>QLTV01002542.1:721761-769994 GCA_003457575.1 Thermophis baileyi | reverse complement strand
TCACGACGTTGCAGCTATGGAAAAAACATATCAAGGTAAAGGGAGCCCATCAATGCTTGCAGACTACTGTTGGACACTTGTAAGAGACAATCCTTTCCTTGAATACAAAAGACAAGTCAAGAGAAGCAAAAGGGACACAAACTGAAGGCAAGATTAATGAGAAATTTAAAGTTTTGAACATTTTAAACTTGTTTACAAAATTAGTTTTTCTTGATAAGCATATACAATAGATTATTTCATGTATTCACTGTTGCGAATATAATTCACTGAATTTTAATAAAAATTTACGGGTTTATATATACGTATTACGTTTTGGCGCATTATTTGCCTATTACCTGTAGTTGGAAAATGTAAAATGTCTGTTGCATGAAAACTAGAGCCAACTAACAAATTTCATTATTATATTTGAATTCAGCATGTGGAATTCATTAAGAAATGGCACATTTAGCAATAGCAATAGCACTTAGACTTATATACCGCTTCACAGTGCTTTACAGCCCTCTCTAAGTGGTTCACAGAGTCAGCATATTGCCCCCAACAATCTGGGTCCTCATTTTACCCACCTCAGAAGGATGGAAGGCTGAGTCAACCTTGAGCCGGTGAGATTTGAACCGCCGAACTGCAGCTAGCAGTCAGCTGAAGTAGCCTGCAGTGCTGCACTCTAACCACTGTGCCACCTTGGCTCCTAATTAGTTTCGTTTCTGAAACTAATAAAAGTTGAAAATTTGTAGAACAGTGTAATGAAAGAAGAATTTGAGAAAAGATTTTTTCTGCTATTGTTACTTAATCTATAATACTGCTACCTTTGATGGAGACATACATATATTCTCCATAGGTATTGAAGAGCAAATGATAATTTAGGACTAAGGCAAAGCATCCCAATTAGATAGGTAGACACTTGAATGATTCATACTGCAATCCATAGAGAGATGCAGAGAAGCAGGATACTTATTCTTCCAGTCACCCCATTGTCAGTGGGTGGAAGTTACAAAAGTTAAATAATCAGATCTATACCTGAATTAAAATCATTCAAGCTGGGAAAAATGGTCATAATATCAGTTACAATATATATATTGCTCCCAGGTAGAATTAATGATATTGGAAGGTTCTCTGGATGGAAGGATGTTAATAAGCAAAATCTCCCTTTTCTTGGTCTGAATCAAACTAGGTGCAAGGGAACAGATAAGGTAACCTAGCTGTTCCCATATTCAAAGTCAACCTCATGCCAGTCCTGTTTTAGGCCTCCTTTATTGCTGAATGGGTATGCACCCAGTACATTTCATAATCATTTATATTCATTTCTTCTTGAAGCTGGGTTTTGTGAAAGAATAGAATACTCCATAGATGAATAAAATTCCCCATCATTCTGCTTCTTGCTCCAGTCAGCTATATTGCACAAAAGTAATTTCAGCATTTGGCTTTTATCATATTTCCTTCTTGGTACAATTTGATTAATCGCTACACTTGGCCCAACGGCATTTAAAGGGTTGCTTTTATTAAGCCTCCCTAAGTAACAAAATCCTACTGTCAGCAAATCATTGTCCAGAAGTGCAGCATTACGCTTGTAACATATCTCCTTAATGGACATTTCTCCTTACTCTTATCCATGCTTGGGGATGCCTACTGATACATTATTTATTTATTGGATTTCTATGCTTCACATCTTAGTAAATACAGTGACTCTGGGCAGCTTAGAATATAATAAAAGTTAAAAAGTGCAGAAAATAATTAAAAGAGAATAAAAAGTTAAAACATAAAATTAAAAACCAAGATGATAGGCATCCTGGGGAAGAGAAATTTCTCTATTGCATCAGCCATCCCCAGTGTAGCAGGCCCCTATCAGAGCTCAGGCCAAATGGTGGAGACAAATGTTTAGTTTCTTCCGGAAGGTCGGGAGTATGGGACGGATCTCAGCTCTGATGGGAGAATATTCCAGAGGGTGAAAACAACAGCAGAAAAGACTTTTCTCCTGGAACCCTCCAGCCAAAATTATTTGACTGACAGGATCCAAAGTAGGCCATTTCCACTTGAACAAGATACATTTGATATCAGATCATATGTATACAATGTTTTTTCCTTCTTATGTCCAACAAATTTTTAAAAAGATTGCAAATTTCTCCACTTTTCATTTTACATTTCCCATGTCCCATTTAAGTTGTCCTGAATGACACTGGGTGGATCAAGAAAGATAAGATCAGGATAATTATTATTTTCTGACTGCATAATTATAAATCTTTGGTTTGTGCTTCTTATGCTAATATGAAACCAGGTGGTTTTCTACCACCAACCTCAATACAATCTGGAAGTGATGCAATTGTAACAAACCCCAGCCTCTTCATTTCTCATAATAATTTAGACATCTCAAACATCATTTCGGACCTTGCTTACTTGAATTAAAAATGGAATAGTGGATTTCATACTGTATACCTGATTAGTTTGTTTCTAAGGCTATCCATTCTATTGCTTTTCTAATATCCAATATTTCAAGACATTATATTAAAATTAAAGTAATTTTGTAAAATAAAATATCAATCAGAAATATTAAACAAGACTTAAAGCCCTGTTTTATGAATAAACACATCCTTTGTGTGAACTTGCTACAACAGCAGCTTCTGTTGAAATACCTCGAGAAGTAGAATGAATGGGAAGAGGAAGTAGGCCAAGTTCTTGAGGTCTAAAAATTTATAGTACATCCAGTTTTTCAGGGAGTGGAGAGTAAAAAGTAGGCGCGGAGATGCACAAGGCAGTGAGGTTGCAGACTCAGCATTTACAAGATTCTTTTTCTGTACATTATGTTGGTTATATTGAAGAGAACAGAAGAGACATTGAAGGGAGAAGCTCCCAATCTTGCAGAAATCATTGCTACATTTTTTCTGGTGCAAAATCCTCTAATGTTCTTCTTCTCCATTAGGCAGTACCAAGGGCTTAGCGGGTTGTATGGATGAATCCAAGTTTTGGAAACTCCTGAATATTAGGACATGCTGATAAAAAGAAAGAAAGAAAAAACAACATTTAGTCTAAAGATCTCCCACAGTCATTTTTCAGAGTGACACTTTGTGGCACTTTGCTTGAGGAAGAAGTACATATAATTGCTGTGTTTAAATTATAGTTTATTACAATTATAATTATTACGATAACCTTGAAGTAAAACACCAATGAGGAGCAAAAAACGATTAAGATGGAGCAAATGCATTCTGGAGTCTGATTGTGTTAAATAGCTGTTTGGCTTCAGTTAATTAGAAAAATGAACTTGCTTGTGCCAATTTGTAATCGCCAAACAAAATTAGGCTCTTGTTCCATTTTTGCCTGCCAAAAGGTTTTCATGCACCAATCAATTATAACTGCTTATTTTGGCCATCTTGTGCATTTTTTTTCCATCTGAAATGGGTTAGGGTTAGGGTTATCAATTGATGGTTGACAGCTACCTCTGCAAATTTATGTGCCCACACTGTAATCAGACACAGATATTGCACAAATCAGTTGCAAATGCAGTGGTCAGAAACATTTCAGACATGAGATTTGGACACTAGTGATATGCAAAAAGGAAACAAAAGCTCCAAATTATTTACCTCTGTTACAGGGCAAAAGGTGCTGTGTAATTAGCAGAAGACATGTCATGTTATGTAATGAGTCTGTTAGAAGTATTTTCTTGCCCCAATACCAATCCAGGTCACAATAAATGCACTGGGCAGCTGCTGGAAGCAGAGGGTAGTTTATTCAACAACATAACATGGAATATAGCTATCAAAGGTAGGCTATAAAGTTTAGAAAGCTAAGAGTAAAAATACTTATAGTAACAATGGGCTTTGATCATGAAGTAATGGATTTCGAAGTGAGGCATGTTTAGATGTGTAAATCAAAAACGTTCAGTATGAAGTCTGGAAAGGAAGATCATTCATTGCCCTTTGGGGTGTGTTGATCTTAGATATGTAGATCCTTTCCTAGATGTGGATTTTTATGAAGGGTTTGATGTTGGGGTGCAGAATTGTGATAAAAGACTTATCTTGAGGGGATTCCATTTTATGTTTGTTTACCGGTGTCGGAGAGGCACCCTTAATCAATTTCAGCCTAAACATCAAATATGAGTGGAGAAAGTTTAAGCGGCTTCTATCTTTGTTTTAAGGCTTGCCTGGCAGATCAGAGGTGGCTGGAGCTGCTGCTCAACTTGGATAAAAGGGGGAATGTATCACTGGGGCTTTTATCTTCAAACAAGTCCTTCACATCTCCATTCTTATAATTTAAAGAGAATTTTCCTGAGATAGTAAGGTGGCCAAGTATATTTCAGATTCCCTATCCCCCAACCTTTTAAATTAGTCTTGGGACCCTATTCAGGTCTTGGTTTTGGTAGCTGATTGATTGTATTTCTGTTTGTTCTTCCTGGGATTTGCTCACTTTCTCTGACAAGAATATTTTTCAATTTTTAAAATTTATTTTCTCCTTTAGATCATTATATTTACTTAATATCTTAGCTTATTGATGATATGTTTTCTATTAATTTCTTTGTAAATTTTCCAATTACTTCTGGACTTTTTTTTATTAGACAGCTACCTCATTATTCAAATCCTCTACTGTGGATTGATTAACTTTAGTTGGTATCTTCTTCCCACTTTTGTGTTTTGTATGTGGTGATGGACTCAGCATTCGGTAACCACTTCAATCATCCTTCTTAACAATACTGCACAGTCTGCTAAAAAAGGTCTTTGAATGTATGAATTGTACACTGAAGCAAGTTCATTAATCCTCACCTTTTACTTCTGTAATATTTTAGAGTTCAGCCTCATGCTGCTCATCAGAATACTCAAACTCAATACTAGATTCTGAAGGTTTGTCCATTTGTTCACTTGTCCCTTAGTCATCACTCTAGTTTGCTGTTGGCTCACTGAAGAAAAAATGTATTGTTGAGGTAACTTCCTTTTCACGTTATTTTATTGGCCAAATTATTCACTGCTTCATGATATGCTGGGAAATACAGAGTAAAGTGGTTGTATTTACTACTCAGTATGGATTGACTCTAAAATAATCTCATCCACAGGGACCTAAGAAGTACCACAAGATGAGAAGTGTGTAACCTTTTGCTAGCTTATATTAAGGCTGTTGTTTTTGCATAAAACATTCTTCAGTACCTTCAAGGGATAGTCCAAACCAAATCACCTACAACCTTTCTTGTAAAAAAACATTCTAATGAATATCCTGGCAGAGACATGAGAAGCAAACAGTGCAAAGAGACAAAGTAGAAGTAATAGTAATGATAGTTAGCCTGTTAATGAACAAAGACATTTCCTTCAAAAAGAGTCAAAGTTTTAAAGAGGCTATCCTTTAGAAGAATTAGAAATAAAAGAAAAATCTAGTTTGCTTGCAAATTGTTTCCTCCTCTTCTCTCCTAATAAATTAGCTGTGTGAGTTGCATAACCGTATCAGCTTTAGAGGCTTCTCTAAGATGAGCTTTCAACAATTTCTCCAGGGCTTAGTAAAGTGGCCTTATGCTCTGACCTCTACTCACTTCATTAACATGGCTGTGGAAAAAAAAGTGAGATAGCAGCAGTGAGATTATATTTGCTGTTTCTAAAAGAAATTAGTAAAGCTAATTTGGTCTTCAAGCTAAAATGTACTTGAAACATACACCAAAAATAAACAAACAAAAAACCACCCCAGCTCCCAAAATGAAAGTCTTTATGTATGTTGCTCAAAACCTTCCTCACTGCCATTTTACCAGAAGTCTCCTATACTGGTGTGCAGTACATGTAGTTCTATCCTGGGGCTACTTCTGTTCAATGCTGATGCTGAACTAATGTGATAATTTTGCATCGGAAGCACAATGAGAGGAAGATTTCCCCAACTGTATGCAACCTTTGAGGTGTCACTTTAACATTACTCGTTTTCAAAATGTGACTGAAGACTCTGTTTTTGGAGGAATTCCTAACTGAACAGAGTTCAAGTCTTTAAAATTTGTGTGCATACAGGCATACAATTGAGAGTAAAGATATCCATCAATGTGATCTATGTTCACTTGCACAGATCCATTTTTCATCCAGGTTAAATTTGGGATAGATATGCAAATCTTTCTCTGATTTAAATACAAATTATGTTCTTTTGTCTTCTGTGTGCCATATTTAGTTCACATGGAATTGTTAATTCTCCAGTAAGAGTGAATTCATCCCCCACACCATTGCCTTAAAAAACCAAACCAAAACACTCTAACAACTCTGAAGACTTGGCTTGTTCTCTGGATCTCCTATTGTTTTATAATTCATACTCAAAGTGTGATAGTCAGCAGTCTTTTTATGTCAGACATATGTCTAAAATGTTAAGAGTAATGTATACAAGTATAGTAATTATTTTTTGTAGTTCCAATTGTCTAATTAGATAAAGGACAGTCGGAGAAATTGCCTTGATTAGATTTTGGGTTCATATTATTAACAAGGAACCATCAAATCTATAATGGCAAGGATGCTCTGTGGTCATTTATGATGCAATAAATTGTTCCTCAGGATGCTAAATTTTAAACCCAATTGTCAGACTATGGAAAATTTCTATTGTATTTTTTTTAAAATGCATGGCCTGCCTCATCATGTATCTGAGTAAGCGGATAGAGACAAAGTAAGGCAGATGCAGACAAGTCATTCTAAGTTTATCCCAGTTGTTCATGACAAACTTTATTTCTGGCAGCTTCACATCAGAATGGCTTTATATTAATAAACCCACCATTTGATCTCTTTTGAATTGATCCAGGATTCTAAAAACAGTCCAAGTAAACTATGATTAGATAACAGGGAGCGGGGAAGAGACAAGAGATGTCATCTTGCAATATTATACCCTAAACATTTTGTTTTCATGTCTATAGCAACTAGACTGTATGTGCTGCAGTTAAAAACAGGATTCCATTATTAGGCTTCCCAAATTTGCAGTCTGAATCTAAAATTCAAGGCATTTTCATTCATGAGAGAGAAGAAGAAAAAACCAGTAAGATAAACTAGGATGATAGCTCAGAGTAAAGTTAAGGAGCAAAAACGTCAACTACAATTTGTAATTGTAGATTACATTTCACTCTGTGAAATAATATTATCTTGTTGGACCCAGGAGACATACCTTCTCAGCCAGGGTGCCCATATTTCGGAACAGTTTTTCCCCTGAGATCCAGTTGGCTTCAACCTTATTAGTCTCCTGAAAGGTTATGAAGACCTGGCTCTTTCCTTAGGCATTCGGGTCAGGACATATTCTACATACCTGATATTAGTGTGAGTTATTTTGGTTGTAGTATTTTTGACAGTATTTGTTTTATTTTTTTTTATTAGTATGGTTGTTAGCCACCCATCGTTACTTGTTTAAAATTGGTGGCCATATAAATTTTTCCAGACTAAAAATATTATAAATAAATCAATAAAATAAGCCCAATCACAATAAAACTTGGCATGTTGTATGAAACAAGGCAACCGATTTCTAAAGCTGTTTTAAATACTTTAGGTAGAAGCATATAAAATAGTGAACCTTTTAAAAAGAGAATACTGTAGACAGTTAGGAAAACAAACTGATGAATTATCAAACAAATCAACCCAGAAGTCTCACTTGAAGCCCAAATGACTAGATTGAAATCTAGTCTACTTAGGGTGCATTATGAGAAGTCTCTGAAAAAGCTCTAATGGAGGGGAAAGTGGAAGGAAAGAGAAGAAAGGGATGACCAGGATGGACTCAGTTATAGCAGCAATGAGAGCACCGATGGGAGACTGGAAGGAGCGAGTTGGAGATAGATTATCCATAGAAAGAGAAAATCTCTGTGGTCCCTAGGAGTTGAAAACAACCTGATGGCACATAATCAATCAAATCAATCAATGTAAAATAGGATATTTTCCAAGTGAAGATTGTACCCGATGAAATCATATAGAGATATGGCTGTGCTCTGCCCCATCTCTAACTTTCAGGGGTATAAAAGAGGTCCTTATCATATAATGCTATCTTTGATGGCACGGTCAGTCTACATCAGGGGTCCTCAAACTTTTTAAACAGGGGGCCAACTCACAGTCCCTCAGACTATTGGGGGGCCAGACCAGCTGTGTGGGCGGGGCTAGGTGGTCATGTGACTAGGTGGGTGTGGCCAATTTAACAGTCCATTAAACAATGCATACAAATTAAACTTTAATTTGTTTTGCTCCTGGGGGTGTTTAATATGCTTTTGTTTACATGTTGCTCTTTTGGTTGGCTTTTCTTTTTACTAGATCATTTTTTCAGTTGTTTAGGAGTCTAGTGGTCCACTTCTAGGAAACACAGTTTTGCAGCAATTCTTCTCAGCCCCAAGGAGCTTACAATCAACAAGCCTCTCTCTCTCTATTTCTGTCTGTCTNTCTCTCTCTCTTTCTGTCTCTCTCTCTCTCTCTCTCTCTCTCTCTCTCTCTCTCTCTCTCTCTCTCTCTCTCTCTCTCTCTCTCTCTCTCTGTGTGTGTGTGTGTGTGTGTGTGTGTCTGTCCTGTCTCTGTCTCTGTCTCTCTCTGTCTCTCTGTCTCTCTTTCTCTATCTATCTTCTGGAGGCAGGGGACGTGAAAAATGGGCCATTTTCGGCTGTTTTTTGGCCTCCTGGGGCATCTGTGTGTCCCGTTTTTCACCTCCCCCGCCTCCAGAAGCATTCTGCTGCCAAAAACAGGTAGTTTGAGGACCCATGGTCTACATCATAATGAGAAACGTTCCTGGTTCATCCAAAGAACTTTTAATACCACAAAGGGCAGAATAAAAGAGAAGAAAATAGATCTGATGCCAAATGTAGAAAGAATATGTATTTCAGTCAGTTTACAACTCCTTAAGCTTTGTTCAGTAGGGATGACAACATATTAAGGGAACTCTTATTGTAGAAGAAGAAATGATATAAATGGTTAGTGTGTCAGATTGGGTGACTTTGTGTTATTTGTATTTCAGCAGATTATAAGAAAAAGGAAAGTCAAAGTGTGAAACTTGGAGAAAGCATAGAAAGTAAATGTGGTAAAAACTAATACACAGAAATCCAAAAATTGTGTTTATCTTTACAAAAAGCATGCATTTTCTTAGAGTTTCCTAGAGAACACAGTCTTTTTGGGGTAACTGAAAACCAAGCGTTTATGCATATTCTGTTCTAAGGCTATTTGAAAAAAACTTCTTTTTCAGCAACCTTTACACAAGGTCATTACAATTTCTTTCTTATTGACCTTAAACATTTCTTAGAATTCCATTTAGCCTATTCAAAATGATGGTCCAATTTCTGATCCATGATAAACCATGTCATGACACTGGAATCTTCAATGTTGTATGGATATGAAGAACATGATGATTTCTGTGCTTTTAATGAAAAAGTTTGAAAGGCATATTTCTCCTTCAGATAGTATGGGTGTCAGAAGAATGAAGAAGTTCATTGCAGAAAGCATACTAAGGCTCTCAAATAAAAACCTCTGGGGAAAAATGTTTTCATGTTGAGCAGAGGTCTTCAAACTTAGCAACTTTAAGACTTGTGGACTTCAACTTCCATAAGTCTTAAAGTTGAGCCTGGAGAAAGGACATGAGTAGGTGTGTTTCCACATGAAACTCATTTATGACATTTTTCTGGGATCCAGAAGAATAATGTTTTTCTGATTTTTCTTTCCTCCTCACTAGAAAAGAAAGAAATGTTGATTGGTGGTGCTTGGATATGTCAATTGGAAACATCTGCTGAGGAATTTCCTGGGTGTAAAAATGTGCAAGAATCAAATATAAATAGGCGAGTGTAGTGTCATTGCACTTTACATCATGACAAAGTTTCTTTTCCCCCTACAGGAAACAGACATCTTTCATGATAAAGAAAAATAACCAAATAGAGACTTGTTTCTCCATTTAGCATGCATCTTTGTATGTTAAGGGATTGTGTTGATGACATTTCCAAGCAAATAGCTGTCCTTTTCATTGATTTGCAGAGTTGTTTTCCATGTTACTTTGTAGGGATGATGGCAATTGTATAGCACATTCCCCCCCCCCTTTTTTGTGTTTGTGACATAGCTAGAAAGTACTGCTAACACTTATAATTACTTCTGGTTATGGTGAAAATTGCCTATGTACATAGTAAATAATATTTTATTGTCACAAAGATTGGGGATTGGATGTCATTGTTTATGGCAGAAGTAGTTCAATAGCTCATTCTCTTTCCATAGCAACATTCAATGAGAAAATTAGCACCTAATACTGATATCCATATACTTCTGCATGAAAATTGACATTAATAGAGGGATAAAAGCATTTTAAGACTGTGGTTCTTCGAACTGTTATATCACTGCAGCTGTTAAAGTAGCTAATATTTGAAAGCCAACTGAATTTACCATGCTAAGCTTGTTCAAATTCAGTGTGTCCAATTAAGCCTGGGAGCCATAATAATAAAAACTGATGAATGCTCCCATTTATGGACATTAGTTAGGAAACTGCAAGTGTCTACCATTTTAAATTGTTCAGAATGCAATTGAATTCAATAGATTCCTATAGAAGATAAAGTCAAAGTATAGGGAAATCAGCACATAGGTGAGTGATGAAATAGTAGAATTGGCATATGTAGACCTTAGGAATTGTCCAAGGAGATTTGATAAAACTGTTAGCCTCATATTTCTTATGAACTGTAAAACACTAATAATCCATCCGTAGACCTTTGAAGACATTTTTGAAAAGCCAAATTATCATAGTGCAATGGATGCACTGGTGACTCAGGAGGCATAAGTGGAGAAAATGGTTATTAAAAATCACTAGCTAATGAAGTGTAAATTCTGACTAATTACAAGAAAATTCTGGTTACTGTACAGGTGAAGATGAGCTGTAAGTGACATCTATGATTGGCTGCAGGACATTTAAATGAGATCCTTTTTTAACAAGCTTCATGTCTAGTTTGAGGATTTCTGTATTCTGCAGTACGCTTACTTAGAGACATAAAGTGAACAGCATCCTAGGAGCTATAAGATCTGAATGCATTGTCGAAACTTTCTCTTAGCAATTCAAGAGGTTAAAAGTTTAAAAGCCTAATGTTTCATTCATAATTTAGGTATCAATGAGGCTTTGATCCTTTTCAGGTTAAAAGGAGTGCATGCTGATAAGGTTACTACTGTGATACAGTTCAGAACTTGTATAGGTTTTCTTTGTCAGGTTTTCTTTTCAGAAATAAAAGCAAATTGTGTGTGGCTCTTCAGGGCTGGTGAAAGGCTAGAGAAACTCCTCTGTTTTTGGGTCACTGATTTGACCTTTACCCAGGTCGGTAGTTGTCAAAAGTCATTATTGTCAGATTGCTGTTCACAAGACTGTGAAAATAGACCTATAGGTCTTAGTTTAGTGTTGCTATCATGGGCAGATGTCCATTGGATGGTTCCAATTTTAGCTAACCAGGCAACTACTGAGCTATTGCTCTCTAAAATCTGACAATGAGATCTGTAGAAAAGGGTTTGGTCTGTAAGAGATTCATGTTTTCGTATAAATAAATAATATGGAATATAGCAACTTGGAAGTAATTTAATACCAGAAAGTCTTACCTAATTGGTCTGCCTATTTATTATAATAATTGATAACTCACAGAATAAGGAACTGAAAGGGTACACTTCCTTAATAAAATAAAAAGAAACATATAGATATGTCTATACATATATACAATAATAAGATTTTTCCCTTCATTCCTTATTTCAAATTTTGCGTAAAAAATAACTTGCACCTTTTTTTTTAACGTCAAGTAAAATATGTTGGTACCTCAAAATAGTATCAAAGAGCCAATTTGATCTAGTGGTTAAGATAATGGATTAGAATTTGGGAAACTGTGAGTTCTAGTCTTGCTTTAATTACAAAAGCCAGCAAAGTGATTTATGACCTGTTATTCTCTTTCATCTCACAGATACTGCATGGAGCTTCTGAAATGTTGCCAAGAAAAGTGTGAGGTCCTGTTCCTATAGTTTCTGGGAGTTGGGAGTTTGATGGACCATAATAATATAACTTCAAAGTGGTATAGAATCCCAGGCAGCTTAACTGAGCAATTTTTAAGCTGAGGTCCACTTTTGGCATTCCAAAAATCTATGTTATACTATATGACCAGGGCCTAGACAAAACCTACCAGATTTAAATGAAATTAAAAGTAATGCCCGTATATTCAGTAGTATATCCCTTACTACTGAATTGAAAACTGTGATTTGGCAGCAACTATTAGCAAGACCCTAGTGGGCCATATCCTGACATACAGTATCTGGTAAGCATAGAAATATCCTTTGTTTCAAAGCTTAAATTAATTCAATAAATTTGATACAACTTTTCTTATTGATTGTACATAGAAGAGAAAATTATAAGCACATATAGGTAGCCCTCAACTTATGGCTACAATTGACTCTCAAATTTCCATTGCTAAGCAAGAAAGTTGTTAAATGAGTTTTGCCCCATTTTATGGTCTTTCTTGGCACAGTTGTTAAGTGAATCACTGCAGTTGTTAAGTTAGTAACATGATTGTTAAATGAATCAGGATTCCTATTGACTTTGCTTGCCAGAAGATCTCAAAAGGTCATTACATGATCTGGAAACACTGCAACCATCATAAATATGAGTCAGTTGCCAAGCATGCATTTCTTTTGATCATGTGACCAAATGATGGATGCTGCAATGGTCTTAAAAGTATGAAAAATGGTCATAAATCACTTTTTTCCAGTGCCTTTGTAACTTTGTAGTGAACTTTGTAGTGAAAGATTCACTAACAAATTGTAGTAAGTCAAAGACTATATATATTTTTCTCAGTTAGAAAATGATTCTCCATTTCCAAGAAGCAAATTTTCTGTCTTTTATTTTCACACTTGTTTTGTACTTCCTCTAAGCCCATAGTTTTAATATATAGACATACTGTTTTTTATGAAGGGTGTTGTTCTGCAACCTCTAGCCTCTGGTCCTAGTTGATATGGTAGAGATTACAACAGAACCAATGTGGACTAGCAGATGCTGCACTCAATTGATCCTCTTGGCTTTCCTTCATGACAATGAGGCCTCCTACCCACGCCATCATTTTTAAGAGGTCCAATTGATATTGAAAGGATTAATCTAATCCCACCCTTCTTACCATAAGCTTATCATGCAGCTGGTCCAGGCTTTTCAGCTGTTAATGTTTGATGGTCTTCTTTGTTATAAAGTGTTCTGAAGCTTGTACTAGAAACTTCTAGTCTGTAAATGATCATTCTTCCTAAATGCAGCCTGGGGAGGGTAGCTGGAATTCTTACAGATCCAGATTGCATGATAGATTAGTAAGCGCTTTTGGCCAGATGAATGGGAAGCTTGAAAAGAGATTTCCAAGAAGATTTGGCAATCTTCTGTTTCTGTAGAACTGGAACATGAACAAGTCATGAAAAGGACAATTTTTAAAGATTTGTTGTTGAATGACACACAAGACTTAATTCCTAGCTGTTTCCCAAAATTCCATAGTATACCTGGCTGATTCTGTTACCATTTTACTTTTCAACCAGATGTTTAATCTTTATTTTTAATCCTTGGAAAGAAAATGGATATTGTGGGTGGTCAACTAGAATAATAGAAGGGAAAATTTTAAGACGATTCATTATTTTGTAAATAGTGCATAAATACTATTTATATCAGTACTATAAAACTGAACACTGATATGCATCTAACATGGATTATTGGTGTTTCAACATTCAACTGGTAGATAGTGTTTTTAAGGCATATAAAGTACTACAGTATTTTATAAAATCTGTATTAGAGATGGATAAATACATGACTTTATTCATGTTACTTTCATTATGGTCATACATATAGCCTATTTTTTAAATTATTTGATTATGTCACTAGAAGCTTTCCTCCCATATCTTTTAGCTGCAGCATCTTTGTACAACTTCTTTTTTTTTTTCAGTGAAGTTGTGGGCCATTGATTATTTACACTTAACCTACTCTTTTGGAGATGCTGCCTCTCAAATTGCCAATTGAACCTTTCAATAATGTTTTCCTAACACACCACAATGAGAATCAAAATGACCTTACCCTACCCCAATCACCAGTCTTTCTAGAACAAATCTATAGCTTTGAAAAGTTAATCACTTCTTAACAAATTCACTATATTTTTTTTAAGCAATGAATTCCCCAGTTTCAAAGAATACTTTGAAATTTTGCACTACAATTAAAATACACACTTGAAACATAATCGTATTTAACTGTAGGAATGATTTAGTTATCCATTTTTGTGCAAAGACTGAACCCATAAAAATTCACAGATATTACTTTACTTTTGCTTTTATGATATTATTTATTAAGTTGGCTTCCCACTCACTTTTCAAGCTAATAAGAAAACACTGATTTCTATACAAAGATTGTGACATTGGAAAGACTCAATATTTTCCTTAACAGTGTGATGCAAAATTCTATGGCTATATATATTCAGAAGTCTGTTTTACTATGTGAGGAATGAATTTTATTAGAATACTAATTAATTGAAAACTTAATATGAATCTACACCATAATATGAATAAGCAATATAGGTGCATTTTACATACATCAATGGAAGCATTTCTAAATCAAGGGAATTAATATTTCCATTTTATTCTGTATTTGTTTGATACTTGTTCAGTTTTGGACTCTGTATGCTAAAAAGGAGTGAAGGAAATTCTGGAATAGGTTCAGAGTAGGGCAAGGAGGATGCTTAGGGTGAGAACATTAGAGAGTGAAGTAGAAATGCTTAATTTTCAGACCAGAAATGCAAGGAAATATATGATAGCTAAAAGAGTGACTACCTAAAAGAGTGTCTCACAGAAGATTTATGTTTTGTCCAGAGATAGAACATGGAATAATGGATTCAAATTATAGAAAAGTACTATATTTTGACAATGAAATCAATTATCTAGAAAAGTTATAGATATCGCTTCACTAGGTGGCTTGGTTTGCTCTCCTGTTATCCATATACCTGCTTAATTCAACTGAGAGGCAGAATGGACTCTCAAGGTTTTCCTAGCTTTCTCTTCCATTCCCTCTCCCCACCTTCTCTCTCCCTCTCATTTAGAACAGTATTCTTTTAGGCGAGTTCCAGGATGTCCTACAGTCTTCAATCTTTCGCTCAATTTCTCACCCTAGCTCTTTTGAAATTCCTTTGAGCAAAATTTCAAAAAAATAAATAAAAAATCAGCAATACATTTCCCCACAAGTTCAAGGCAGAAAACTTATGGAAACTGTTGTACAAATTAATAGTGTGCTTATGTATATTTTAAAAAAAAGATATAACTCCTTCTCTAGGTATCAGGAATGATACAAAAGAGCCTGGCACCACCATGTTCATGACATGGCCTAGATACTTTGCATTATTCTGTAGCTTTTGGTCTCCCAAAAACTTTAAATGTGGCCTCCAGATTCATGTGTTCCTCTTTTTGATTTAGTCTGCTTGGTAATTTTGGTCTGTATATATTTAACTACATGAATCTGAAAGGCATCTATCCAATAAGAGCCGAGGTGGCGCAGTGGTTAGAGTGCAGTACTGCAGGCTACTTCAGCTGACTGCTAGCTGCAGTTCGGCGGTTCAAATCTCACCGGCTCAAGGTTGACTCAGCCTTCCATCCTTCCGAGGTGGGTAAAATGAGGACCCAGATTGTTGGGGGCAATATGCTGACTCTGTGAACCGCTTAGAGAGGGCTGTAAAGCACTGTAAAGCGGTATATAAGTCTAAGTGCTATTACTATTGCTATTCTGATCATTAGAAATCACTCACTGAACCCCAAATGCCACAGTGATATTACAGGCTTTCCAGGATTCAATGCATGTTGTCTTCTAGTTTATATGGAGCAAAAATAAATCAGCAGCTGACAGTAAAAGGCCTTTGTGAATAGCTTTCCATCATTCAAATCTGAGATGTTTGTCTGAGTCACCTTGATTTGGGGTTAGCAGCTTGTATGCAAATCATATGTTGGAATGAACCAAAATGTTATCTGTTCCTGCACTATGCCAAGAAATAGGAGCTTTTAATTTATTGGTCCACCACACATCAGGCTAGGCAAGACAGATCACAGCATGCCACAAACCCAGACTACCACAGAAATTTAGTGTGAAATGTTGAAAGCAAGGGGAACCACACACTGCGTGGGAAAACAGCCAATGTGACCTCAAGGAAAATTCTTCCCCTTCATAAAATATAAAGATTAGTCATGCCTGTATGAGTAATGGCTAAATGATATTTCCAAAGATTTCATAGGCAGCATACCGTGTCTGAGACATCAGCACAGGATCAGAATGGTGGTGATTTACCATGATGTATAAGGGTGATGATGCAGCGTATCCTTTGAGTTCAGGTGCCTCAAAGTAACGTTCTGAATCTGAACTGGATAAGGAGCAAGCAATTCCTTTACCCCTTCCCCAACTCTGAGATTATACTTTTTTTTCCGCCTTGTCTTTGTATTTCTCCTGCTTTTACAATTCCAGCTAGAAAAGTGATTTTGTAAGCAAAAGAACAGTGAGGAGTGGAGCAGGAAAAATAGTTGAAAAATCAGACAGTTATTGACAGTAACAGGAAAATTGGGAGTTTATGAAAGGATACATTTGGATTTGGTTTGGAAATAAGGTAAGGTCTCTTCTCTCTTTCTCTCTCTTTTGAGGTAGGGAGGAAAATTACATTCTTGGTTTTGAAATAATCTGAAGCAAGGCAAGAAGAAATTGGCCACCACAAATGGCATTTTTCCTCTTTAATTAAAGGTAATGAGCCAGCTTCTTCCAATCATATTCCCAATTTCTCAACAATAATTACATTTGTGCATATTGTCCACAATGTACACATTTCATCACAAGGCAGTCCTGCATGACTTGAAACTCTTCTAGCTGCATACGGTGAATTGATGACTGATTGACAGCCCCTTGTTTTCATAGTCCCAGGCAAGCAGTAAAAAAATTAAAAGAAGTTTATTGAAGCTCAGGACTGCCATACGTGGCAGATAATCTAAGTTTGGCCTGGCAGGTCACAAGTTGTTCACACTTGCTCCAGAGACCTTGAACGATGCTGCATACTGCCTACTAAAATAAACACTTCTTTCTTTTAAAAATGGTAGGAAAATAAGAAAAAAAATCACAGCCTTTTAGGCTGCTTCAAGCCTCCCATGTTTTAGCTAATATAACTAATAGTGCTTTTTCTTTAGCACAGTACTTTTGCATCTCTTATTACCTTAAATATTTAGCAAATCTTGTTGTAGTAGTTATGTTTTTATACTTTAGTATTTTTAATTGTTTCATATCTTGGCAGGAACCTGAAAAGTTCTCAAATCTGGATGCACTTTTTAAACAGGAAGATGATACAGACATATAAAGAAGTAAATACTGGCTTTGGAACTTGTCCTTCCTAGAATGAACAGCCTCTTATTCATTGAATATGTGTTGTGGGGAAGCTCTTATCATGTATACAAATTTCTTTCACATTTAAATAGATACTGCTCCACATCATCAGCTCTATATCAAGCTTCAAAAATAATCTGCCTACTCCATTGTTGCATCTCCCCAGTTGAGAATAATTGCTTTAAGTCACTTCAACTCTTATTAAAGTTCCTTTTCTCAGTGTTGGACTGAGAATTGCAATATTGTTCTAAAACCACAGGAGCAAAGGTGGTAATGGTAGGTAGAATAGCTGGGGGGTAAAATAGAGCAAATCTGGAGATGAGACACTTCCGTGCTATTAGAAAGAAAAATATATCATTTGACTATCTGCCTCTAGCAATCTGTTGATGTTTTCTTGTCAGCACCCATCAGAATGAGTAAAGTTAGAAGAAGAATGCCTAGTACAATAATGGAGAATGAAAGAGTAATAGCATAAAGAAGAAAAATTCAGTGAGAGCTGTACAATATTCACTTGTGGCTTAGGTACATCTAGGCAGGGAAATTCTAATGGATGCTTAGAAATCTGTGCATGACTCAAAGGGCTATAGTGTTGTACTAAAACTTCTCCATGCCTCATACAAATAGTTCCAGTTTCAATCTCTGATAACTTCAAGTAGGTGTATAAAAAGCTCATATCTGCTAGAACCAATTTTTACATTTTGTGTGTGTTTGTTTCAAAGTACATACAAGGCATACATGTGTTGGAAGAAATGTCCATCTGGGTTCAGTTCCAAGTGGGAAGAAACACACTGGAAACATGGAGACTGCTTGGAAAGATGGTTTAATGGTGGACAGGACCACATGGGTTTTTGGGTCCTGGGCAAAAAAGAGCACATGGAGAGAGAGAGAGAGAGAGAGAGAGAGAGAGAGAGAGAGAGAGATTTATACCCTCTCTTGGGCCCCGCCTTGGAGCTTCCTGTTCCTGTGAAATAAATGTATTCTGATTGGTTGTCAGACTCCCATGGGGCCATGCAGGGGTAACTTTGTAGTGTCTTGAGTCCCAAGCTTGGTTGAATCTTGCTGGGTGATGATGTAATGAAAGGGCTTTGGGCAATTCCTATTATGGCTGAGGGCTAATCCTACCTTTCTTGGATCTTGGGTGAGGGTATTTACTTATGAATATCTCTTTATCTCTTAAGTGCTGGCATCTGCTGTGGGCTATTGAGGAGGGTGGAGGCTATTAAGAGTGAGTCTGCTTCCTGCCTATTTCTCATCCAGGGAGGTATAATATTCTGCCTTTTTAATATTTCCTAGAATATTTCATTTTCCTAGGAGAGGGGTGGGTGCTAACTTCCTACACATGGAAGGTGCTTAACTTTTATACTAGGTGTAGAGTATTATTTTAATTGTTGGGTTTTAATCTTTTTATCACTGGACTCACTGGAGAAGAGCCTAATGCTGGGAAAGATTGAGGGCAAAAGAAGAAAGGGACGACAGAGAATGAGGTAGCTGGATGGAGTCACTGAAGCAGTAGGCGTGAGCTTAAATGGACTCCAGAGGGTGGTAGAGGACAGGAAGGCCTGGAGGAACATTGTCCATGGGGTTGCTATGGGTCAGACACGACTTCGCAACTAACAACAACAAATCTTTCTATTCTGGCAAAAGTTACTGTTATGAGATGGGGACAAGGGAGGGAGGGAGAGAGGAGCGAACTTGAACTCATGTCCTCCTGGATAATTCCTATAGGAACTAGTACCTACTCTACCTAACCTTTTTAAAAAAAGATTAAATAAAGATTGAAATAACATATTATAAAGCTGGCTCATTGAAAAAAATGTGTTGGTTGTGTGGGTATTTATGTCAGGAATGCTTTGTGAACCCACAGAAGTCTCTATGAGAGAGACTGTCAAACTTTATAATACCATGAGCCTAAAAAATGAAAAATGAAAATAATATGTGTAACACTCCCATTGAATAAAATAAATCATTTCATAGGGATGAGATTTAGCAATATACAGTTTATTTTAATAGATAATTTTTAAGCCATACTGTACATAACAATAAAAGTACTTCATTAAAAATCACAATGAAATATAAAATCTTTTAAAATGAGAATGAACTTGCTTACTTTTGCATAATTCCTAAATTGGGTTTTCATTCTGAAGACAGCAATTATCATTCATCAAAGAATGAAAAACAAAAAAAAAGATGCTTTTTTTTTTTGCATTTAATCAATTTGTCTTAAATTGTCCCATAAATGTTGTAGCTTGCAAAGCATTGGCAGGCTATGAGTTACTTTTGGCACTTTCTTTTCCAGTACATCTGCAACACTGAAAAAGCAATCACAAGCCTCATTTCTCTTTCCTTCCTATCTGTAATTCCCTCTGCAAGATGCTTAGTGCTTTCCATTAACACCTTGTGTCCTCCAGGCATGATTACTGGTTTTTGAAAGACAAATGCAGAGTGTCAAAAAAAAAAAAAGTCAAAAGAACATATAGGCATTATACGGGGCTCTAGAATCATATGCATTGCTTTGCATTAGCATGCTTTTACATTGAAACGATATGCCTGTTCAAAAAGGAATGTGAAGATCTCACACTCTGGTGAGTCTCCATCTACTGGATCACATATTGCAAAATGATTCTTTGTGGGATGGCAGAGATCATCTTACAAACTACTTCATCTTCAGATTAGTGTTTTGAGAATAGCCATTTCTACCGCAGTAACCAATAAGCAGATCTTTCAGGCATTTTTTCAATATATCCATACCTAATTCCAATATATCCAATGTATCCCTCACCCATAAAGCTAGCCTACAAGTACTGAACTACGTGGATCAGTGATCTGATCTAAAATAAACAGGTTCCCATGTTCCTGTAGCATTTTATATTACTACAGAAAAAGATGACGAGTACAGGAACATTCAAGCTATTCCTACAATGTATTAGATTTATGAAAACATCACTGGCAGTTGATATTTTAACTTACTTAAAAGAACAAATTGCTTAAATCCACTTGTGGGGTGAGATTGAGGTGTGTTTCAAAGTAATGTCCGAGTTATTGGATTCTTTTGTGTGCTATCAACTTTATCTAGTCCTTCTCCTTTTTTGCTTTCTCTGCTTCCCCTCCTCAGACTGTAATCTAGCCACCTCTTCCTTTTGCAGCTGCTGACATACAACAAATCTAATAATCCGTCTAGATTTCCTTTCCAGCATTTCTGTGGCTGGATATAATCTGCCATTTATTTTGAGAGTTAATGCACCCAAAATAGCATGTTGAAGCTCTTTAAAATGGACATATAAAACCTCCACAACAAGAATATTTCAGCCATGAAACCTTCATAAGTCAGTGATATTCCAACTTCTGAGTTATGAAATTTTGCACGTTGACCTCCTCAGTCACAGGTAAGATATTATAAGCATATCTTAAGTGCTGCATCTTCTTTCATCTCCCTCCCACTCATTATTCATTATAAACAATACATGTCATGTGAAAATTAATGTCATCCCTTTGGGGCATATCTAACTAAGAGTAAACAATGCTGGGAATGCAAGTGAAATGACTTATTATTCCTTTAGCTCTGGAGAGGATTTCCTGCATCTTACCCAATCAAGTAGCAAAGAGGAGAGGCATAAAAACTCCAATGAAACAGTGATTGATTAAACAGTGGTGCTAAAATATCTCAGTATTATTCAGATCCAGGAAAGCTCAACTAAGTATTCAAAGAAAAACTAATGCTGGTCTTTCTGTACTATTACAATGAATGGTACATTACGAGAAAAAACTTAAATCATAACATCACAATGGTTTTTCTGAACATTTTCTCATATCTTGTGAATTGTTTGTTGATATGTCCTGAATTAATACCTAAGTTAGGAGCTGCAGTTTAAAATTAGACAGCTGGGTAGAAATTATCTTCCCTAGTAAATAGTCATTAATTATGTTTTGCTCAACTTTGTTACTGCCTTTGCATCAATGCAAAAAAAAAAGTTCTTAATACCATATGGCAGCCATTAAAATACATTAGAGCATTGGCTCAGATGTCATAATGACATTGAAGTCCAATTCCTTATGGCTGTGTGCATATAATTACATTAGGATATAATCATGTGACACAACAATCCTAGGGTAACATCCACTTGGATGATTTGTGATAAACAACTGCAAACTCTAACATATGTATGCTAAGGAAATCAGTTGATATCAATCAAATGGACCACAAAAATCTGCATTGCTGTGTTTAGGATCTTTCCTAACTACCCTGTCCTACTTGTACAT
Organism: Thermophis baileyi; assembly: GCA_003457575.1. NCBI lineage: Eukaryota > Metazoa > Chordata > Lepidosauria > Squamata > Dipsadidae > Thermophis > Thermophis baileyi. Next base: position 748,445 of record QLTV01002542.1, on the reverse strand, counting down.
TATTTATTTATGTGTATATGTGATAGATTTATATCCTTTCTCTTCTTCAAGAGCTCAAGGAAGCATACAAGACTTTCTCCATTTTCCCCCATCTTGTAAGGTAGCACTTGAGAGACTTTTATCTACATCCTAATCACAAAACAGCTGCCATTGAAATATAATGCTGTGGCTTGATTCCATTGCATTGGGTATGTTTGCATGCTTGTTTGACAACATTGATAAATCATCACATCTGAAAGACCCTGGATGGTATACAATAAATATATCTGTCCTGCAATAAAAGTTATAAGAGAAAAAATAACAAATAGTAATGAAGGGTGCTCTCTGAGTTTGCTTGTTTTCTTGCAGATGTTTCATTACCTCAACTAGGTAACATCATCAGTGCTGGTAACAAATAGCAGCTAGTAATAAACAGTAAAAAAAAATGTTGCCAGTAAAACTCTAGCAAACAATGCTTTATAGCAGGGGTCCCCAATACCCGGTCCACAGACTGATAACCATCTGTGGTCTGTTAAGAACCAGGCTGTGAAGTGAGCGAAGCTTCATCTGGCTTCATCTGGTCTAGGTAGTGTGCAAAACCATCCCCCCTCTTGGTCTGTGGAAAAATTGTCTTCCACAAAACCAGTCCCTGGTGCCAAAAATGGTTGGGAGCCACGAAAAGCAATTATCCTGTTTAGTTAACAGTACTTTCTGCAACCTTTCCCATTCCATTTTCAACTAAAGACTTTTGTGGGAGCATGTAAGTAAATAAATCTTAGATTGTTGTTACCTCACTGTATCATTTAGACATGTGAAAGTTGCAAATCATGCAAGAAGACACAACAAGAATGTAGGCTTATTTACTATATCCTTTCTACTGTCTGCCTCCTCCTTCAAGAGTTTGCTGTGTGGAATGAAAGATCTGAAAAGGAGTTCTACTGGGATTTAGTCTTCTCACGGGCAGCTCCTGATAAAAATGATTTGTGGTGGGGCAGGGATAATGTAGGAGTAGAGCCAATATGTCTACGATTGCATTGTTTGATGCAGCTTAGAACAATGATGCACAGAGGGAAAAACGTTGTATATAGGACACTCAAAATTCTTTATAAATGAAAACAGTAATAGCATTAAAGATAGTTGAAAACTTCTATGAGATATTATCTTCTATATCATTAATATGACCCAACATGATTGGGCATAAGTAGAGCCATGCTGGATGAGTTCTAGTTCACTACTGTTTTTCCACAGTAGCCCTTCAAGATGCTTGTATAAATTCCAGTTGATTACTACAGTCTTCTCCTTGTTTTCTTCAGAAGTTGGTAACCAGAATAACTATTAATTAGTGACAACCTCTTTTATTAATTATATCTAATCAACTTTGAATTAAAAGCTGCATCACTATATTTTGGAGAGCAAATGTTATAATTTAATTATGAACAATGTAATTTAATTATGCACTTCATTTTATCAATTTCCATTGGGCCCAAATTGTTAGCTACGTTAGCAAAAACAGCACCTATTGCTAACCATACTGAAGCCAAAATGATGATACTTGTGATATTATGGTGTAATTTTCAGCCTTTCATATGTGCAATATAACAATAATTTGGGCCAGGAGGTTAGGTTAGCTAAACTGTTGATGTGCTTTTTGGAACATGTCAATATCACATTGGGATATTATTTTAATTATTGTGGTTTAATTCTTGTACATTACCAGTTTCATTGTGTGTGTGTATTTCATTGTGTGTGTGTGTGTGTGTACCTAGTATGCAAATACATAAGGTGTGCAGTCTATGTTGAAGTATTACAATATATGTTTCATCACTTGCCTTTCTCCTGTGGATGTCATTAAAAGTAGCAAAGCATTCTGTATCACTGTATGTAATATTTACTTATTTACAAGACTTGTATGGTTGCCTAGCTCAGGGGTCTGCAACCCGCGGCTCTGGAGCCGCATGTGGCTCTTTCATCCCTCTGCTGTGACTCCCTGTCGCCGGTTGGAGCCACGATTTTGAGAGGAGCTTCTGGTTGTGGGGGAGGGGGGAAGCACAGTGTACCAGGAGGAGACTCTATGACAAGGGATGGGCTTTCCGGTCAGCTCCACAATTGATAGGGCTTTCGGTTAGGACAGGTAGAGGAAAAAGGATGCTGCGCTAGGAGGAGACTCTATGGTGGGGGAACCGGACTTTCAGTCGGCTCCAGAATTGAACAGGGGCTTCCGGTTAGGACCTTTGTGGCTCTTTGAGTATTTAAGGTTGCCGACCCCTGGCCTAGCTCACACAATGACTCTAGGTGGCCTACAACAAACCATAAAACATTTTAAGAACAAAGGTACCCTTCTCTTTGGGCAAATGTGCTAGACCAGGTTCCTACATCATGCTAAGTCTAAAAGTGATTATTTGTGGTTTGACATATAATACGAACCCAGCATTGTGGTTTAGAAACAGTGATTTGTGGCTCAGCATTTTTTCTTATTGTTAATTTAGTCAATTGTGCCTTGTTAAACAAATCGTAGCTTAGTGTGTTGTGTGAACATAGCCTTTGTCCTTAAAGATGCCACAATACACATTGTTATTTTTCCTTTCATCAGCAGATGAAGTACATCAGCGTATCTTGCTGAGATGTTTTTGTTTCAGCTACATCTGTGGCAGTAAATTACAGAGTTAAGTTTCCAGCCCACAACCACAGAACATTACTTCATGTCTTTCCATTTTTATATGATTGGGGATATGTGGCTAGAAAGGCTTGACTGTTGTTTTGTCTTCCCAGCTGTTTCCCAGCTGTGTTGCAGTCCAAGGCAGATGAATATTCAACTGGAACACACACTTTTCAGGCAATGAGATCTCCCTCTCCTCACTTTTGTTAAGGAGAAGTGTGACAAATTAGAGTCTACAAACAATGAAGCAAATTTAAAACTCTGAAAATTATTATTTTTTAAATAGCAATAAGCTATTTTAACAAATTAATTTAACCAGGACAGTTGACTTTATTTTCCCAGCTGGTAGCTTTTGCATTGTGCATTATTATTTTTTCTTAAAAATGATGGTCCTGCACTGATTTCCCATCATCCACATTTGTACAACTATTACTTCCTTTTATGCACACAAACCAGCTTGTCAGCACAGCTGGACTTCTGCTGACTTTCTGTTTATATACAAAATCACAGAATCACATGGATGGCATGTGCCATAATGGTTGGCTCTTTTTAGTTGATAGAGAAACGATTGCAACAACAATAATAATGGACATTCTTTTATTGCTCATACTGTGAACACTGAAGTGGGAAGATGAGTCACTAAGGTCCAGTTCTAATCCAATGAATTATTAGCTGATCATTTTACCAATGAAGTCAGAGACCTAAAATAGCTATATAAAAACATATGAACCCTAGCTAATTAGTTGAGAATCCTTGCCAAAAGTAGCCAGCTTGACTGATTGACTGACTTCATTTAGGTATCATTATATTTCAATCAACACTCCAGGTGGTATACAAAATACAATTAAAATAAATCCACAGTAAATTCTATAAAAATAAAATATCACTAATAAATCAGTAGTAATAAGAATAAATTAACTAGTAACATCCTCAGTTGATTAGCACTGATGATGATAATGATGAAGATGATGATGATGATTTTTATTTCCACCTTTTTAATATATAACTCAAGGTGATAAACAATCAGACTCAATGGTGTCTTCTCAGTCTAAATCTTCTGGGGGCTTTTAAGAAGAGACTGGACAGCCACTTGTCTAGAATGGTATAGTATATCCTGCTTGAGCAGGGGGTTGGATTAGAAGATCTCCAAGGTCCCTTTCAACTCTTCTATTCTATGTTCTATGAAAGAAATTGATTTTAACAATTTGCTGACTGATACCAAAAAATGATAGGTCAAAATTCAATTAGGAGGGTATTCCAAAAATGAACACTTTCTAGTTCCCACCACTTACTTCCCAGAGGAAGAACACTATTTGCTGCCTTTCCCAAGATGGCTGCATTAGCTTGGATAATTATAGTTAGAGTGTTTGATTCTGGAGGTACCAGGATGCCAAGTTTTATAGATTGAAACCCCCAGTTTAAATTGCACCTGGAAGTCAATAGGGTGCCAGAACAGAGCTCATAGCACAGAAATTATGTGTTCCTGGCAATGTATTCCAATTAATACATGAACCACTGCATTCTAGACCAACTCCAGCTTCCCAACCATCTTTAATGAATCCCCATGTGGAGCACATTGCAGTAATCCCACTAGATCAGTGGTTCTCAACCTTCCTAATGCCGTGACCCCTGCCCCGCCGCCACAACCCCCTCCCTGCCCCCTCCCCACACACGACAAAGGGGGCGTGGCACCAAGATGGCGGGCTAGCACGCGCTTAGGCGACCCCTGTGAAAGGGTCGTTCGACCCCCAAAGGGGTTGCGACCCACAGGTTGAGAATCGCTGCACTAGATAATAAAGGTATTAGTTACAGTGACAAAATCCTTCCATCTCAGGTAGAGCCAGAACTAATATATTACCCAAAGCTGGGCAAAGACCTTCTTGGCCATAGTCACTGCCTGCTTTTCTAATATGAATCCAGGGGGGCTGCAAGTCATGGACATGTAGATCCTTTCAACCTATAGGCACTGGAGCAAGGATCCCTGGAACCTCCTTAATGAGCCTGGATCAATGATACTACACCTTGAATTTTCAAGCTGCTGTCTCTCTAAGCAGGGTATAGTATTATCAATAGCCTTATGTAGATGCAAATAAGTAAAGGACCAATTCCCATGGCACCCAAATGAATATCCAATCTTTGTCCCCAAATAATCACTGACTGGAACTTCTGACTAAAGAAAGAACATAACAATTTCAAAACAGTTTTTCCAGTGCACAAAGTTAGTTTAGAAGCTGATGGCCTCAAAGACTGCTGAGATTACAAGAAAGATCATGAGAAGTACTGCTTTCTAACCAGCTGATGGTCATGTACTAAACCAAGCAAGTAGTCAGGAGAATCCATCTCTGGAAAACCTTGCTAAGAAAACTGCAGGGACTTGTCCAGGCAGTCTCTGAAAATTGAACCTGACTGAAAGGGGGAAAAAAATAGCTTATTATTACTTCCACATCTGACTTCTTTTCTAAGCAAAGAAAGTATAAACAAACAAACATATAGTAGAATATACACTGAACAACCACTGCTGCTTTCACCTCCAGCTGCTTGTTAATGACACTTTCCCAGAAGCAACCACTTCTAGGTGTGATGGTTCCTCCAGTTTATACCTGCCCACTGATAGCTCTTGTTTCTGTATTCTACAAAGGTAAAAAACTAAAAATGTACTTCATGCAGTTCTGCTGCCCAGCCATGGTGTGAAGGCCTGTGAAAAGAAACTTCTTTGGATAAAAGAAGCTGCTGCTACTAAATGAAGCTGCTGCTGCAGCCTGTTCTTTGCTGTATAAATGCTTCATAGAAAATTCAATAGAGATGAGTTCTCAGAGTACAGTGAATATTCTGTAATTGTTACTTTTCAGAAAGAATAAAAATAAAATATGTGTTCAATGAACCTACAATCCTTTTTTTTGTGTTTTACAATATATGTATGGCATTGCTGATTTATATAGCACTGAAGTGATATCTCTTAAATCAAGTTTGTACTCCAGAAATTTCTTCCCAACAACAAAAATTCAGTCATCCCTGAACCAGAATCATGAATCATTAAAAAATCTTCCTGATACATATTTATGAACCAAATAGAGGATCTGCTAATAATTAAGGAATAGTTTAGTATTGAGATGTGCAAATACTTCTAAAGAGGTGCTTCATACTGTTCAGTGTATATGAACCACTGTTTCTGAACTGGTAAAGCAGCCATGCCTTCTTCCAGTGCCATGTACCTGCTTTGTAAACTGTTCCTGGTTTCTCCCTATGTGAATGCATGCATAGCAATTTTGCTTTGCTGGGAAAAAGTAAACCACAGGTGTGCATGCACACACATATGGGGAAACACTCAGCGCTACTGACAAAGCAGCTGTACAAAAATAGAAAAAAGAAACAGCTGTTTTAACTCTTTAAAAAATAATGGTGTGTACATTCTGCTAAGTTTGTTATAGTGGCTTAGTACTGATATAGAAAGCATGAGACTGAATTCTAAGCCACTCTTAGACATGAAAATCAGTGTGGATGATTTGCTTCTTCCTCCAATTTTAGGTATGTTTTCTGTCTTGAGTTGAATATATACATATATACATGCACACACTCTATCTATCTATCTCTCTCTCTCTCTCTCTATCTATCTATCTATCTATCTATCTATCTATCTATCTATCTATCTATCTATCTATCTATCTATCTATCTTATCTCTCTCTCTCTCTCTCTCTCTCTCTCTCCATATCCATATCCATCTCCATATCCATATCCATATCCATATATGTATACATACACAGTTATTCTATGTATTCACAGAATAAATCTGTATGTATACACACACACACACACACACACACACACACCAAAAACAAACAGAATAACTGTCATTACATCTTTTAACTTCCCCATTACCCTTTTCCTTATATATCTTAACTTGTCAAAGTTTTCCTGTTAGCAAGGTGATCTTGTAAATGACTATCAGAATCAAGTTTAATTACAAAAAATGCCTTGGCCTCCCATATTTATGACTTCATTTGCCTAGGGATAATGTTATAGTAGTTGTGTTTTTAACAAACCATTGTCTCTGCTATCTATCTCTTGTGTTCTTTGCTTAAATCAATCCTGTACCAGTACAATAGTGGCTATCAACTGTCTAGATTAAAGGAAGTTTATATTATTCTGTTGTTGCTAACATGCAAGTTTTAACAAAAAGCCTGGACTGGCTGAAAGTTGGAATCCAGCCCATCTGGAGGAGAGGTCTTCAGTTTCCTTTATATGTTTAGAGACATATTTATTACAATAATGGACTCCTAAAATGACTAAGTACTTCATAAAATCCCACTCCCTGCAACAAAACTCTCCGTCAGTGCAGAATGATTTTGTGCATTGCACAAAGCCACAAATATTTTGTTTTGTTTTGTTTTGTTTGCTTCTGACTTAAGACATTGTATAAGCCTCCTTTGTAAACTTTGTACCAACATAGCCATGCCCAATATATGAACCCAGACATTGTATCAATGAAATGAATCCTAGGACATTTGAAATAATATGTTTTGATTAGAAATCATTTAATTTGACCATTGTTACTTGAAATCTACAAACATGACCTTCAAATCTTGTTTTCTGTTATTTCAGTCAGGCTGAGAATACAATTTAGTAGTTTTGAGTGCAGCAGACTTTGATTTCTTCACCAGTCTCCAAGGATTCTGTGTAGGACTCTCCAAAATAAACAAATTAAGATGAAGAAGGTAGTCAGGGGACTCCATAGTGCACAGTGTAACTTAGTACTGATTGCATTGAGCAGGAAACTCTCCCTTGGTGATGTAACAGTTCATTCACTGGTTTATCTATCTCTAATATGAACAGCACAATTCAAATAGTGATGAATTTATCATCTTCAGAATATACAGTAATGGATGATTTCAAACAGGACAGAACATGCCAAATATTAAATAGTTAATTATCTAAAAATAAAGCTGTTCTAGCAGGCAAATTCTAGCTAGAGAATCCAGGGTTCAGGTCTTGCATAGAACCGGTTCCAGAAATTCCAATCAAAATACAGTTTGGGCAAGACATATAAATTAGTCTATATTTGGTATACTGTTATACATAGTAGACAGTAGACACGATCTTTTCCAAACTCAGATTTTGATTCTTTCTCTATTTCTGTCATACATATATGTTTGTTTATGTGTATATGTGTGTGTGTGAGAGAGATTCTTTTGCAAGCATATTACACCAGAGAAAAAGGATGGTTGAATCTCTAATCTGAGTAATTTTTAGCATGCCCTCTGATCTTGAGTTTTACTCCTCAACTATATTAAGGGAACAAAAATGTTGAGCTGTATGAAATCATAAGAAGTTTCATTTCTTTTGGCAACCAGATAGTGTACCACAGAGTTTGCTGTATCTGAATGTGTATGACTTTAATGTGATTTCAATCCCACATACTGTGAATGTGAATGTGGGAGAATGTTGAGTTTGGGGAGATGACTGTGCCCAGAAGTTTAAAATTAACCATGTCCCTTGAGGGAAAAAGAAAGAAAAGGCCTTTATATTGACTCAGATAATCAAATCTGTATTTATATTGACTGGCAGTTGTTCGCCTGGGTTAAAGACAGAGGTTTTTCTCTGATCCTCCTTAAAAATGCAGAGATATCTGAACCCTACACATGGGCTCTGGTGTGGGGCCTTTCAACAGAGATATGTTGTGATGAATAGCAAAATCCCTTCTAATCTACCAAATTTGTTAAACTGAACAGTAGTCGTGAGTTGTTGAGGTGGTGGGAAGAAGTAGATATGGATAAAACGCCTTATTTTTTCCCCCTCAAACATATGTCCTGAGTATATGTGTATCAGTTCTTGGAAACCAGTGAGAATCCTTGTAGAATATACAATAATGACATGTAAGAGATGGTTGTTTATAAGAGATGAAGTATTGTTTCTTTTCCCAAAGGTGCTTTTTCAAGAGGCAACTGGACTTTGGTTGTCCTTCGGGACAATCATGACCTGGATGACTGAGAATCTCCATAGACATTTATTGTTTCTTTTCTTTAAAGAGTTGATGAAAGTTTTGCAGTAGGACCTGAGATTTGTCTTTGCAAACCTAGCTTAAAAATATATTTCAAATGTTGTTGGAAGATTTGTAGGTTCATATCTTAAACAATACAAGCAAAATGCAGCAATAGTACTAAACAAAGGATACATCCATTAGTATTTAAATATGTAAGAAAATCTAAGTCCATGAAACTTGCTATTGGGAACAAAAGTAGCAAGCAATAAGTGGACTAAAGTTAATTTTCATAATCTTACAATGAGTTAAGTCACAGATGTATTATTAGATGTTTCAGGGAAATCTAGAAATATACATGAACCATGAAATTCTGTTATTAAGGTTAGATAGCTGCCTGCTTCCTCATGATTTTGAATCAGTGTCTAAGGAGAAATTGTCACTAGATCTAGAAAGAAGTAGATATATGTTTCTTTAAAGACAAAATTAATTCATTTGACAAATTCAGTGGCACTTTCTGCTATTAGGAACGTATTGAGCTTTGTTGTTAGAAGGTACAAAGTCTTGCAAGGCCTTGTATGAATACTTAAGTTGTGCAGCTGTTAGTGTCACTGTTGCTAATATGCCTCCTTCACCACTTAAAATGTGACACAGACTTGAAGGAATTAAACAAACAATGCTATGAATGTCTGCTTTTTGTTAAAAACATTTAAAAAGCATTCTACTTATTTCAGACATCAAGAGAAAAAAACAGTTTTACAGTTACAGTGGCTTGCTTACAGTTGTGGTCTAGGAATGTGATTGTGTAATTCCAGTGCTCTGGTGGTAATATGTTTTTGTCATTCTGTCAATAGATCCACTCTTTAAGAGGTGCCTTATCAATTACCAATCCCTAACAGAATAGCCCCAAATTTTTTCCCCCAAAGGGTTTCTGGATCCTAAAGAATAATTCTGACATTTCTGGAATTTATATAAAATGTAAATATTTAATTTATAAATGACATAGCTTTAAGTGGTTATGCTGATATGTCTGTAACTATTTTATAAAAACAACTTTTCTTATCCCAGCTTACATTATGAGTTGCTGTGAACATAGCTTCATTGCTAGCTGATAGGCTCACCATTCTCTAGTGCAAGCAATAGAGTCAGTCTGAATTCATACCTCCTCATATAAGAATGGCTCTTGGTCATGTACATAGACAGATTTTCCAATCCTTGCCTCTATTGGAGATATAGGGGATCAGAGGTGGATTCCTCCCGGTTCGGACTGGTTCGCCCAAACCGGTGGCGACCCGCTGGTGACATCACAATGATGTCACGGATCTGGTTCAGTCGGTGCTGGTCCGTGGACGCTGCCATCTTTTGTGGAATTTTTTTTATTATTTTTTTTAAAAAAATTCCGGTTTTTTTTTTCTTCTGCGCATCTGCAGAAGCCGAATATCCGGCACTGCGTATGCGTCGCCATCTTGTTTTCGGCTTTTTTTGGGGGGGGAATTTTTATTTATTTATTTGCACTGCGCATGCACGCACACGCTTTGCGTGCATGCGCCCATGAGGCGCGCCCACGCGGCGCGGGAGGAAGCGAACTGGCAGCGAGGTAAGTTAGAACCCACCCTTGTAGGGGATCACTTTAAAGCTAGTAAAGAATTAAGAAAAGAAGTCCAGAGACTAATCTGGAAAGAGTGACTAGGTAAGAAACAGGCCATCTCTCTCTCCCAAAGCCTCTGATAAAAGCTTGCAACCTGCTGTATCAATCCAGGTGTATGACATTTTTCTCTAGAAGGTTCATATAATGTCTAATATTAATTTACAATATCTAGTGAGTCTCTTGCAATGGAGTTTTTGTGGCAAAGACGGAGCTATTTGTAACAGAACAGTGTCATCACAGAGACTGCTTGGCATCTCTGGAGTTTTTATTTCCTTTTATAATTTTGCTTTTTCACCTGCTGCATTACTGTTATTTGAAAAGCTTTTTAAAAATTTACCATCATGTTTATATTTTAATGCTTATAATAAGCATTAATAAGCTCTTTAAATTTTTTCTTGTCTTTAAAGCTTGATTTTTTATAAAAAAAACCCCAATAACTGGTGAGATTGGTCCATGTCCCAAGGAAGAAGGGACTGAACAATGTAATCCCATGCCTCTGCGGTACGCTGCCAGGATATTGTACCATTGAAATATTTTAGTTTTTGCATATTTACCTTTTTATTACTCCTAAGCAGCGAAGCCTGTGAGGATGCTATCTCTCTCTTACACTGAAGTTACAGTGTAGAGGAGCAAATAAGGTGTCCTCTTGAAAGATAGAACATCTTGAACCACCAAGCCCCTACGCTAGGCAGTTGAATGGCAGAGTGAAGGCACAGAAGGCATCTGTGAAAGGGAGGTTTGAAGCCTCCCATCCTCGCATCCTATGGACCACATCCACTCTATGGTTGCATAATTCACTAAAAGAGGATATGAATTAAATTTTATTTTATTATAATCCGAGATATTTGAAGTTATCCATGAAGATAACTGCAAATTGCATAAAATCTAAATACTTGAATGTGTCATTCATTCCACATAGTTTGATTTGTTGGTATTAAGCTGAAAATCCTGTCTATAATAAGATCTCTCCTTATACAACTGTCTGTGTGGTAAGATCTTCAGAGGGTTTTAAGTTATATAGATACAAGAAAGAAAGGCGAAATGAGAGAAAACTTGTGGAACGTTACCATTAAAGTCAATATTGACATTTCCTTAGTGTAATTCCCCAGGCATTTTAATTTACATATGTTTATTTGTTCTTATTTTAGTCGTTTTGCAATTATCTTTAGTGATAATATAGTTGATGATGTGGGTGTTTTTAAAAAATCATATATACCCTATTTGGTCATCCTTTGTTCTTATTTTGTATAGTACATTGTTCTCTTTATATATAGTATTATATTGACATCCACATCTACAAAAAAGATTAACTTAGAAATAAATCCCAATTTGAATTCAGGAACAGCTACTTTTTGCTGATGCATTCTAGACCATATCTGTTTATCTACTTCAGTTTTAAATGACTTCATCTAATATATCAAAATGTTTTCCCCAAAATTAGATAAAGAGAGCGAGATAGACATAGAGATGTGTGTGTGTATCTATTATTTAATGTGTTTTGTGGGCATGTGTGCATTCTTTATATTTATTAGCTACTTATTAACTTTATAATAATCTAGGAATTGATGAAAAATTTAGCTCCAAAAGATTTCATTAACATTTCTTTTAAATTTGGCAAGCTTTGTGTAAATAGGATCTGAGTTTTTTCTGGAAATGGGAAATTTAATTTTTTTTTAAGTTGATTTGTTTTAATGTTTTGTTTTTTGCCCTGCTCAGTCATTTATGATTTTCAGAGACTGCCTGGAAAACTTTCTGCAGTTTTCTTGGCAAGGTTTTTCAGAAGAGGTTTGCTATTGCTTCCTTCCTCATTCACAGCAAGTGACTAGCCTAAGGTCACTCAGCTGACTTTGTGCCTAAGGTGAGACTAGAGCTCACAGTCCCCTAATTTCTAGCCTTAACCACTATACCAGGTGTCACCAAACCCGCAGCTGTAGAGCCGCATGCGGTTCTTTCACCCCTCTGCTGCGGCTCCCTGTGGCCCTGTTACGGCAGAGGGATGGAAGAGCTGTCGCCCTGTCATGGTGGTGGCGATGGGCAGAGCCTTAGTGCGGGAGCGAAGTGCCCTTGTATTTGCCTTTGTGCGGCAACAGCATTCCGCTTTTGTCATACATTTGCTGTTGCCTCCAGCAAAGAGGGCTGGGAGAGAACGGCAGGGGCGGATCTTGCGGGGTGGGGGCCATCCCCCAAGCCTGGCCTTCCTCCTCCCTCAGCGGGGGCAAGAGAAAGAAGGGGCAGTGGGGGGAAGCGCTCCCTTCCCCCGGCCTAGTGCCAGACACAAAAGCCCAGCAGGGTGGAGGGGCGGCTGGCCCGGTAGAAGCCTCCCCATTGGCAAGCCAGATGGTGGAGAGGCCTGGCCCGGGTCTGCAGCTGTCCCACTGTTCGGCACCTCCAACGCGAGCTGCTGTCTTTGAAATGTGCCGCACCTTTGAGGAAGCCGGGCAGCGATGGCTGGGGCCATGGGGGGGGGCAGCGGAGGCATCAGGGCTGCTCCCCTCTCCTCAGCAAGCCAGGCCTGGAGGAGTGCGGAGAGTTGTGGGCCGAGTGCCAGAGGGTCAGAAGGTGTGCTCCGATGTCACCCCGTGTTTCCAGTGCATGCTCCTCCCGAATTGGATTTGAGTGGGGATAGGGAGAAGGGAGCAGGGGGAAGGGTAGGGGGGGCTTCTAGGAGAAGAAGCCCGGCTGGAAGAGCCGAGGTGGCGCAGTGGTTAGAGTGCAGCACTGCAGGCTACTTCAGCTGACTGCTAGCTGCAGTTCAGCGGTTCAAATCTCACCGGCTCAAGGTTGACTCAGCCTTCCATCCTTCTGAGGTGGGTAAAATGAGGACCCAGATTGTTGGGGGCAATATGCTAACTCTGTAAACCGCTTAGAGAGGGCTGTAAAGCACTATGAAGCGGTATATAAGTCTAATTGCTATTGCTATTGCTATGGCTTTCCTTTTGGTGTGGGGTGGGGGGAAGACCCAATACCCCCTCCATGGCCATCCTGCTGCTCTTGCAACGCCTTGCGCAGCACAGTGAAAGCACGCTTCACAATGGGGGAGGCTGGGTCTCCTTCTCCTCCTGGAGCCCATTCCCTGCCCTACTCGCCCCTGGCAACTCTCTCTCTCGGGGCGGAGAGCAGGTCACGTGTTCAGCACCAACCAAGGCTGGAAGTAGCCGCCCGCCGTTTCTTGCTGCAGTCTGTCGGGCAGCGAGAGAGACACAGAAAGAGAGACAGATTCGGCTCAATTCAGCTCTGTCTGCTCCCCTCTCTCTGCCTTTGCCCAGTTTTGCAAGGATTCAGCGGATGCTGCCTTGGTGATGGCAGGTTTATTCCGGAGGTTTATCCTGGACTTTGCCTGCCAAGCATCTTCGGGGGCACTCAGGGACTATATTTTCCGGCCACTTTGGACAGAGTTGCAGGATGCTTATATGCATGCCTGTGTGAGTGTGCAGCTGCTTGGGATTATGCTTCTCTGAAGTACGTGTGGCGATCTATGGCAGCAACCTCGTGGCACTGTGAAGTAACAGCCTGACAGTCACTTTACTTTTGTATCTATCCAGAGACAGAGAGAACGTGGCCGAATTTCCTTACAGTTATTCCCTGGGTGTGTGGGTTGGGAAGTGGGGGTGGGGAGTGGGGGAGAGGGAGGGAGGAAGGGAGGGAGGGAGAGAGCAAGAGAGAGAAAGAAAGAAAAAGAGAGAAAGAGAGAAAGAGAGAGAAAGAAAGAGACAGAGAGACATAGAGAGAGAGAGAGAAAGAGATGAGAGAAAGAGAGATGAGAGAGAGGGAGGGAGGGAGAGGGAGATAGAGAAAGAGAGAGATGACAGGGAGAGAGGGAGACAGAGGGAGATAGATAAAGAGAGATGAGAGAGAGAAAGAGAGATGAGGGAGGGAGGGAGAGAAAGAAAGAGAGAGAGATATGAGAGAGAAAGAGAAAGATGAGAGGGAGATATAAGGAAATAGAAAGAGATGAGAAAGAGAAAGAGATGAGAGGGAGGGAGGGAGAGGGAGAAAGAGGGAGAAAGGGAGAGATGGGAGAAAGAGAGGGACACACACACATACACCTGTTTCCCATAGAAAATAAAACATGGGGAGCCACAAAACCTGGGTAGGTGTGGCTGGGGGGGGGGTCATGTGACTGGGTGGGAGTGAGTGACATCAAGTTGGCCATGCCCACCTAGGTTTTGTGGCTCCTGGTGTTTTGTTTTCTGTGGGAAACGGGTCCAAATGGCTCTTTGAGTGTTTAAGGTTGCAGACCCCTGCACTATACCAAACTGGCTTATTTGAATGCAGCAGGTTAGTAAAAACAAAATAGCTTAATGATTGTCTATATTTTATTAAAACTATTTTAATCAATGAAATTTTAGTGGTATTTACCATTCTATTATCTCATCCCATCCCATTATAGCAAAGGATTAAGCAAGCAATATGCCACGTGAAAAATAAAAACAACAACAACCCCAAAATAACACAGTAATAAACTACATCTTTATCACTGCCAAGTAGGTTATGGATGACTTGAAGGCAAGTTTATTCTTTTTATATTTACAGGAGCTATTTTAGCTTCCCACAGTGAATTTAAGTAGCCACTTTGTTTAGCTTTATTTCTATTTAGTTTTGTTTTGTCGTAAATATTGCAGGTAACTTTAAAATACACATTAAATTATGTTCTACTTGTTCTTTATTCTGAATTCTGTGGGATTCCACTTAAGTCTCTTAGGATTTCTTTACACAACAATTCTATGTGAATTCAAGAATCTGAGGGGAAAATATTCCTTCAGCAGGATTGCAGAGAGGGACAAATATGTGGCAAGAAAAAATATCACAGAAGAAGATCAACCATTTCCGCAGAGCTATCCAATAATGTTTTAAAAAAAATACAAAGTTGTGTCCATGTAATCACCAAAACTCAACATTACCTTTTTTTTTTTCTTTTAGCCTGGCCTAAAACAATAGTGGAGAACAAAATAATTGAATAATAGGAACAGTTGGATATTTATTCCTAAACCAGACTTTTTCAGTGCAGCACAGGTTGGGTTTGCCTAGCCGCTTTACCAATAGGAAATATAATCGGAAACTTTTATTGCTTGTGCAATAAAATTGAATTACATTTGAGTATACAGGTCTACATTTTCTGCATCAATTGAAATTAAATGTGAAATGTTTCTTTCCTCAGAAGGATGTCTATGTTGCACTACTATTTGCCAATATAATAAAAATAAGGCAATATAACTATTTGTTATTTAGATACATGCAGTAAATTACATGCAGTATTTAGTTCCATACCATACTTTGAGATGGTTAAAAAATGAAAATGAAAAACAATTTCATTATGTTTGATTAAATAAATGAAGGACTATAATATTCAGGGGTGGGTTCTAACTTACCTTGCTGCCGGTTCGCTTCCTCCCGCGCCGTGTGGCTGCACGCGCATTGCACGCTGCGTGGCTGCACCGCATAGGCACACGCATGCGCAGTGGTGAAAATTCGCAATTTTTTTTTTTAAAAAGCCAAAAACAAGATGGTGGCGCATCCACAGTGCCAGGAACTCGGCTTCTGAGCATGCGCAGAAGAAGAAAATAGTAAAATTTTTTAAATTTTTTTTTCCAAAAAAAAAAAAGTTTCCAAAAAAAAAAGATGGCGTTGTCCACGGACCGGCACCGACAGAACCGGATCCGTGACGTCACCAGCGGTTTGCTACCGGTTCTATACAACCAGTGCGAATCGGGAGGAACCCACCTCTGATCATATTTAAATTCATGTGGATTCTGGAGCACTTGTTTTTCAATGAATATGCCGGTCATTATATGTAACTTTGAGGAAGTTCTACATCTAGTGCTTCTCAAACTGGCTGCCACATAAATAAAGAATAGCATCGATTTTATCTCCAAATGAAAATTAACATTGTTAAATTTCAGAGAGTCTTGATTTTCAGGGGGAAAACAAGCAATAAAACATATGATATGTCTTTCCACTTGAATAGATATTAGGCCTGTGCAAAGCCTCAAAAGGGCACTTTAGTTCAGTGAAGACTTTAAGAAATGGTTCTTTAATGGGCTACTGCAAGCCAAAGAAATACAACTTTTCTAGGTGCTAAAGAAAAGGAACTGTGTCACACTGAAGCAGGCTCTTTATTGGTTGTCAACAGTCTTCTGCCCACTTGGATAAAGTTTTGTTGAAAGTTCAACCTCAACCATGAGAGTGTCTTTGGGCAAGTCACTCTCAGTCCTAATGATTTAATTGATCTTCAAACTAGGATACTTCCATGAATAATTCGTCTTGTGGCGTGCTCTGGATCTCATCCATGAATCAAGGAGGTGACCTTGAGTAAAAATTGGCAAGAACTATTATAAAAGTAAAGAGAGTGGAAACATTCCTTAGAACTGGGAAACAAAATAGTATTCAAAAGAAGTTCAGGTAGGCTCCTCCTTGATTCATTGGAATAAAGGGAAGGGGGAGGTAAAACCTCAACAGTTTGGATGATACTATTAATAAAGCCTATTTCAATCAAGTGTAGTTCTAGTCTTCCTATGGAATCTGCTACCTAATCTGGCAGAAACACCATCATCATGAGAAACCCAGGGCCATATTTTCTCTGTGGCCACACCTGCCCTGTGGACTAATACTGTCCTGGAAGTCAGTATGGCCCTGATCCTGCTGGATTTTAGAAGAGCTGTATAGTTCTGGCTTTTCTGGAAGGATGATTTGTAACCCCACTCAATGACATTTTATGGCATTTTTGTTGTATGACTGTATTTCTGTTTTTGATCCTTATTTCCTTGTGTACTGTCTAGAGCCATGAACCTATGGCATGCATGTCAGAGGTGGCACGCAGAGCCCTCTCTGTGGGCATGTGCACCATCGCCAGCTGCTCTTCTGGTTTCCGGTGTGCGCATGTGCGCCGGCCAGCTGGTTTTCGCGTGCGCCAGAGTACCGGAAACCCGAAGGCCAGCTGGCTGGTGCACATGCACATGCCGGTCACCTGGTCTTTGTGTTTCACACTGGCCAGCTGGTCTTCGTGCATGCCTGAGCGCCGGAAACCCAAAGACCAGCTGGCGGTGCGCATGTGGCACCAGCCACCTGGTCTTCGTGCTTCCGGTGCTCTGGCGCGCATGCAAGCACAGGAAACCCAAAGACCAGGTGGCCAGCATGTGGATGCGCACCGGCCAGCTGGTCTTTCGGTTTCCGGTGCTCCAGCCCGCACGGGCACATGCGCACATTCTGGTTTGGGCACTCGGTGCTTAAAAGGTTCGCCATCACTGGTCTAGAGTTTCTTTAGTGACTGAGGAGGGTTACCACATAGATTATGAGAGATATAAATCTGAAAAAAACCGTGGCAAAGCACTACGTTTCAAGGTTCTTCGTTTTTCAACATTATGGCCTTGCTTTATTTCAGTCATTTGGAGTTAAAGTGGTTCTACAAAGAACCATTTTCTATCATCTCAAGCCTATTCTTTCAAAAACCCAGAGGTTTTCATTTTAGTTCTAGAATGGCAATAGGCCACAGAATTGCTCTAACTTACAGTTTGTATCCAAAGCTTTGCCAGCCTCAGCAAGGGCATTTTGCCTCATCCACTGACATAAAAAAAGAGAACAATCTATCTTGTTATAGTTGAATGAAGATTAAATGTAGGGACTTGGCTTAGATCAATTGCAATGGCTTTGATCTGACCATGTGTAAAACATCTAAGGCAAATATAGAATGACAGGTTTGGAGTCACTGATCTGAGGCATCAAGAAGCAGAAGAGATAATAAGTGGTAATAAGCAGGCTCTGTTCCAGGTGACTGCAGTGCAGCACCAGCCATAAAGCCAGAAGGCAGAAGTTCCATGATCGAGCTCAGTGGAGGCAACTTGCAGATCCATGTTTAAATTATCTCTAATTGGATTGGAGAAACAAGTTACATCAGCCTCCCAATTTAACTCATTTCTCATTAAATCATGGAACATATGAATCCAGGACTGTTCAGTAATGTCTCAATATGTTATTTTATACATTAAATGTATTTCTGTGTGTATATAAGTTTAACAAATACCTTTATTATTTGAAAATATTTCAGGACAAAAGGAGAACATCTAATGTCTTAGAATAAGTGATTGAGTAACTACTACAATGTAAGGCAATGGAAAATCCGGCCAGATCTTCCAACGTATCTCTTTAACCTCAAGCATTGTGTCTTATTATGAACTAAAGATGTCTTATTATGAGCAAAGAATTGTGTGAATTTGTTTTGGAGCATTTCATATCAATCTGACTTAATTAGGACCCTTTTCCTATCAGTGTGACATCACCGCTGCCTTTGTGTGTCCCCGTGATGCTGTGGCATTCACTCTATAAGTTAATTAGTTTGCTTCTAGTCTAGAGAAGACACTGTACATTTTTCTGCCTTTGCTTTTAATCATGCTCTCTTGAGAATCCCCCCTCCTCCAGAAGCCAATATGTAGTGGCTTCTGACTTTATCTTGCTCTTCCCCTATAGTGGCCTATTTCTCCCCCCTTCTGCTCTCACCACAGAAGTCTAGTGTGTGAGAGGAAAAATTGAGAATGACCATGAGGGCCAGCAGCACTGACTGGCTAGAAGCAACACCTTTCCCCTTTCTTAGTGGGCTGAGTGAATTAGACTGGGGACAGCTGACCTTTGTGTCTTCAGAGCTGTGGGGAACAACTGTTTTATTACCATGAATGTAAAGATCACCAACATGGCAGTTCTGAAGTTTGAAAGCATAAATGAAATCCAACCCCCCCCCAATAATGTGTGTGGTATTTGAAGAAGTACAACATCTGCATAACGATTTCGCAAATTTCGCAAATTTCGCAAAATAAAGTTAATTGATAAGATTGCTTGATTTTTTTGGCACTTTGAGCTGAATGTTCATTCATTTGGAGTTATGCTTTTCTAGCTCTGTAGAATGGCACTTTGATGTTCCTTATCTCAGAGGTTCCTTGCCTAGGAAACAGGAATACATTATTGATTTAAGTGATTTTAGTCTTTTAAAGCTATATTTTTTATAATGGAAAGTGCTATGTTAATATAAGTTACTCTTGTATTAGCAATAAATGATGTAGAATATTTTGTATGCACAGACTCATAAAATTAAGAAATGCGACGAGAAAAATGAACAAGTAGATATGACTGTAAAATAGCTTTCTACTAATTCGCCTCTCTAAGAAATATATTGATGTTAGTTGCTATTTAGTTAAAATCATCTTCACTACTGGTAGATATCATCATGTGAAAGACTCCTTGCAGGGAATGTTTTGACAGAAAGTGTGATAAGGTATAATACTGTGGATATCTCCCCCATTTGCTATTTATAAGACATTTTGCTAGCTAGGGGATTAATTCTATAGCATGTTGCAGTACAATATAGATTTCTCGGCTTTTCACTGCTGTTCCTTTGCATGTGTAATAAGTTAACCTTCTTAAACGTTCCACATTATATGGCAGATTTTGCGGATCGTTTCTTCCGCAGTATGTAAGACCCCGTCCCACTGAAACTAGCTGGAATTTCAGAATGAGAAAGACAGAAAAAATGGTTTGTTTCACTTGGGACATATCTATGTGTTCTTTTAGATTCCACAACTGCGTGAGTCTTTTGGTTCATAATGCAAAAATGACAGAAAATGTGCAACAGCTTATTAACTTTTCCTGTATCAAAACAGGGTTATTATTATTTTTTTTGCATCAAGGCTTGTGGCAATTCTACTGTCATTCCCAGACATGTGGGTAGTTAACATAGTGTGGATGTCCAGAAATTACCATCTGAGTCTCGTTAAATCTATAATGCTTTTTACCCTTCTTGAAACTTGAGATATTTTTCTCCTGTTATTTTGAGAGATGTTTTGAGAGATGTTTTCTCAAAAGGCAGAGTTAAAAGAGCAAAGATCATGCAGTATGGAAAGCCATATGTTAAAAGATCATTGTCCCCCTTTCCATGCATTGAGATGTTTAGAAGACGCTCATCTTGGTGGGTATAATTGCTTATGTACATATGTCAGACTATGTCTTTTCTATGTGTTTTCTATGCCCCAGCACTAGCTCTAATTGGGTTTGGTGGGGGTTTTTTTTGGTACTAAATTACGAGATTTTAACACTTTACAAGATTTCTTTTAATTTGATGGTGGTGTTAGTTTTTGAATACTGCACAGGAATTGCTTTTGCTAAAGAAAGCAATATATACTTTTAATAAATAAATAATATATAAATATATATTTGAACCATAGTTCAAATAGATAATTTCATGATTGTGCCATATTTTTCTTTAAATTAATAAGCACACATAATATTTTTAATCTTTTAGATATATGCTGATAAATAAGGCCACACTGTTTTCATGCAAGACACATGAAATTTAAATTTAAAATGGACTCAGTTGATGAATTAGACTGATTGATATTCCTAAATAGCAATGAATGTCACACATTGCTGTAAATTTGTTGATTTTAAAGAAACTTACAACCAGCAAAGTTGCACTCAGGAATGTTACCCTTTTTTTCTCTCTTGTCAAGTCTATCCTGTCTAATGTCTTATGTCATTTCATATAATCTGCAAAACAGGTGAAGCATAACATGCCTCCCTTCAAGGTAACAACTTGCTTTTAAAGATTAATGGTTTAACAGAACCTCACTCTTCAGAAACCATGGTTTGAATCAGCATGCAAGCATATTCTTTCTGCAAGCCTTACCATATATACAATAAATCTGGCCTAGCCATATTGGCACAACTGTCTTCCTTATGTATATGTTGGCAGCTTGTGTATTTGCTGGGGCCAAAACCATTCTTCAAACAGCCTTTCTTGGAGTTTCCAGGACTTTTCAGGACATAAATCATGCAACACAGCAATCCGTTGTTATGGACAAGTTTCTCTGATTCCATTTTGCAGTTTCTCCATAGCCTGCCTCAAAACTACATTCTGCTTCAACTATATTCCAATTTACATGGAGAAATCCACATCTGCTGCATACAGAACTTAATCTTGCACATTTTTTTATTCCAGCATAATAGCAATAGCACTTAGACTTATATACCGCTTTACAGTGCTTTACAGCCCTCTCTAAGTGGTTTACAGAGTCAGCATATTGCCCCCAACAATTTGGGTCCTCATTTTACCCACCTCGGAAGGATGGAAGGCTGAGTCAACCTTGAGCCTGGTGGGATTTGAACTGCCAAATTGCAGCAGCTGGCAGTCAGCACAAATAGCCTGCAGTACTGCACTCTAACCACTGCGCCACTGAGGCTAATATTTAGGGACATCCTTTCACAACAGAAAAGACTCTGTCCAAGAATTGGGATTTGAAGAAAAATACAAAGAACTTAATAGATGTGGTATCACACAAGAGTAATGAATAAAAGTTCCAAACATTCATAAAACCAAGGGAGAAAGAACATAATAATTACTAAATTCACTATTAGTCTTCTATAGTATTTTAGAAAGTGCTTTAATTATTTTACTAGATTTATAATTGAAGAGGTATCCTGCAGTGTTGGACAAAGCAGTAGTTTGTCCAATTGTGTGAGTTTCTGAGCATGCTTACAGTTAAAGGTGCACATAACATACTCTACATATCCATTTTTCCACCATAGAAAGTCTGTCTTACATAGGATGTAATTGTCACTCACCAGGGATTCATTTTAAGTCCTTATTCTGACAGTTATGATGTGGTTTATCAAAGTTTTCTTTCTGCAATTCAAATGCCTCTGTTCAAATGTGTGAAAATAATTAAGCATTAAGAAAAAGAAATTCAATAACTGTAGGAGGACGTGTAAGGAGATCATTACATTTCTAACCTCAGCTTTCTAGAATTGTTTCCTGGTGTTTCATGGAATATTTGAACACATTTTTTATATACTGTCATTCAACATTTTACATTTGGAGAATTTGCTGCCGCATTTCTCTCACATTAAACCAATATGCAGTGAAATAGTTCTGACCAGTACTTTGGGCTGAACAGCAGATTTTTTAAAATTCAGAGCTTGTTTCCATATGCTATCCTAGTTGAAAAGAATTTTAAATAGCAGGATGTGAATTTTTTTCACAAAAATATAAAAAGAAGTATTATGTAATGGCAGATG
This sequence comes from Thermophis baileyi, assembly GCA_003457575.1. NCBI lineage: Eukaryota > Metazoa > Chordata > Lepidosauria > Squamata > Dipsadidae > Thermophis > Thermophis baileyi. The sequence goes on along the minus strand of QLTV01002542.1, from coordinate 726,133 downwards.
AATCAGGTACATGCCATCTAGTATAATTTCCTTTGCATTTTGGGAAGTACTAGAAAGATCTAGGCATAGGGATAGGCAATCTTAGGGCCCCTAGATGTTTTCACTTTACCAGTCCAAACTAGCGTGGTCAGTGGACTGGGGAAGTTCAATCAGGTTGCCTTCCTAAGATCTTATTTCCAGTGGTCTTCAGTATGCCATATCTTCAAACTCACTTCTATATCAGTAAAATGGATACAGCATTGAATAGCCATGACCTTGGAATGTAAATTTGAAGAAAGGAAATAAGAACAAAGGTATAAAGCAAAACAAAAGAGTTCTATTTTTAACTGCATATTTTAAGAAAAAAGTTCTAATGCTCATTTTGTTCATGGCTGAATTCTATACTGTAACAGCATCCTAACTACTATTATACTCTGTGTGTGTGTGTGTGTGTGTGTGTGTGTGTGTGTGTGTCCTTTCAAGTTAGTGTTGACTCCTGGCTACTACCTGAATTAGTCCCTACAGGTTCTACCACATGATATAAACTTAAACAAATTGAGATCCATGTAATTTAAGCCCAGATAAGCAAAATTCTCCATATCTGACTGAATTTCCCTATATTTGTGTGTGTGTGCGTGCGTGTGTGTGTCTGCAGTTTCACATCAGTGTTTCCTCTAAGCAACTATCTGAACTTGTCCCGCAGTTTTGTTGGCAAGATTTTTATGAAGTGGTTTGTTATTGCTTCCTCCTTAGGGTGGAGAGTGAGTGATAGGGCCAATGTCATCCAACTGGATTTTTGCCTAAGGTGGGACTAGAACTACATGAAACTGGGTCTCTATATACTGAGTTACTTCCCTCCAAATATCTAAATGGAAATATAGGCCTACTTTTGGAAATTTTGCCATCAACTGGGAAAAGGTAACAATGTTTTAATCAGATGCAGTACAGATCCTTCTGCATCATAGTCAAATTCCCTTTCTGACTGGCTGCAATATGATGCACAACAATGAATTTTGTTGCCCCCAATTTTTTGTCCATTTCTCTTTTTTACAGGCTTCCCGTGTTTCATACATCCTACTTTCATTTCCAGCAGAATCACTGAAACTGGGTAAACCCTGGATGGAAAGCAACTAGAATTTGCTTACTTGGTGTTTTGTTCTAGAAAGATAAGGGGAAAAACAAATGAAAGAAGCTCACCAGACAGGGTATACATGAATCCATGCTGTAAAATTAAAATCAAGAAATATGCTTAAGGCTATCAACATTTCTGTGGGGTTTATTTTGAAAATTGAGTATTTTACCTCAGGCAATAGACCTGTCTTCTTCACCCCAGTAGCTTCCAATCCAGGGGTGAAATCCAGCAGGTTCTAACAGGTTCTGGAGAACCGGTAGCGGAAATTTTGAGTAGTTCGGAGAACCGGCAAATACCACCTCTGGCTGGCACCAGAGTGGGGTGGGAATGGAGATTTTGCAATATCCTTCCCCCAGGAGTGGGGAGGGAATGGGGATTTTGCAATATCCTTCCCCCAGGAGTGGGGAGGGAATGGGGATTTTGCAATCCTTCCCCCAGGAGTGGGGAGGGAATGGGGATTTTGCACTATCCTTCCCCCAGGAGTGGGGAGGGAATGGGGATTTTGTAATATCCTTCCCCCAGGAGTGGGGAGGGAATGGGGATTTTGCAATATCCTTCCCCCGGGAGTGGGGAGGGAATGGGGATTTTGCAATATCCTTCCCCCAGGAGTGGGGAGGGAATGGGGATTTTGCAGTATCCTTCCCCTGCCATGTCCAGCAAGCCATACCACACCCACCAAGCCATGCCCACAGTAAAAAAAAATGGATTTCACCACTGTTCCAATCCAATACTGTCAAAGCCAATGGATACATTTTCTGCTAGTTCCTTGAAACAAGTCTAGCTTGCAATGTAATATTGAGAATTTTAATTTCATGCTGGGTTCAGCAAGAGCCTGCACCAGTAGTAGCTGTAAAGTCTTTATATTAATAGCTGTACAGTATTCAGAAGAAGAAGGCCCTTGTCATTCAAGTTTCATTTCCTTTGTTACACAGATATCATCCTTGTGGTCTGTTTCTCATAGCATTTGCTATAAGCCAAACTCTATTCTATCAATAAGTCTGTACAGCAGTAAACATTATGAGCAAGCCTTGACCCTTTTGTTTCCTTAGTTGTCATGAGAAGATCCAAACATGACAGCATTTTTGGGTAATATGTTTTCACATCCTACTTTTCTTGCTTGGCTTTAAACCTGAAGAGCAGCAATAAAGCAGAATTCATTAGTACTGCTAGGATTAGAGAAGATTGTTCAGACAATTAGTTCTTTTCAAATGGGAGTATTCTGCCTCCTTCCCCTCAAAATGCAATTTTTTTGGGGGGGACGGGGGAGTGGGTGCATGGGACAAGGGGGTGAGGTGGAAGGGAGTACAAGGAAAAAGATAAAGACAGATACCAACCAATTTATACCTCAGCAAATACCATTACTAGTGTTGCCAGATATTAATGTGCTGAACGCATAGTAATTATATATTTTTTCCATTGGGAAGGTAAAGCATGTGTTTAAAATGGATGAACAACTAGTAATTCTAGACCAGTGATGGAAACGTCACGTGGAAATGTCACACGCATGCGCTCACTCGTTGGGGCCACACTGTGGAAAAGCCGAACCTCCGGGTTCTAGCGCACATGCACGCCCGATGATCAGCTGGCACTGCTGCATGTGCGAAGGGATCGTGCTCTGGAAAAGCCAAACTTCTGGATTCTGGCGCATATGTGCACCCGACAATCAGCTAGCCGGCGCACATGTGCACACCGGTTTTTGGCACTGCCGCGCATGCGAAGGACAGCTGATCATCGCACGCGCATGCACGCCAGAAACCCGGAAGACAAACAGGCAAGGCCGCACGTGCCGGGCAACATGGCTTCGCATGCCTCTTTGGGCATGCGTGCCATAGGTTCGACATCACGGTTCTAGACCAAGAGACAGGCCTTGATCAATATCAAAATACTTCTTGCAACTAACAGATTATTACACAGCATAGGGAAAAAGCAAAACAAAGGGGGGGGGAAAGCAAATTATTCTCAGTCATTTTGGGCTTAGGCTGTGTCTATTATTAATTTTAATTCCATCTCATAATAAATTCATTTTTATTTGAGGTAAATAGACTACAACAGTGCTTACACAATATGCTTATTTATAATTAATGAATCGTGGTATATTCAATTATCTCAATTTTCTGGACATTGTAGGAAGAGGGATGTATTACTCTCTGGTTGCAAAAACACTCCCAAAATCCTAGGGATCTTTTCCACCTAACAAATTGTATTAAAAAACATAAATTAATGACAGTTTATGCCTTTTAAACATAATCAACTAAGGTGCTACCAGAACTCCTGATTTTTTGCCACCGTAGCCTAATATAGTTCTGATCTGAAAATGAATTCTGGTGATCTGAAATTTGAACTTTTGCAGGAATTTCAGCTGATAAACTTACAAAATCTGCATACATGCACAGGGCACCAATGCCCTTTTTTATAACACCTGATTTGGCTGTTTGAATATTGTAAGGATAGTCATATTAGTGTTAATGGATCTAATTCACAAATAATCTTCAACTATGCTAATTGTCCATATTAGTCAGTGTTGCAATTTCCTGAGAAGTGACTATAAAAGAGAGAATTTAAGGTCTGAGAAAGTCATCAGTACAACGAGCATAATTGGCTGGAATAACGAAGTTTGTAAATGTGATGAGAAGTATATTCATGAACCAAGCTCTTTTTTTATCTTCTCTCCTTGTCAACCCTTGGCTGAAACCTAACAGTAACACAGAAAGCTTTTGCATATCCTGCCAACTTGCTTGAAGGATTGTGGAATACAGCAGAATCACCAGATGGACATTGCTTTGTATTAATTAAACAGTCCTGAGATGTTTGTCAGGCCACAAAGGACTGCAGATACTTAATTGTGGCGTCCTTAGTGCTCTCTGAGCTTGGTTGTTTGCTTGCAGACATTTGGTTAGTCTAGTAATGAAACATCTGCAACAGGGGTGGGTTCTAATTTTTTTTACTACCGGTTCTGTGGGCGTGGCTTATTTTGTGGGTGTGGTTTGATGGTCATGTGACTGAGTGGGTGTGACCAACTTGACATCACTCATGCCCACGCCCACTCACATGACCCCCACCAAGCCACGCCCACAGGAAAAGGTAGGAAAATTTTCCCTCCTTTAGCGGCCCCACCCCGCCCCATCCCCTGCCCCATCTGCCACCCCCAAATTGCACCCCACTGCGAGACGCGCATCTTTCCCCCCCCCCCCCCCCCCCCCACCCCCTCCCCCTTTCCCTTTTTTACGCCCCCCCCCTCCCCCCCCCAAACCCCGGGGGGGG
>QLTV01002542.1:693555-721639 GCA_003457575.1 Thermophis baileyi | reverse complement strand
AGAGAGAGAGGAGAGAGAGAGAGAGAGAGAGAGAGAGAGAGAGAGAGAGAGAGAGAGAGAGAGAGAGAGAGAGAGAGGGGAGAGGAGACGTCCTTGTGTGTGTGTGTGTGTGTGTGTGTGTGTGTGGCAGCGCTGTGAGGAGAGCCAGGCGAACTTCTGTTAGCAGAGAGAAGGAAAAGGCAGAGGTGGCAGCAGAAGGAAAGGGGCCGATTGCTTCACAGCCGGCGTGGTTTCCTGGGCTCCCTTCACCTGGCTCTCCTCACAGCACCACCACACACACACAAGGACGTCTCCCTCGAGAGGCTTCAGAGGCCGAGCCTTTTTTTTTCTTTTCCCCCTCCTGCCACCGTGAGGGCTTTGCAGCGTGGAGGCTTCTTCCTCCACAGGCTGCGAGGACGAGAGTGGCTGCCTCCCGAGGTTTAGGGAGGGAAGCGGGGTGCGTTAAAGAAAGGTAAAAGGGAAGCGGGGTGGTGGGGTGGGAGAGATGCGCGTCTCGCAATGGGGTGCAATTTGGGGGTGGGAGATGGGGCGGGAGGGCCACGAGATGCGCATCTTACTGGAGACTGGCAGCTCCGGGTCGTCTCTCAGCCGTTGCGTGCAGGGAAAAACCTTGCAAAGTAAAAAACTTCTCATGACTGTGAGGCAATTAACAACTTCTAGCCCTCATGAGAAGTTTTTATTTACTTTGTAAGATCTTTCCCTGCACGCAACAGCTGAGAGACGTGACCAGGGACCGGTTCGGGGGCGTGGCCAGCCAGAGATCACTACCAGTTGGGGGAACCATGCTAAATTTCTGCTAACGGTTCTCCTGAGCCAGTCCGAACCGGCAGTAACCCACCACTGATCTGCAAGCAAAGAGCCCAGGTCAGACAGAACCCAGGACTCACCGATTCAGTCTTGAGCTACATATATTTTCTTCTGTAAATACTTAATCCCCAGCTGTAATTCATGTTCAATCCATCAAGTTTTCTTGTCACAATAAAAACTTGATTTGAGGGTTACATAATCTCCTAAAATGGGGGTGCACAGGAGAAACAGTATTTTGATTCATTTCAGGATTGTATCTTATCATTAACTCTACAATGTACATGCATATAGAGATTCTTTTTATAAAAAAACAGTTATAACTCATATTTGATACTCCTGATTCAAAGAATTTCTTATAGGAAACACACATACTGCAGTGTAAGAATTACCCTGTGAAGTTGACAAAGGATTAATACATAATACCAAGCTAAAATCATTTTTCTGCATTATTCATCCTGTAGTGTTCAGATAGAAAAATCTCCAGATTATAACGATAATTCTGTTCATTAAAGGGTTTCTCAGTGGAATGTTTCTTACAATCATATTTTTTCTACAAGAAAAAGGGAATGAAACCTTTATACAAAAATAAATATTTGATACGAACGGGGAATTTAAAACACTACTATAGCCAAATATCTACTCTTTGTTCATTGATTCTTCCTCTTCGTAACAGTTCTGCTATACAATGGGAAGTATTTTGCTAACATAAAATCTGTGGCTGGATTCACATATCATGTTAAGCCATATTATTTTTACTTGGTCTACAAAAATGAATGTTAAAATTGTCACACGTTTTATCACAAAACTTTAAGAGCAAGACAAAACCGTTTCTTCATATCAGTTGCATGCACCTGATAAGTTGTATATTGATATAAATCTGCATGCTTAACTTCTGAGGGATGAATGCATTTTAGTACATTATTTGTATGGACACACAACCTATTTAGACTAATGGCTATAAGTTAATACAGCTGGGAAACTCATTAAAGAGTTCAACAACAAAGCAGACTCATAATTAATAAAGTATAGACTTTTATTTGAAATTATTGCCCAGGGTAGCTTGGTAATAAAGGCAGAACCATCTGCTTGGTCCAGTCAAGCGTTCAGTTTGTACCATTCCTGTGTAAACCCATAGTCTCAAGATTGTTTCTTCCTCCAGATGTTAACTGGGGGCACTCATCATGTCCAACAGTATTCCAATCAGTGCTAGTTCACTAAACAGTTTTTTTTTTGTAATGGTTATGGTAATTTAAAGGAAAACTAGCAGTTTCTTATATTTTACAAACATTTGGGGTAAGCTAAAAAGAACATTATCAAGAAAACAAGAAACGTTGTTGTCCTGAAAGAAAAAGAAATAGGCATCTATTGTGGGGACATTACATTTAATAGTAGGTCTTATAGGTAAACAGATTAATAAATGATATCAAAAACAACTTCTCTATAAGTTGCTGATTCTCATTTGCTGAATTATTAAAACTCTGGATATCAGTAAGTTTGAAATAATTGTGCTTTAGAAATTACCACAGCTGATTCAAAAGTTGGAAATATGGTAGCTTTTATAATATGTACCAGCCTTTCTCAATCTACTGGCCATTCCAAGACTGCAGCCACGGTCCATGCAGCAAATTATTAAGAAAGGCTGATCTATATTATCCATAGTTTGTGTGGGAGAAGAATTTGAGGCATACATGGCCAAACATTCATTTTGTGGTATCTAATACTCATGTTATCCTATTAGTGTTCAAAAATAAGGGTTACATTTGGAAAGCATGATTGAGTGTTGATGTAACATGATCTACCAAGAAGTAAAACAATTCCAGGGGAATATTTCTTAAATCATAGTATGCTCTTAGAAACTCAGATTCAATTCCCTCTGTACAAAAATCTTGATAAGACATTTAGAAGGTTTCCTATCCTGTAATTTTATAAACTACTACCCTATGAGTGATTTAATGGGGTTGTTTTACTTCACATCTCTGTCAGCATAGTTACTACAATTTAGAAGGTACATACATGATTTTACTTCTGATAAATGAAAGAGAACTAGATCTAACAGTTTGCCATAATTCTGGTGTATTTTGCTGCTTTTTTTTAAATATTACTACTTAATAGGAAAATTTCCATATCAGCATGACCGAGTTAAGGTATTATTCTATCAGTTTTGTTATATAGGATTCATTTTAATGTATATGCAGGGTTCATGCAACACATTCATTCTTCATATTTTTATTAGTCTTGGCTTATGTATAAAATCTGCATTTTGGAGATGTAAAACATGATTTATTGCTTAGAATGCTATGCAAATGTTGCCAGTTGTGGCTTGTTAACCAAGCATGATTGAATCCACTCAAAAATATTAAAATGAAAGAAGTAATGGAAAGTTAGAAACCTATGAGGCAAAACATTCCAATTCCCAGCTTTCCAACCTGAAAAATCCCCAATATGATGCCAAGAAGATAAAAATGTGTGGCCATTTCCCTTCCCTTCAATGTCTTGATGTGCCCCCCTGTAGCTGCCAAGACAGAAGTTAAGTCAAAGTCAAGCTCTTTGGCTGAAAAATATTTCCATTTTTGTTCTGGATGGTTAACATACATTAAAATTTAGTTAAAGATTTAGGACTTTCCCAGTGTTCTAAACCACAGGACATTAGCTCTCACAGTGTAATTTGTCAACAAGCCATTTATACATCTTCATTCTCTGTTCTTATGAAACTTTAGCTACACACTAAGAGGAGCTGAAATCTCAAAATTTGGCTTACTTAACTGTATGCTGGGAAGATGAATGCAAAACCACAGTATATGATATTGCAATAACATTTCAATCTTGAAAAACATAGCTGTTTTAGTTACATTTAGACTTGTAGAACATAACGTAGAGAAGTAAAAGAAAATACTTAGGAAAATCAGCCATAACCTAAAAGTATACACCTTGACTGGAAATTGGAAAGAAATGATTGGGATGGACTTCTTCAGTGAGTATTCCTGGTCAAAATTTACAAAAAAATTGACATGATAGCTTATGCAAAGGATTTTTAAAACCACTAATAAACATCACTATTTTAGAGTATCATGTGAAAAAAATATAATGTGCAGAATAGGAGCATCTTTTTATCCTAAAAACATATAATATTCAATAACATTGAAACCATAGACCAAGACATAAAATTATAATCCTGCCTCCAGTGTCTTTATATTTGCTTTTTTTTTCAAATTAGCTTACACATCATACAAAGTTATATTTCTAGTATATTCTGAGTTGATCAGAACTGTCTCAAGCCTCTATTTGGCTGTTATATCTTAAGAAAAGACACTGGTATGCAGAGGTGGGTTCCTCCGGGTTTGGATCAGATCGTTCAAACCGGTAGCGACCCGCTGGTGACGTCACTGAACTGGATCGGTCGGTGCCGGTCCGTGGGCGCCGCCATCTTTTTTTTAATTTGTTTTGAATTTTTTATGTTTTGGAAGTTTTTTCCTGTTCTGCTGCTTGAAAGTGGGCCCTCCCTCCCGCCCCCAGGTTTATACCGACCTTTATTCCTTCTTCTGAAGCCCAGCTGATCAGCTCCTCAGCTGTGTTTCGGGCTGATTTTCAACTACTGAGCATGCGCTAAAGCAAAATTGCACGAAGGGACGCGCGCGTACGCGCTTGCTCTGCTCGCGCGCGCACACAAAATGTGCACTTCCGTCGCGATGTGAACCGGTGGGGAAGGTAAGTAGAACCCACCCCTGCTGGTATGAATGTAAAGAACAGACCTGATAATAATCTAAGAACTGAAACTAAGTCTGATGAGAAGATGTAGAAGGAACTGGATATGTTTAGCCTTGAGAAGATAATACACAGATGGCATTTTTGATAGTGCTTTTCAAGTACCTGAAGGAATGTCACATAGAGGACATTCAACATCAGTTATCTATTTTCATAGAGAGCAAGATACCAATAAATAACCCAAAATATTGAATGTTAACAGAAATATTCTAACCATAAGGAAGTTTGATAATAAAATCAGTTATCAAGTAAAATGGTACATCTCCAGGGGTGAAATCCAGCAGGTTCTGACAGGTTCTGGAAAACCGGTAGCAGAAATTTTGAGTAGTTTGGAGAACCGGTAGGGGAAATTTTGAGTAGTTCGGAGAACCAGCAAATACCACTTCTGGCTGGCCCCAGAGTGGGGTGGGAATGGAGATTTTGCAATATCCTTCCCCCAGGAGTGGGGAGGGAATGGGGATTTTGCAATATCCTTCCCCCAGGAGTTGGGAGGGAATGGGGATTTTGCAGTATCCTTCCCCTGTCACGCCCACCAAGCCACACCCACCAAGCCACACCACGCCCACTAAACCATGCCCACAGAACCGGTAGTAAAAAAAATTGGATTTCACCACTGTACGTCTCTTTAATGGATTCCTTTAATACAGAAACTCTATTGCTTGAATATGTAAGAAGAAACATGGACATCAGTGATGTGGGGAATCATTGTTCCATATTCTATTCCCTGTTCCATATCCATCCCTCAGAAAATGTTTCTAAATCAAAATAATTGTTCCTGGTAATCTCATGGCAGAAGAGGGGCTCCTACTTTCTTTTAGATCTCCTTCCTTTGAATGCAGAGTTCCCCTCTGATACCAAATTGACATTTTAGCCACAACCCAGCCTTAGGGAATATAGGTAGCAAAATCAATCAATGGCCAGAAAAACTCATCAAAGAAAAAGAACTAATTGTGAATAACAAGCTACAAATAAATAAGGCCTCTTTAAGCATAGCAGTAGCTCAAGGTCATAGCTTCTGGCCTTCAGCTGAGACTCAGACAAAATTCTGAGAGTTCATCTTTAAAAGCCCTCAACTTAAGAGTTCTGAATAAAGTTTGTCTCTTTATCTTCTGTTTGTTGACATGTTTCCTGCTTTTTTTGCCAGGATATTTGTCTCCTGGACTTTTTTTTTTTCTTTTTCTGATGACCAGAAAATATTTCTAAGAACGTATGTAGTCTTCACCAAGGAAGAATGTCTCCACCTTATTTCATAGCCTTCTGCGATAGATAGCACTACCTCACAATTAGACGTTTGGAGCATTTTATTTTAACTTTATAAAAATCACATATGAGGATTACCAATCTAAACTACAAAAAATTGTGTTGTCCATAGGTGGCAATGTGTTCATAAAATGTTTTTTTATCTCTTTGCTACCATTTAATGATCAGCCCTTTCTTGTAGTCCAGATGTGGTAGAGTTGGCCAGTAGAACTTGTTCTTTGGTTAGTTTTGTCCATATACTTTATTAAATTTCTGCAAAGGATAAAATATAAAAAGCAGGAAAAAAAGGAATAAAAAAATTAGGGAAAGACAAGGTGCAAAGAAATAATTTCCAACTTTATTTGATACAATTAGAAATATAAAATAATTAACTTTTTCATCTGAAATTCAATATTACATAGTATTTCTATAATCATAAACAATTCTAATTGTCAAATTCCAAAATTAATATAGCATTTCTTTCGGTTTCTAATAAAATGTCCCAAAGTGTTTTCCACCTAGAAACAAAGCTGGACAAAGTCCTTTCTTTAATTAATAAGCTTTTTTTTTTTTAGCAACTTAGAAGAAAAATGAGTGTTGATTTTTGCTAAATCATTAGAAGCATAAAATTATGTGTTATTCATTTTATGATGTCAAAATGCAAAAGTGATGTAATCCATACCTAAATTTAGAAATATATAATAAATGGTACTAGATAGGGAGAAATGTGAATGACTGATGAATTAACAAAGAGACAGTGGAACTGATTATCTGGTGAGAAAAATAGTTTACAAAAAGCTTTGCTAAAGATCACAATCCTAAAGAAGCCATTTATAGAGGCAATGGAAAGTAGCTTACATAAGACATTGGGATTCTTTGAAATCTTTCAAAGATGTGCTTTGCTTCGCTCAAAGTATCCATTTGAGAAAATGCTCTGCAAAACAATATGGCTAAACTGCTCTTATGTGAACATTGGTATCTCCAGTGTAACAGCTAAATAGAGTGAAATGGTTAGCAACAACACCTTGATTGGAAATGCTGAGGTGGTGTCTGAAAGTAGATCACAGTCAGATATTAAGTGGAGAAGACATGCCTGGGGTCTTCTCATATTTTAATGGATTGAAAAGTGTGATAATATCTGCTTTCTCTATGTCCTCCTGCTTTAGAGAGTTCTTACGAATTTATGCAATGTGCAACTTCATATTTCTCCCTTTTCTTTTAGAATCTGATCTTCTTTCAGTGGCAAAAGAAAGTTGGATAATGTTTGGCTTCATGATCTTCCAGTTAAAAAATTTGGGAGGCACCATATTTCATTACTTTTTAGAACTATTGTGAAACTGATTTGTTCAGTTAACTTGATTTAACACATGAGGAGAAAAATAAGCGAGCTGGAAAAACCCAATACGCAGCGCTGAATGAGTAAGATTCAAAACAAGATGAATAAACAATATATAGTTTATGCAAGCTCACTTCTGTCTGTAAAATTTCTGTTATATTAGCTCCAGTGTTTAGTGGCCTATAATTAAAAAAGTGATTGACATTGGCTCACCATTTTCTATCGCCAGGTATCTTTACAGATCAAGCAAGTACTTACACTGAGATGGAGCTGTCAAGAGGAGGCTTTATCAGCCACACTCTCCCCTTTTCAGCAACTGCTAGCTATTTAATGTTTAAATAGTCGCATGTCAAGATAGTTGTGTGGCAGCCGCTAACCTTATGGCTTTTGAAGTGTGATTTGAAAAGCAGCCACAATCTGTTGTTTTGTCGTCCCCAGGACTTGACTTTAGATACAGCTCCACTTGGCTCATAAATCAAGCATGTCAACTCCTGGTTGTGCATTTGAGGCATCTCCACCATCCTCAAGATGCTGTAAAAGGACTGTTGAAAAATTATTGAACTGATTTGATTGTGCTTGCTACTTTATCACCTGCCAAGTAGCTGTGCAATATGCTGGAGAGAGGTCAAAGCCAGTTATGTGAGCTTTATCATTTCACCTTAGACCTGCCTTGGAGCTAAGCTTTTTTGACCAATCTGAAACCAAACCCTTTGTAATTCAGAAGCAACAGAAGGAATGTGTCTTCTTCTTACCGAACAAGTTTTTTTTTTAAATTAGAAAACTAGATTTTAAAACTGTGTGTCTTTTTTTAACAAAACATGGAAGATAAGAATTGGGTTGGGAACAATGCTGGATGGCGCTGAAGCAAAGAGACCACCCACCATTAAGACAGAAGCTTGGGTTACACTGGTATTTTATGGTGGTTGTTTTGCTGGCAGTAGTTTCTCAGCAGCTCAGTTAAAATTACAAAACCTGCAGAGAGATAAAAAAAAAAAACCTTTTGAAATAAGTCTACTGCAATCACAGCTTGTTAATTTGATATCCCAACTGGTGTGTTAGCAATTCAACACTTCCCTCCCCTCCAACCAATCATCATCATGTGTTTAGGTTTAACATGGTACTTGTGGTTAAGGAATAAAAAATGGCAGGATGGAGAGAAGGACTCGCTTGTATGTTTCCTATATTGCTATCCTTGGAATATCCAAGGTTCCTGGAAAGGTTCCTGCTTACTCTGGAGCAAATTTCATTTGTTCTCTTTCTCCCTCCCACCCCCACCCCTAAATCCAGGGGAAAACAAAGTCTTCCCTTTACACATTAGAGAGATTTATACTTCTAAAACAAGGTAAGCAGTAAGGGATTAAAAGAGTCCTATTTGCTTATAAAAGAGATTTTCTTTGTGGTAATCTATCTAGTTTTGAACACCCACTGTTTTGAAACTGAGTATAATTTACAAATTTTGCAAAACTTAATTGTCAGAGCTGGCTTGTAGAAATTAGCATTAAGCCAGTAGGGGAAACTTAATTCTGTTTTATTTTCTGTTTAAGGAGGGAGGGAGAGAATTGTAAGATAGCTTTATTTGTCATCTATGGTTTAAAGATATGCCAAACTGTAAAGTTCACTGACTACACTTCAAGCAAAACTTAAAGCAGCACAAAGTTGTTTGAGAAAGAGAAAAGTCTTTTCAAATCTGAGTCCTATTAAGAAGCTTAAGATACTTTCCATCCCTGGTTCTTATGAATGTCTCCAGATGGCATTAGATTTAAAAATAAAGTGACTCTCAAAGATGGTTGAAACAACATTTTTGTTCATAGACTTAATATGTCGCTACACTACTGTACCTTTGATCATCAGAAGCACCCAGGCAGGATGCTGATTTGCTGTTCTTTTGAGTAGTGGGAAAGATGTCTGAAGTTGTAACTCTGTGCCAGTTGTAAGAGGAAGTCCTAATTAAGGCCCTGGGATTCATTTTTGAGTGGAGATGCACAGAACTGTGTTGTCAGCACCTACACAAATAATGTATTTGTTTCTCTCCATCAAAGTTGCTCCATTACAGAAGGTCTACTGTCCTTTCCTTGGGAAGTTCAAATGATATACCTACCAGGCAGGGGTGGGTTCTGACTTACCTCACTGCCGGTTCACTTCCTCACGCGCTGCGTGGGCACGCGCATGCGCAGTGCTAAAAACCAAGCTTCTGAGCATGCGCAGAAGCAAAAAAACAAGATGGCGGCACCTATGGCGCCACCGAGAGAGCCGGTTCGGGGGCATGTCCAGCTGGCCATCGCTGCCAGTTCGGCGAGCAGGGGGAAATTCCCACTACCGGTTCTATAGAGCCAGTCCGAACTGGCAGGAACCCACTTCTGCTACCAGGTAACATAGGCAGCTGGATAGGTATGCAAATCACATGAAAGCAATCAATTAAAAACATCTCTCAATTTTGAAGCAAAGAAGCCACTCTCCAGTTGAGTTAAAATTGCTTAGACATGTTGAGGTTTTCATTTTATTTGTTTATAAGGCATAATGTACTGATTGCACTGCATAAATGAATAGTACTGAGGCTATTCCCAGGAATATTAAACTGTAGCTGTAGATCAATTGTGCAATTCATGGATGAGTCATGTGAACAGGGCCTGATCACTGTTAGTAGGGGACACAAAACAGTGTATTTTTGAAGTGCCAAATTGCTTATGAGGTCTCGGGAGAATATCCATTCAGTTACAGACACTTGGGAGAGAATCCCATTTCACTTTGGAGACACATGGAACCTCTCTAAAGTGTTCTATATTGATCTGGGATTCAATATTTGCACAGATCAAATACCTTTTATGTCTTGTAAGCACATAGTCCTAAATTGCTGTTGTCTAAAGAGTGCTAGACAAGGGGAACTAAATACCCCTGATGTTATCTAAGCTTCAAAACTGCAGATTTGGGGCATTTGCCTTACAAGCTGATCTGCCTAAACTCCTTTGGGACAACATATTGGACATTTTTTTCTGGTTCATTGAGGGTACAGAGGGAGTTGTTACATATTTGTTGTTGCAAGCTAACACTACTATTATTGAAGTTCTGTCATCAAGCCAGAAGGCTATAATCAATGTCTTGTTTCTTGCTGCTTCCCAAGTGTGAGAAATATGAACACTGAAGTGGAAGACTGGCTCATCTTGTGCAGTGATGGGTATCAGTTGATATTTTGCTTCTGCAAGTCAAATTTCTATGTGAAAAAAAGAGTATTTTTATACAATTTCTTATTATTATTCACTTTGGTGTAGAGCAAGTTCTGGATTGGCAATAAGGAGAAACTGAATGATCATTTTCAGGAGCTTTTTTAGGCCCAAAAGCTTGAATGTGGACCTATCTTAAAGAAATACTCCCCCCCCCCATTTGAACAGACTAGTTTTCAGAAAGGGTCAGAAATCAGCATTAAGAGCAGAGTTTACAAAAGGAGTCTGAGATTTCTCGCTTATAAAAGAGTGGTTCACTGAGATTAATTTAGACACAGTGTATTAAGGAAGAAGGAATTTGAATATTAAGGTAAAGCAGCAGGTTTAACAGGATTCTGCTCCACTTCCCACAGTTATACCATCTGATGTCATTGGAACAGAATCAAAATCTATGTCATCACTTCTCCCATGATATTATATGGCTCTCTGAAAAGATCCAGTTCAAAGCCCTATTAGTGCTTTGAAGTTACTCTTCTCTGAGAGTTGTTTTGGCAATATCACATCTTGTCCTAAAGTCATATTTGCAAGCCATCTTTGCAAGCTGTCATGGATTGATAACTGCATAATTTTTGGATGGCTGAGGACCTTTGGGGAAAAGATTAATGATATTGATTTGGCCAACCTAGGCTTTTCCCAAGTGGGTGGGGAGCTCTGTAGAGGTGTTGTAGCAAGTGTCCTTCCAGGTGGACAGTCTCTGAATGTTGCTACTAAGGATGGGAAAAGGGCGGGGGCAAAATTTCTTATTTCCGATTGTAAGGCAGCTCAGCCTTATGAGTTTTGCATCTGTTTAGTTGCACTCATTCAATTCCCACATGTTTATGGTTTTCTAATGCATAAAATGTGTCTTTTTACACATTTTAATATGCATATTTGTATTTAATTTTGAACAAAGAACATATCACAAAATTTAGAAAAGCGTAAAAAAGCGAAATAAATCTCATAATTCATAAATTACTACAGTGCAAATTAGACTGATTTGCTTGAATATTCAGGGATATTATTCCTAGAAATTGGGTTTCCTGACAAAGCCGCATTACTATGTAGGGACTCCAATAAAGCAACATTACATAAATATTCTATAGATATCCACAGTCTCTCTTGATACTGAGATGGGCAGGATATAAATTTTAGAAATAAAATTTAAATATATATATATTAGTGTAAGGGACAGCTAGAGTTTGTAGTAGGGAATAGGCTGAAGATAAAGATTTAATGCCATGAAGTTCAGAACACTTTCAATCAAATATATGAAGAACAGCCATGGAGAGAAGTGTTCTATTTTCTTGTGTCATTTGTTAGTTAATTCCTTCTCTTTGTGTACTTTGCTTTCTGGAATTCTAGATATTGATTTCTAAAGTTCAATTCTTTTAGCCCCATTCTTTTACTCCTAATGTCTAGTTTCACTAGTATATTTTGCAACCACATAATTGGCATGTACATCCCTTTTGGTTTACATAATGTTTTTCCCATCTCTGTCCTGCTTTTATGGTTTCATTTTTTCCCATGCTGGTTGAGAATCCTGCAAGTTGTAATTTGAACACATTTGAATAATATAATAGTTGGATACTTGGGAGTTTTTTCAGTTGCATTATAGCACAGCAATGGCATGACTAATAAACAGTTGCAAGAGGCAACAATGGTACATACAACAATCCTTTACGAAGGGACTTAGCACAAACAAAGCACCCTTCCTCAAAGTTCTGAAAGGAGTGTTGTGGCTGTTTCAAATACACCCCCTGACAGTTTGTACATGTGTATTTGTGAACAGAAAGATTCCACTGAAATGTTAGCAAAGAAAATGAGTGATGCCTGTATGCATATGTACCAAAGAAAGTCTTTGAAATACCTGTATTGAACCAGGGAATTCCAGGGAATTCCCTCTATCACTCTAAAGAAGGTTTCGTCACTCATGCTGGCGCCCAGCAAGATGGTTTGTAGATGTATAGGAGCACCATGAGTTTTTATAGTATTTTTTACTGGTTTTTGGTTTATGGTTTGGAGGTTTCATTGTTTTTACTGCTTTGTGTGCGTGTGCACACATGCACACACACACACACTGGATTGTTTGACAATATAGGCTGCTGTATAAGTCTTTTAAAATAAATAAATGGCAGTGCACTGCATTGGTATATTTTCCCCAGCTCAAAGAGGCAGAAGTTCTGGAGTACTTCACCAATCTATAATTATTATTTTAAAATGTTACCCATTGAAGAGATATCCTGTTAAATCAGCCATTTAAAATTGTACAGGATTAAGTTCTATTAAGTGTCACCTAATTGCTACATTGTGACACATTCTAATCTATATGAAGCAAAATAAGCTGCTTGCAGATGTTAAATATGGATGAGACTGCTTAGAGCAGGAAACAAAATGATCATAAAATCCATTCTGGCCCA
The DNA here is from genome assembly GCA_003457575.1 of Thermophis baileyi. NCBI lineage: Eukaryota > Metazoa > Chordata > Lepidosauria > Squamata > Dipsadidae > Thermophis > Thermophis baileyi. The sequence goes on along the minus strand of QLTV01002542.1, from coordinate 708,881 downwards.
ATAATTTTTAGAATTGTATGGGCTCCTGAATATCAATTATGACAGATGGAATGGAGTTTCCCCCCCTGAAATCTGATTTATAGAATACTTCTCATGAACTTTCCTCATCTCACCTCTCTATATAATATTTTATCAGTATAAGCTATAAAGGAAATTATAAGGAGTCTTCTTATTAGGTACGTGGTTAGCTGACATGCTTTGTTTAAACTTATAAAATGTGTCCCACTGGTTTTTTTCCCTTATCTTTGTTTATACTCTTTACTACATGGAAAAGCATATACAATATTTTGCATGGCAATACAGTGATGTAATTACATTTTCTTTTCATTCAGCCTGACATTTTTTCAAACCTGTCTCTTATTAAAAAAGCAAAACCAAACAAAAAAGCCCCTTGGAATTCTGGAATTCACAGCTGGGCTTCCAGTTAAAATGGCTACATTCTCTAAAGTGTTGAGCATCTGTCACTTTCTCCTCTAAAATCAATCAGAGCAGCTTAAGCTCCGATACTCTGGGAACCAGGCCATTTTTATGCACAGACATAAGTGTAAATTCTTGATCCAGCTGTAGACAGATATGTTTCAAGGGAAAAAGCTTGGCCTGAGAAAACTGATGTGTGAAAAAATTAATTTGCAAAGTTTGAACTGCGGATGGAGAAAAAAAGTTGTGCATACCCAAAACATTTCACTTAAATTTGGTCTGCCAGGTTTGTTTGTTTGTTTGTTTGTTTGTTTGTTTTTATTTTGTCAAGTACGTATTTGGTAATATACATAGATATAACATTATTTATATAGAAAAGATGGGTACAAATAAAAGGGAACGTTTGGACAGGGACGGTAGGCACGCTGGTGCGCTTATGCACGCCCCTTACTGACCTCTTAGGAATGGGGTGAGGTCAACAGTAGACAGTCTAAGGGTAAAGTTTTGGGGATTTGGGGAGGAAACCACAAAGTCAGGTAGTGAGTTCCAGGCATTAACCACTCTGTTGCTGAAGTCGTATTTTTTGCAGTCAAGTTTGGAGCGGTTCACTTTGAGTTTGTATCTGTTGTGTGCTCGTATATTGTTGTGGTTGAAGCTGAAGTAGTGGAGGGACGGAGGGACGTTGTAGCAGATAATTTTATGAGCTACGCTTAGGTCATGCCGAAGGCGACGTAGTTCTAAACTTTCTAAGCCCAGAATTTCAAGTCTGGTGGCGTAAGGTATTCTGTTGCGAGCAGAGGAGTGGAGGACTCTTCTCGTAAAGTATCTCTGGACACGCTCTGTTGTATTTATGCCCGATATGCAGTGTGGGTTCCAGACAGATGAGCTGTATTCAAGGATTGGTCTGGCGAATGTTCTGTATGCTCTGGTTAGTAGTGTAATATTACCGGAGAAGAAGCTATGTAAGATTAGGTAACAATTAGGTAACAAAAGGAAACAAACTGCAACCCTTTTGCCTGGATAAGACAAATAATAGACAATAATACTTTGTGAGATTTCAGCCTACTACACTTCAGAAACCATTCAGTGCTAATTTGGAAAAACCAGCCTATAAAGATAGCAGAAAAAAGCAGAGGACAAATAGGAGTTGTTTCTTCATTAAATTCTTGAACTGCACACTTTTATTTCCTAGCTAGCTATATATGAAACATTATTAAAACAGTGCATTTCTGCCTAATGTTGGCAAAGAGGCAGGTAATTATGCTGGATTAGAGATTTCTACTTAATTACATGAAAAATAGAATGAAAATAACAATCAGGAGGTTATGTGGAGACAGTTCATGTTTGCACACTTACTTAGTTGATCAGTTAGGTGACCCTTTCTTTCTTTCTTTCTTTCTTTCTTTCTTTCTTTCTTTCTTTCTTTCTTTCTTTCTTTCTTTCTCCTTCTTCTCCTTCTTCTCCTTCTTCTCCTTCTCCTTCTCCTTCTCCTTCTTCTTCTTCTCCTTCTCCTTCTCCTTCTCCTTCTTCTTCTTCTTCTTCTTCATATATATAAAAATGGCTGTATATATGTATGTTCCAGCATAACTCTGGAATGCCTTGAGCAATTTCAACCAAACTTGGTACACATATGACTTACTATCTGGCGACAAATACTGTGGGGGTAAGACACCAATACCACCCCTAGGGGTGGCCTTTCAGAACAACGGTCATGTTCTGTACACTGAGCCTAGCTTAGCGTTAGGCTGTGGTGCGCTTAATCAAAGGCCTCTGTACTGGCCTAATCAGGCTCCCTTTGCTTCGTAGGTCTACTGTGTGAGGGAGGCAAAGGAGTTGGGGCATAGGATGATCCTGGGAACACAGGCCGAAGCTGTTCCCTGTGAGATCGTACAGGGAACAAGGCCAGTACAGGGAGCAAGGCCAGTACAGAGGCCTTTGATTGAGCGCACCACGGCCTAAGCAGATTGTCCGCCCCACCTCACAGCTTCGGTCCATGTTCCCAGGATCGTCCTTCGCCCCAACTCATCATGCAAAGGATGGGACCACCCCAACCAAGGCGACAAAGGCCTCTGTACTGGCCTAATCAGGCTCCCTTTGCTTCGTAGGTCTACTGTGTGAGGGAGGCAAAGGAGTTGGGGCATAGGATGATCCTGGGAACACAGGCCGAAGCTGTTCCCTGTGAGATCGTACAGGGAACAAGGCCAGTACAGGGAGCAAGGCCAGTACAGAGGCCTTTGATTGAGCGCACCACGGCCTAAGCAGATTGTCCGCCCCACCTCACAGCTTCGGTCCATGTTCCCAGGATCGTCCTTCGCCCCAACTCATCATGCAAAGGATGGGACCACCCCAACCAAGGCGAAACAGGTATGGAGGCCAGAGACGAGACCCAGCCTATTTCAGCAGGGGTGGAGGAGGCACAACATGGGCCAGCTCAGGGATTTATGTTCCAGTCCCAGGCCCAGTTTGAGGAAATGGTAAAATGGGTGGTGGTAGAGGCAGGGGGTGGCGCTTCTAAATCCCCCAGCTGTCCACAGGTTCCGTAGCTGGGATTTGAACAAGGTCCTTATACTTTTAAAACCCTGTAAATAAAATTGCTTTGATTTGACACTATAGATATAATTCATTCCTTTTGCTGTCTAATACAAGATTGGGATAAATAAATACCAGGGCAACGCTGGGTAATCAGCTAGTACATAATAAAAAATACTTAACAAGTGCTTAAAAATAAGAGAAAAAAATACCAGAAAAATAAACTAAAATGTATAGTATACAGTTTACTATTATATGTATATAATTTTGTGTGTGTGTGTATAAAAATAAAATAGGCAAACCACACACACACACACACAGAGAGAGAGAATCTAATACAAACATTGTTAAAGTGTCTATATATACTATAGAACATAGTACATAGAATAATAGGGTTGGAAGGGAACTTGGAGGTCTTCTAGTCCAACCGCCTGCTCGAATAGGAGACCCTATACCATTCCAAACAAATGGCAGTCCAGTCTCTTTCTTGGCATCGATATGACCTCATCATCCTCTTTTATCTTGTCTTACTCAACTAAATTTTCCAAATCTTGAAAGGTAACGTACCTTTTTTCTTTTTCTTTTTAAATAATAACATTTTGTTTGTTAGTTTAAATAGAATATGATTCAGTTTTTCTTTACCTAAATTTACCTTTCTATAACAAAGCTAGTATAAAGAGACAAGCTGAATGTAGCTCAGATCTAATGGTCTTCTCATTTTTCTTGTCCTTCACCCACTTCTTCTTCTAATTCAACAACTATTTCAGGAGGATGCCAACAAGATATATCCCATATTTTTAATTTATTACCTTGAGAAAGTTTACTGAAAACAAAGCCAGAAGTTCAGCAAGTTCATTCTTTTAAAAGGCTTCTTCTAATTTGAAAATCTGTCAGACTACACCATGTCATATCTCAGCTTGCAGTAGATGCAGTTTAATAATGTGCCACCTTCATGCAAATGAGCTCCTAATTAATTAAACACTATTCATCTGGGGACAGATTCATTTGAATAAAATTTGAGGAGTTGGGTTGACAAGGTTTTATCAAGATCTGATATTTTATTTTCCCCATGAGTCTGTTGTTTCCAGAACTGCTTTTTCTCAGCCTGATGCTTTTGGGACATTCTGGGATATAGCCCTCATTTTCTGCAGCCCCAGGGAAAATATCTGGAAGATGACATATGACTGAAGACAAGATATAATGGATTGACTACAAGTGATAAGAGTTTGATTCAGTTCTTTTGTTTTAACTTTTGACAATCATTTAATTTGCCTCTACAAAATAGCAGAGGCAATTTAAAAAAGTATAAGTACAATTTTGAAAGGAATCATGGCTCAAAGTATATGCATAGAAACATATTGGTTGGGTTCATCATTTCAACTAAGCCAAGCAACAAACCCTCATTGGGTTTACATACCACACTGAGTTATAACCACACTTTTTTCTCTTTCTCACTAAGAGAGTAAAGAGAGAGAGAGAGAGAACACTTCATGGTCCTATGACTCCTCCCAGAGGGATTATCAGTTTAAGACATTGGAAGCGCTAAGTAGCTTCATTAACCTCAAGAAGGATGCTGATGAGAACAGGAACTTGTGATTGGATCACTCTTGGCAGTATGATTCAAAAGAAAATAATTAAACTAACAGAAATTTGCAAAAAGAAAGATGGCATATAGAAATTTGCAGTAGTGAAGAAAGTCAATTCATATGGTAAATTTAAAAAATCAAACCATGAAGAAACTAATAGCAAAAAAATACTTGTTTGTAACATTTAGACAAATAGGAATTTCACTTGATAAGACCCAGATTAGAAGGCACGTCTCTAGTCACTGGGAAAGATGTCTAATTTTCACAGATAGACTTTCAGAATACACTGTTATGATATACAGAGAAAGATATCTAGAACAACAACATTGAGTAATGAGAAGAATGTAAAACAAAGTGAATATAGACTTCCGGTGTCAAAAGAAAAAGAACAGAGGATACTATCTCGATTGAGAAAGTCAACAAATAAAGGAAAGTAGTAGGAAAAGAAAAAAAAAACCTAAAGATTTAAAAAAAACCTTGAGAAATCAGGGGAACATGTACAGGTAAGATAGAAACATTCAAGAGCAATCAGAGATCTAGTAGAGGCAAATCAGATTAAAAATAAAAGGACTATACTAAAATATTTTACAAACAGAATTTCAGAGTGACAGAAACATTTTGAAAGGTAGAGAACCAATTCTTCTATATAGTGAGGTACAATGGTCAATAGAACAGCTGTCAAATAGGGAAGGACCAGATGCAGATGAAATATTCACTGAACTATTTAAAGCTGCAAGACAAGAGACAGAGTGCTAACAGCTCAGTGTCAATAAATGTGGAGCAAGACTGTGCAGCATTGAGATTGGAAAAGATCTATGCATAGTACATGTCTACCAAAAGAGGGTAATTGCTAATGCTATAGAATTTGGACCTTATTGAATCAATGCACAGATTCCTGAGGAAAACCAAGTTTTGCATAAATCTTATACAGCAGAATAGAACCAAACTTTGAACTGAAAAATCAGGTTACATAAAAGGCAGCAGGACACAAAATTAAAAGCAGGATAATGAAGGGGGCAAAATAATGTAAGAAGATTTACTTTTGCCTTACTGACAATAGCAGGATCGTGCTAGAATGTGTAACATACTAAGTCTAATAGGCATGCCAGAACATCTGGGGTGCTTCTGTCTTGAGGAATCATTACAGTTAATACGTTTCTCTAAGAATCACATATGATTCATAGTAGGGAAAGGATGGATTTTGCTCCCATAGCAGATTAATTTATAAAGTATTGAGAATGTCGGAACTGGAGGCAATGACTCTAAAATCAAATATGAGGACTGAAAAGTCAACATGCTCAATGAACTACAACTGATAACAAAGAAATGAAGCTAGTAATAGGTTTGGTTTTTGTTTGCTTTGGGTTTTTTTAGAGGGAGAATATTTAAGAAACATGGACAAAGTAATGGAGAAATAAATGGGGAAGAAAGATGCTGATAAGCTTACATAAGATGTTTGAAGTATGATCAATATTTCAATAACAGTCAATACCAAAACCATTAACTTTTTTTGTTAATGGTTTTGGTATTGAAATAGAAGGAGAACAAAAATCCTTTGATTTAGGGATCGGACATGGTTCCTAAAGGTACCATGAATTAGAAGATGAAGCAATCAACTAGTCCTGGATCAGTTAGAATCTCACTGCTGTCTTGGACTAGATAGACACAAACTTTGGGCACAGGTTTTAAGCAGATGAACTAGAAAATGACTATGCTTAACAAAATTGAGAGACATAGAAAGGGAAGACATCAGATACAGTGTATGATTGAGATTTATGCAATCATTGAAATACCTGTATTTTTGGTAGACCTACAGATTGTCATTGGAGACAATTCAAGACAGAGGGCATTTTTCTGTACAATTGGAGGTGGTTAAGCCCAAATTGATGGTTCTTAATGGCCTCATCATATGGAGCTTTGTTAGTTCTGTACATTTCTTTGAAGATTCCAAACACAGTAAGATGATATCTGCATTTTTGGACAAACCATTTCCAGTCTTGTCAATTCAATTAAGATAATTTGTTATAGAGAAATGTGGATCTTTGAAACTTGAACATACTAATACCAAGCCTTATTGTGAAAATATTTTTTTTATCCCTACCTCAGATGGTCTTAGCATAATACAGCTTATGGCTTTTTGATAATCTTTGTATATATGTAGTATCAGCAAATATTATACAAAGAACCACAGAAAGGCATCATTTTACTTCAGGATTCCCAGTTTTAAACCAAGAAGTCTGTACAGAAAGGCTTTCAAGTATTGCCCATTCATGCTTTCCCAAGCCTATTGACATGAAAAATATTCCGAACTTCAGTCAGTGTCATTTTTTTTTCTCCCAGAAGATCATTGATTCACAATAACAGGTTTCAAGACAGAAGACAGCAATACAGCATGAACTAACTCAGTTTGGTTGAATGGTTAGGCAACATGGAATAAATCACTGTTCTCTGTACTGCTTGACAAAAGATCATGTATGAACTCTTTGCTTGAGCCAGTTCATCTCCATGGGGTATTATAGGCAAGTTAGCATCTAGCATCAAAATCTAATTTGGGAACAAGATATTTTCTTATTAGAAATGTTTTGACCCATACCCAAAACTTTCCTGGCAACCAAGAATCATGACATACAATACTACCAATATATCATTGATGCTGGGATTTCATATATTGAATTAAGCATCAAATCAGAAAGAGAGGAAATATATCCTAATCTATTGTTAAAAATCTGTAAGAGACCTAGATTTCACTATTGTGTACCTATAAAGTAAGTATATTGTTATTGTTGGTCACATAGGCAGCCAGATGTTTAGAGTGGATTTGGCATTTTTATCCGCTTATTGAGTCCTTTCCAAAGATTCAGGGATAAACATATGTTGTTATTTGATGGTATTGTTGCAGGATGTAAACTTTTCTAAGTAAAGCTGCCTTTTGATGGTGCTTTTATCAATTCTGATGATGGTGATTTTGCCAATGCTGATGATTATTATTAGATTCAATCACTAGAGAACTGTTTGAAATGTTAAATTCAAATGTCTTATTTGCTTCTTGAAAAGAATGCAAGTGGTAATTGCTAATGCAGCCAGACCTCCTGTTGTGAAGGATCTAAATTAAAAGGTAGCAGCTGGAAATGTTATTAATATAATTATAAGTAATATTTGCTCAGAGGTTTTCTGTAATTGATCATTACCTAATGTTGAACATCCCATCTGAAAAATCTCTTGGTGAATTAGCAGAAAGAAATGTTTCACATTATTTTGTCTATCCTCATCCTGCATCAGACTTACAAAGGATATGTCAAATGTCTCCTGGGAATTTTTTTAATTCAAAGTCTAAAGGAACTATAATAGAGACAGTTTTGCATGACCCAAAGTTCTTCTGCAAGCGAATCACAACAAATAGAATCATCACATTGGCTACTGAAGAACATTAAGCTAGCCACAGAAACTTGGCTTTGCTGAAGGAGCTTTTTGTTTTCTATTCTAAACATGTATGGGGTTTTGGTTTTTTTGGCTGTGGACAAAGATAGATATAAGTCTTACAAATATATCACATAATTGCATTCAAGTTAAATAAGATGCTTTAACCTGAATAAGAAATTAACTCAGGTATCCTCTCCTCCAATTGTAACTTGATGATGAAGAATATCAGTGGTGGCAACAAGTCTGTTACCACTTTTACCACTTTTAGATAGTAATAGTATCAGCACAAAAAAATAACATTTGGGTATAGTATATTACAAGGACTATGACATAGAGACTTGAAGACTTGAAAGGTACACAAAATAGCACATTATTTTTTTGAGATTATATATGATACTTCTCAACTCTCAACAGACTACAGAATAACAGAGTAAAAAGGGACCTTGGAAGTCTTCTAGTCCAAATGGCTGTCCAATCTCTTCTTAAAAACCTCCAGTGATGGAACACTGACAACTTCTGGAAGCAAGCAGTTTACAGCCCATCAAATATTGGAAGACTACTGTCATGTTACCCCCTATTACTAGGAGAGTAGTGACTCATGTGGTTAGGATGATATGATTGTAGGCTCATGTTCAAGACCCAATTGCTGCTGTGGGATGAGGTGAGCTCCCTATCACTTGCTCCAGCTCCTGTTGACCCAGCAGTTTAAAAGCAGGTGACTGTGAGTAGATAGATGGGTACCATTTCAGTGGGCAGATTAACAGAGACATGAAAGAACCCCACAACTGGGTGTCCTCTGAGCAGTAGTGATAATGCTAGCTAATCCTTTTCAACCCAGAAGTGCTTCAGTGCTCCCAACATGACTGCAGTACCCCTAGTATTTCTCTTAATTAGACTAAACATTTCCCATTCCTACAACCATTCATCATATGGTTTATCCTTAAGTGGGGCAACATCTTACATATTCATGAAAACAATTTTAATACTGCAGTATTTTTCAACCTCAGCAATTTTAAGAAGTATGGACTTCAACTCTCAAAATTCTCTAGCCATTTCAGTTGCTGAGGCTGAACAACATTGCTGTGTAATGTTAGTGAAAATCCTGTTCAAGGTTTTCTAGATAACAGAGAACTGAAACACTGGAGATATGAAGAGAGAAGGTGCTTCTAACATCACATGTTAGCAACTCTTTAAATCAAGGGGGATTTCTCTGCAACTGTGGAAGATAGGTAAATGATCTTGGGGAAAGTTATATTTTAGTGTTTTTGTTAATTTTAGTCAGAGGTTTTTTTTTCTATTTTGAAGCAAAAGAAAATAGAATAGAATTCAGAATAGAATAGAATAGAATATAGAATAGAATAGAATTCAGAATAGAATAGTAGAATAGAATATAGAATAGAACAGAACAGAACAGAACAGAACACAGGAGCACAAAAGTAAAAGAAGAAATTTATTACATTAACTTCCTTCTGTTCCTGCAGTTCTTGAGTGAAAGATGAGGCCAGGTTCAAAACTTCCTCACAGGGAATAACAAAGTGATACCTGATAGCTTTTCTGCTTGTGAGTCCAAAACAGTTACACTCCCTGAGTGGTTACATTTTAATAGCATTTTTAGCAGCATGTAGGAATTATATGAAGCTTTTAGGTAATCCACACAATTTCAAACAAGAAGAAACAATACAGTAGTCCCATAAAATTCTCTTTGTGAGCAGAAAAAAATAGTCAAATGTTTACTTGCCTAGCCTTCCATCATTTTGGCCTATCTCAATTCATGTTAAAATTAAAATATGACACAGGGTTAGGGTTAGGGTCACCCTTTTGTCAAACTCATTGTGTTCAACATCTCTAAATCTATCAGCAAAGTTGTTCTTGTGGTTTTTCTTTCCTCCTGCTTTCTTCCCCATTAGAAAGATGATCTCAGATTCTCTTCTATTTTCTTATTCTTGATATGAATCTAATTACTATAGTCTGACCCTGGCCAAAAGGCCAAATTCACGATCAAGGTATGTTTTCATGTAATCAAATGCAGAAGAGAACAATATTGTATTTAAGTGTAATAATAGCAATCGGAATTTCAAGAGTGCAGTTGTCTCCTTTTCCATCTAGAACACGAGAAAGGAGTATTATTTGTAACTAGCTGATTACCCGGCGTTGCCCGGGTATTTATTTATCCCAATCTTGTATTAGACAAGAAAAGGAATGAATTATATCTATAGTGTCAAATCAAATAAATTTTATTTACAGGGTTTTAAAAGTATAAAGAACATGAATTATATCTATAGTGTCAAATCAAAGCAATTTTATTTACAGGGTTTTAAAAGTATAAAGAACATGAATTATATCTATAGTGTCAAATCAAAGCAATTTTATTTACAGGGTTTTAAAAGTATAAGGACCTTGTTCAAATCCCAGCTATGGAACCTGTGGACAGCTGGGGGATTTAGAAGAGCCACCCCCTGCCTCTACCACCACCCATTTTACCATTTCCTCAAACTGCCTGGGACTGGAACATAAATCCCTGAGCTGGCCCATGCTGCGCCTCCTCAACCCCTGCTGAAAAAGGCTGGGTCTCGTCTCTGGCCTCCATACCTGTTTCACCTCGGTTGGGGTGGTCCTGTCCTTCACGCGATGAGTTGGGACATAGGATGATCCTGGGAACACGGACCGAAGCTGTGAGGTGGGGTGGACGATCCACTTAGGCCGTGGCACACTCAATCAAAGGCCTCTGTACTGGCCTCACTCCCAGTACTGGCCTCGTTCCCTGTACGATCTCAGTTTCGGCCTGTGTTCCCAGGATCATCCTTCACCCCAACTCAGGCCTAGGCTTCCCTGACACAGTAGGGCTACGAAGCGAAGGGAGCCTGATTAGGCCAATACAGAGGGCTTTGATTAGGTGCGCCACAACCTAAGCGGATCACCCACCCCCACCTCACCGCAGCGGCCCAATCTCACAGGGAACAGCTTCAGCCTGTGTTCCCAGGATCGTCCTTCGCCCCAACTCAGGCCTAGGCCTCCCTCACACAGTAGGCCTATGAAGAGAAGGGAGCCTAATTAGGCCAGTACAGAGGCCTTTGATTGAGCATGCCATGGCCTAACACTGAGCTAGGCTCAGGGTACAGAACATGACCGTTGTTCTGAAAGGCCACTTCCTAGGGGTGCTAGGGGTGCCTTGCCCCCCACAGTGTTTTTCGCCAGATAGTAAGTCATATGTGTACCAAGGTTGGTTGAAATTGCTCGAGGCATTCCGGAGTTATGCTGGAACATACATACATAGCAATAGCAATAGCACTTAGCCTTATATACCGCTTCACAGTGCTTTACAGCCCTCTCTAAGTGGTTTACAGAGTCAGCATATTGCCCCCAACAATCTGGGTCCACATACATACATACAGCCATTTATATATATATAATAAGATAAGATAAGATGTATCTTTGTGTTTTTGTTCTTTTTTCTTTTTGATTATTATTTTAAAAGCAATAAATTTGGATTTGTGAGGCTTGTGTATAATTCAGACAAAAAAATTGCACAGCTGTATATCTTGATATGAGAGTTGAACTTACAAAAGCCTTGAATCTATAAATAATGTGTGTCATAAAGACTTATAAAAATAAACCTTGTGGCTCAATTTTTTTCCTTGCTTCCAGCCCTGATTCTGCTGCAGTTTTTCCATTACTATCTCTTTAAGTTTGTTCTCAAAATCCTTAGAATGGATTTTCAGCTTTCTTTGTACTTTGTCCAGGACTACTGTTCCTTTAAGGGTAGGACATGATTCACAAAGCATGTCTGTGTTTTCTTTCAACCAGGATATGTTTACATATATTGATCTCATACAGGAGTTATCAGACAATATTATTTTCTTGAAAAAATGTGATAGAGGTATCAATATTTATACGGTACATTTTTTTCTTTGAGGTCCTAAAAGAAAGAGAGGACTTAAATCTAACAAATAAGTAAAGAAGATATGCCAATAAATGACCAGCCTGAATAGCAAAGCAGAGAAGCTTGGCTGTCTACTGCTTTGTTTATTTTATGCCCAGCAGTGTAAGAAAAAGGCTGAGATGTGAAGCTGGATTTGCAGTCCCAGTTCAATTGTCTGCTTTAGGTTGCAGTCCCAAATCGCTCTTTAATATTCATGGTTACCTATCACTCTGGCTTTCAGAAGCTTTTTGTAGAATTAGATGTTACTATGTCAGTACTGTATAGGTATAAAGGGCTACTATAATCCTATTTATTTAGTATATGGCTTTTTGATTAAAATAAAAAAAACACTCTAGTTTGCTTCCTAATAAGATAAATAATTAGCTGCATCTAACTTTGCTATACAGAAGAAGGGAGAGCACAATTCTGTGTTTCTTGCTTCATCTCCTTGCAGCTTTTGATGTCATCCTGCATAGTATCTTACTGGATTGATTCTTTGGGTTGGATGTCAGAGACATGGTGATACAGTGATTCCACTCTGCCTACAGGGTCAGAGGCTATCCACGCTAGCAATTTATAGCATTAGCCAGTCATTGCTGTGGTGATATATCACTAATGTGGACAGGCTTTATATCGCTACAGCGATGGCTGGATGGTGCTATAAATCACTAGTGTGAATAGCTTTTAGACTCAGAAAGTGACATTGGGGGAATTTTGCTCAGCCACATAACATCTGAGATGCAGCACTTACCTATACTTCTACATCTGTGTGATGGCACTAGGTGAGGTCATCAGAGAATTTGGAGTGAGGTGCCATCAATAAGGTGAAGAAATTCATTTCTCTTGTCATCTGAAGCAGATGAGCTAGCCCAGGCACTCGACTAGTGTTAGGGGTTAGTAATGAGCTGGGTGAAATTCAATAAATTCAAGCTGAATCTTGGTAAGACAGGGGCCCTGTGGGTAGGAATTGAGTGTGCTGCCTATTCTTAATGGCATTGTTCTCCACTGAAAGAGGAAATACATTGCTTGAAGGAATTTCTTGATCTCTGTCCTCGTGGAAGTATAACTGGTTGCAATTGTTTTTCATCAGTTAGAAATTGTTTTGTTTATACAGTCATTGTTATTCTTGATTTTTTTTATGTTCTATTGTATTTGCTTATCTGCTTTTATTATTTTAATTTGTAATCAAATCTAATTAATAAATTATATTTATATACACTGGCTTTCTTCTAAGCAGCATTGCAAGATATCTTTCTTATTTTAACTTTCCACAGCTTCTCTGTGAAGTTGAACTGAAAGAAAATGATTGGCCCAAAGTGACTGAATCTCCTTGGTTCAAGTCCAGTACTTTAACCCGTTACATCTTGGTTATACTATAATGGTTATGCACCATTATAGTATCTGCAGGCATCAATAAAAATATGTATACATATAAAATAGACTATAACTCAGAATCCAATTCCACACCCTGATTTAACTATGCAACTGTTGTTGTTTTTTTAAAGTGTTCTGCATATCAACAGAAATCTTTGTTACTTCATTAGTACTCAGGGAGGGCTAAAACAAGAAATAACAAAATAAAGGTGGCAATTGTTGTTTTCCTGATTTGAGTTATAGCAGTTTTTTATTATTTTCTTGATATATTTTGCCTTATTATTTTAACCCTAATTATGTATGCTTTGAAAGCCACCCAAGTTACTATTGTGATTGAACTAACTAATAAATTGATTAAATAAACAAAATGATAATGCCTTTAGAAAATCTAGTAGTTTTTAAATGACATAAATATATACATATGAAGAAATGATGAATCATTTTTCTTTAGGAAAAAAACATGATATAGTATAAGAAAAGCTACACCGTAATCAGTATGAGGATGATGAAGATTATTTATCTTCCATTCCAATTAAAGGAACCAAGTGGGTATATTTGGCATTTTTATTATGACTAATATTTAATACTTACACCTGAGAAAAATAGAGCAACATCTAGTACTAGCTTCATTGTCTCACTTCTTAACCAATAGTAATGAGTAAGAAAATCTCAAGAGGACTCACACTCTTGAATTGAATAGAGGTTTTCTCCCAGCCAGGATCCTCGTTTAGCAACATGCTAAGTAGGCATTTAGACTGAGGATGAGCAGAAAACATGCTAAGTAGGCATTCTGCTTGGATGAGCAGAAAGCATCTCAAACCAACAAGAAAATCAGTCCAGTTGCCATGACTCAATTTCTAGACAACTATACCTGCTGAGGATGCTAAGAATCTTCATCAAACATTTCTCCTAAGTAGAGTTTGAAAAGTGACCTTTTTCCAATTTCTTCACTTAGTGAAGGAAGTTGGGGCTATGTGTGAAGGTAGCAATGATATAAATGGCCCTTTGCTCTTTAGATAAATTGCCATGAATAGCTCTTTAATCACTAATGTACTCTAAAGTGACTTCTCTAATCATAGATTTCCCTTTGCTTGAGGGAGAACTTTGTTGCATGTTGTACATTTCTCTACCTTTCACACAGAACATATTTTCACAGTACCATTTTCATACAACCTCTTGGTGACCTTTAAAATATGAACCCGATGCCTTCACAACGACACAAGGAGATGATGTTCCCTGTGAATGACTTTATTCTTTCATAATTCAGGACTAAATAGTGAAAATATGACAGAGATGCTGAGCTGAGGGACCCTTCAGGTAACTCAGTTAATTGAATACACTGATGTGAATTGAATATGTGTGTAAAGAGTTGTCATTAATTTCCTCATGGACATATCTGTGAGTTAAAGGGAAGGTTTTTAATAGGATTAGTATTTCACTTTTAATTTGAAAGTGGAAGCTTCCCACATAGAAGACAGATCATTAAATCACGTCAGGGGTGAGGTGGGGAAATTAAGTTGCAGCCATTTATGGGGCTTGGTACTTCCAGTTTTTGTAGTAGTGATATTAAACAAATTTGGTAATTGCTTCATTAGTAATCGAGAAAAACATAAGCTATGTAGTTGTATATTGTAAATATCAAAGAGTCTAGTATTGTTACATCTAAATCAGCATTGTGGCTTTTAGTCACATGCCAGGTCATGACATTTTACAGATATAAGTTCCCATGTATGTATGATTGAGGTGGATTTTTAATTTTTTTCTTCAAGATATCACAAACGACTGTTAAAATAGGGAATTATAAACTACAGTATTTTTAATGGTCTGAATGTTTAGAATGTAATGTCTGTAAGAACCAGGTAAAAAAGCAGGAAATTAGATGACATTTTGGCATCTTCCAAATTGCATAAGAACTGCCTGCCATCAAGAAAGGAAAAAGCAGTAGTCTAATTATTCATATATTTCTTATTTTCCATTTCTTCTTCTTCTTAAAAGAGAAGTTATAGGTTTTCTCTCTCTCTCTCTCTCTCTCTCTCTCTCTCTCTCTCTCTCTCTCTCTCTCTCTCTCTCTCTCTCTCTCT
>QLTV01002542.1:622898-689598 GCA_003457575.1 Thermophis baileyi | reverse complement strand
CATCTATCTATCTATCTATCTATCTATCTCTCTATCTATCTATCTATCTATCTATCTATCTATCTATCTATCTATCTATCATCCATCCATCTATCTCTAATTAAAATAATCTAACAAAGCAGTTTTCATGTTCTTAAATTCTTAATTATAATATAAGCTGAATTGACAATATTTGACTACTTACAAATGGATGAACAAATGAAATCTATCAACTTTCTGATATGTTTTTCAACCAAAGGTTTTTATTTTATTTCTACATACAACAAAAATAAAATCCACAAAAATAACTGCATGCATTTTGATAGCAATGTCTTAAAATAAATGTATTTTGCATGCATTTTTCTTAACGTGCAGGCTTTTTGAAAATATTTCTCCTTAAGCAATTTCTTATGTACCTTTCTAAACCTTGCTCCTAACTAAGAATTTGGGGCATCAAAAGGGTTTCTAAGTATATAAAGTGGAAGAGGACATATTCATCAATAGTAATAAGTGATTGAAACACAAGATGTGTTTTTTATTACATAGGTTACATTTACACATTGCTTCTCCCAAGTATGTATACGATATTCCTTGAAACTATTATTTATTATTCCCTACACATTATTTATGCAAGTACATAAAGATGATTTATGCACTTTTCTTTCCCAATATTTATGCATTATTTATTGAAACTTATAAAAAGATTATTTTATGCATTATTCATAATATAAAAGCTATACCAGTGATTTATAAACTAAATCACTTGAGCCAAGTTCAAATCTTTGCTTAGCCATTACACTCTATTTCTTTGTTTGCCATTCTTCACATTTACTTGTGAATTTACTTACACATATCTTGAATTCCTTGGGCAACAAACAAATTCATGCATATCAGCGGTGGGTTACTCCCGGTTCGGCCCGGTTCTGCGAACCGGTAGCAGTGGCGGCAGTGGGAGGCTCCGCCCACCCACCCGGGACGCTTCTGTGCATGAGCAGAAGCATCACGCGTGCACGCGAGCCAGTAGCAACGGCATTTAGAACCCACTACTGATGCATATATACATACGTACACACATCTTAATCAATGTAGATATTCGTTTACAAATAGGCATTTTTCTGTGTGGAAAGCAACTATAAAGACAAGTAGTTTACATGTGTTTGATGTGAAAGTATCTGAAGTGAAATTACATAAAGGAGGAGTCTATGCATGGAAGTACCTGCCAGAGAACCTCATTCAAACTAGTCACTATGAAGCAGCTTTCCATTGAAATGCATCGAAGACTTCTTTTTGAAATAATGTGCAGAGAGATCTAGATAATGGAATGGTATTTTAAAACGGCCCCTTCTCAGAGAAGATTAGCTGACATTGTTGACGTAATACTATAGATAGTCTCTAGCTTTGGATGGAGGATACACCATTATAGTTGACTTAGAACATTTTTTTCAGTTGAAGAGGAAGAGTATTTCCTATTTTATGGGGAACTGTAGATTATCTGTTTCTGAAAAAAAAGGCAATACTGGAACTTCAAATTAATCATGTCTTCTAATCAAGAAATGCCACCATGCCAGGCCTAGCAACACATTGCCTGCTAGCCTATGAGGATTAATTAAATTACAATCAGGCATTTTAATGGAAGGACATTGGAGGCTGTTGTCTTAGCAACAGTTTTAAACAGCTGGTTTAATGATAGCTGGAGAAAGGGACTGCTGAAAGACTTAGGCTTAGGGACGGAGTTGTCTGCTTCGCCACAAATAGTAAAGTGGAATAGTAATTTGGGCCTTTTCAAATGATTTTAAAGTTGCTTTGTCTGTCAAGCACCATAAAACCTTTTCTCTCTGTTTGGAGGTAAACAGCATTTTTAATAGAATAGTACATGTATTATTTCTATTCACTTAAGATAGGAAATTTGTTCTGTTAGTGTTCTGATTTTTCTTCTTGTACACTTCTCTTCTATGCTGTAGTATTTGTTTTTGACAATGAAACTAGACTTTAAAATATGTAATTCCTTTTCTGGAGATTCAGCCTATATTAAAATTTCTTTTTAATATATGATCTTAACACAACTATCAGAAACCAAATAACTGAGCGGCAAAATGGGATTATGAGTAACACCCAGGCATGAGACTGAATTTTGCAGATTCTTTGTGATGAACAGCTCTTCATGAACAATGGTTTAGTTTCTGCTCCCATCTCAAGCATGGTAGTGCATCCATAATGCTTTGAAACTTTCCTGCATAACAAAGTTCTGCCCAGAAAGTGAGAGAATTCCTGTCAATGAGAACCACTAAGCTATCAGATGGCTTCATGGGACTTGGACTGCCTAATCTGGTTACAATAGCAATAGCAATTAGGCTTATTTACTGCTTCATGGTGCTTTACAGCCCTCTCTAAGCGATTTACAGAGTCAGCATATTGCACCCAACAATTTCGCCCCTCATTTTACCAACCTTGGAAGGATGGAAGGCTAAGTCAACCTTGAGCCGGTCAGGATTGAACTCCTGGCAGTGGGCAGAATTAACCTGCAATACTGCATTCTAACCACTGTGCTACCATGGCTCAATATTGGCTAGAATATTTGCAGTTTGGTGCTATGTATGCATCTCTTTGTAAAAAAACAAAAACAAACCTAATACTCATATGTGTAATTCCTCTTAGAGAAAAATGCAATGAAAAGTGTTTCTCAATTCCTCTTCCCCAAGCCATCAATTATTAACATTTGAATAGAGAACCAGAAGATGCTCAAGCAGTAGGATGGCTTACAACTAGAGAGGTTCTCGTGAACGAGATTTGCATGACTAAACCTAATATATCATAAATATGAACAGACCAAGAGACTTTCATGAGAAAGTATCCAAATGGTCTTTTCAGTAGTTTATATGCTGAAATCTGAGTTTTCTTCCTTTTCTTCAAAGAACAAATTTTAAAAAGTGAAGTAGGTATGTGGATAAAAATGCAATAACATTAAAACAAAGATTATAGATACTAAATCAATTATTTTGACTTTGTTATCTAAGGCAGAAAATGCAAATGACAATATTATTGATGATTGAAAAGGTCATAACAATCAGAACTATTTTGAATGAAAGGTATCAAGTAATTTGACCAAGGGCTCATTTCCCAAAGGGAGCATTAAATTTAAACCTCTGCTATTTTTTTTCTCCCTAAAAGCAAGCAAGCAAACAAACAAAAACACTAAACTTATGTTTCACTTACGTTGGGAGTACTTTTGTTCTGTATTTTATTTTCAAGTACTGTCATCTTTTATTTTTATTATGACTGGAGGTTTCCAAAGCTGGAGGTGATCCAAGCCTCTATAGATTGCTGATAGAGCCTGATAATAAACTAAATCCTTCACTGGTCACATATCCTATTTTACAGAAGACACTTTATATGGAAAAATGCATAAAGTGTAACTATTAACACCTGCCACTTGTGTAAAACTGACAGTCCTCTTTTTCATCGTGATTTTCTCCTTTTTTTAAGTGATTATAAGTGACCACCCTAGGCATCCATCCATCTGGCATCCCAGTGAGAGCCAAGTTTTTGTTTTGTTAAAATAATGCAATATAAATTTCTGCTAGCTTGTAATTATTTAAGGTTCTAGCTATTATCCTTAAACTTCAGCTATGTTGCCAACTTGGGTATGAGAACAGCAGTGATATATATATTTATATCATGTATAACTGGTTCAGATTTTATGTAACTACACACACGTGTGTGCATACAGACAAATGCAGATACATGCAAAAGCATACTGAAATAAGAAATTCTTGGATTATTTTCATGGAAAATATTGCCTGAAATTTTTGAAGGTGACAAATAAATACATTGAAGAATTCACAGTTGCTAAGGTGTGCATTCAAGGTGTGCATGGTAAATCTTCCTCTGCCCAGTTTCTATATATTCAGCAGAAGATCAGAAAGTGAGCTATCTTTGCAATGTGGCCCCTGATTTATTAGAACTTGGACTGCATAGGAAAGGGCACTCGAGTCCTGCTGTCTTTCATACTGAATGCTTGGGGATTAGGATAAAAGAGTAGGAAGTTGAGGGCTTCTTTGTCACTCCAGTTTGTTGTTCATGCATTCAGCAGAACTCGTACAGGGTGTCGTTTAATTAGATGGATATTTATTTAATTTCTATGCTTCCCTTCAGGAGGTTCCTAGGCCATTTATTTTACTGTAAAATAACAAATTTTCAAAAAGCGATTCCATGGGGACCTATGTTTAGATCCAGTTTTGACAGGCAGTGTATGAAACTATGTTTGACTTCTGTTTCTAGTCTATAGTGATACTGTACCAGCCTACAGTTCCCTTTCCCTTAAATTCAGTAACATTGACTAATCTGTAGTATGTCTGACTTCTTTCCTAGATCCGAGCAGATGGGCCTCCTCATGGTGGTATTCAGTACGAAATGGTGCCAATTTTCAAGGATGGGAGTCATATCCTCCGTGACATGGCTTTTTCCACAGATCATAATTACCTCTATGTCATGTCAGAAAGACAGGTAATTCTTACTTTTCCACACCTAAGTGCATGTATGCTAGTTTCACAGCAGTGGTAAAACACTGTGTTTTCTACAACGTCCTTAGCATTTATGTCAAATGTGGGAATTCTCTACAGAAGGTTTATTCTATAATTTTTATTTATTTATTTATTTATTTATTTATTTATTTATTTATTTATTTATTTATTTATTTATTTATTTATTTATTTATTTATTTATTTATTTATTTATTTATTTTTGCTGAAGGCGGGTGTTAATGCACCAGGAGAGGAGGAACATTCCTTCTCATTGGCACAAGGGCTGTTTTTAAGAAATCCAAATTGAACAGAGGCACTATGAATAAAATAAAGTTTGGGGATTTGGGCTTCATTTTGCTAGCAAAATCCATCTTGTTGATTGGAAGTCTCATCCATTCATTTGTTTCCATATGCTTGGCAATGCATTTACACAGAATTTTTTAATGTTGTATTGTTATTCTGGATTTAATGTGAGACAATTGTTTATGGTGATCAAATTTTGCTTTATATGATATACTTGGATATTAAAAATTTCAAAGTAGCTTTTTAAAAATAAAAATTGTTTTAGATACATTGGTTAATTTTATTTACAATTATAAATAAGGCTCTTGTGATCCCCTTGCTATTGTTTAAGAATCCATTGGACTCAAACTCTTTTTGCATTCAGTTTAACCAAGACTTATTCAAATTCTTTTCTTTAAGACTCATACATATATGCATGTCAAATTAGAGTTGTTTTTAGTCTCCCTAAAGGTGTGAAAGGTTAGAGATAGAGACTTGCTTTGCTATGTCAGCTTTCTGATTCTTTGGTATTTACTATCTGCAGAGCACTTGCTCTAAATGTGTTTATCATCCTGATAAAATGTCCCCCTGAAAAAAGGAACCAGATTGCACCTAGCAATACCAAAATGACTGTAATGGAAATTTATATCCTTTGCAGTCCACTCGTGTCTCTTGCCTGCAGAGCCAATATCATGTAAATAATCCAGAACACTGACTCTAACAGATTGACTTTATTCAACTCCTGTCGGAAATGAGAAAATGCACAAGGTTCCAGCCATGAAATCGTACTCTTGGGTTCACTGATTCTGTTAAGCATTTTAGTGGCTATCACTCATGACTTGATAATATTGAATAATTTCTTTAGCACTGTCTGTAGGGCAAGCAATGAGGATATCCAAATTGCACTATATATTTCTGTGTTGAATTTAACAGGTTAGGTGTGAATTTTCAAAAGCAAGAAAAAAGAATCACATTTCCAAACTTAAGTTAGCACAAAGTGACAGAGAGAGAGAGAGAGAGATTTGAAAATGCTAAACATAAAGGAGGTCATACAATGCCCCCTCTTTATATATATATATTTAAAAAAAAACCACAAGCAATACAATTGATAGAGAATAATCCAATGCAATAATAATTGAGTTGGCAACCCATTTTCCCTCTGTTTTCTTAGCTTGTTTGATAAAAATTTGTATAAGTCTGTCAGGTGTTGTTCATTCATAACAGAGTGACTCATTTTTCTAGTGAAAGAATAGAACCACTTCTCTTTGCAGTTATAAAATAGACAAAGATTGTGATGCTTACTTTTCAGAACTAGAGGAGGCCACTACTTTACTTGACTAGTTTTGTTAACCTCCCAGCCTATTTTAACAGAACCACACTAGGATAATATTTTATTGTCTGAAATCGGTCTCCATCTTTATCTCTTGTCTCTTATGCTATGTTACATAGAACAAGACTGCTGCTTTAGTCTGTTTCTGCATACATCTATGAAAGTAAGATCATGCAGGCTCATTTTCTTATGACTTGTTAAATTGTTGTTCCACAATTTAACAATTCCATGCTTCAGTCTACTCACATAAAAGTAATTCTAAGAATTTTTAGTAATGCTCCCAAATGTTTGTCTCTGATATTCCTCTAAATCTAAGAAATTTGAGTTCACTAGAAATCCTGCAAAATATGGCTAGCTTAAAGCAAGCTTGATTAATATCTTTTCTATAACTCTGCAAAGGTAAAGATAAGATTTTACTCAGCTATTGGCAAAAAACACTCAAAATAAATATTTTTATGGATTTGAATCATGATAGTATATTTTATGTTCAAATCCACAATTGATAGGCCTGTTTTGTCATTACTTATCTATAGTGAGCACAAGATAAAAAATTCCTTTAAAAAAAAAATGAGATGATACCTTGTACTATATGTGATTTAATTCATTCATACAGTACATAATACTATATTTTTGCATTTTTCTTGAATATGTATGCATATTTTATCACAAAGAGTCATATAACATTTGGAAGCTACATAAAGTGTGAAATCTTTATTTTCAATCTTTATGTAAACATAAAACTTTATTTGCAAGCAAAAAACTTGACGTATAATCTTTTTACAGGCCTAAGGTATTAGCTGCCACTGTTCTCCTTAGTAGCCAATTACATCAAGCCTTGACACAAAGTGTGAAGAAAGGTTTAATATCATGTATGTCACAAAAGAAAACTATAGTACTACATTAAGCAAATGAAGAGTATTGCTTGTTGATGATTTAACTCATTTCTCCTTGCTCCAGGGAAAACACAATTTATGTATTATTATTAATTGTAAACATTTAGAGCAGGGCTGTCAAACTGGCGGCCCGTGGGCCGGATGCGTCACGCGCAGGCCATGCCCACCCCAGCTCCACGAATGGGAAAAATGTCACGAAACGTACTGTGACACTGCGAGTTTGTCACCCGTGTTTTAGAGCAAGTGGTAAAATAGCATGGAGACTGCCATCAAGAAGATAGGCTTCTGAACTCGTGTGTTGTAATTTCACTTAGGATGGATTCAGAGAAGCCACAGGACAGATTGATTTTGGTCAGGAGAGAAGCTGCACTAAGTGCATGGATGCCAAGCCATAGAGACTTCAAATGTTAAAACCAGCACTTGAATTAGGCTTGATAACCAGTGTTGAGACCTCCACTTAAGTGTCATCCCTCTGAACACTTTTTTTCAGTCAGCAGTTAGATTGGCATAATTATAATCAACTGCATTTTCAAGCAAGCCCAATAATAGAAGGAGGTGAAAAAGATACATATATTCCAATCTTAAGGGCAGCAATTTTAATATTTTGATAGGAATTTGAAATTTCAGTAGGACAAGAGCAAAAAAAGGAAATGAAATTCAATGATGCTAATATATTGTGTTAAAATTGTATTTCAAAGCAATCTGATCTGAATAATAGAAAGCTCCTGCTGCTTTGAAATGGCCACATTGACTTTGTTTTATTTGTAATGTATATGGACCTCTTTGTATGGGATATATATTTGATAACATTTGGTTAAGTAGCTTAGTTTACTGCTTAGAGTTTAGTTTGTTGATCTAAGTCAAATGGTTTACAAAATATGAAACCATAAAAGCATTCATTAAGATACACTTATAACAGCCTTATAAAGGCTGTAATAAAAGAAAGCAAAGAAATGGAAGCTTATGCTTTTCACAAAAAGGAAGAATATTTTTGTCTGTTTTGCATTTCTTTCTGACTTTGAGCCATTTTTCAGTATAGGGTGTTATATAACACAAAATCACATTTAAAAAAAGGGGGGGGAGTAAATTGACCCAAGTCAGACTTGACTCTGATAATTTCATGGACTCAACCATGTCATTTTCTTGGCAACAGTAAAGTTGCTGCTTTGTTCTGGGAGACTTTTGGACTTCCCCATCTACTCTACAAACTTGATGCTCTTTACTGGTCTCCCATTTTAGTACTGAAAAGTTCTCACCTTGCTTAGGATTTGAACCCAAAAGTGGTATGATGCTTTTGATACTTAATTGGAAAATGTTTCATTTAAAAATCTTCTGTGGAGCTATAATTCATCACAGTTCTGCAATTCTGTAAATGTTGATCTTTTTATTCTTCCTATCTGTACTTGTTCAAAGAAATGTCTATTCAGAGTAAAACATAAATATTCCCATTTTTAAAAGAACAATAGAACTTCAGAACTCCACTGTAAAGTGTAACATTCTTGATGTAAAGAGATTTGATAATGAGGCATCATGTACAAGCTCTAATTATTGGTGGTTGAATATTACATTTCTGTGAAGCTATTTTATGCATGATTTTCAGACTTTGACTTTGAATTGTTAATTTCTAAACGTATTCAAACGGTTGGAAGAAATTTCATGATAACAATTAAAAGTTCCAGATTTGCAAAATTGTAATGTCATATACAAGTCAAAAACTTCAAAACAAAAGAAATATAAAGATTTTTTAACACTTTGACACATGATAACATTCACACAAATCCAAATGAGGTTAACAGAGAGTGAAATAGCATTACTCTGCTCATGGTGAGGAACAACCACAACTTTAAAATCTTAAACTTCAGCTTTTATACTGATTAAAACAATTACTGTCTCATAATTGTTTGCAATTATGAGACATTAATAGATCTTTTAAAATCTTGAGCAAGCACTTTAAGGAATCACAAATACTTATGTGTCAAATTACAGAGGCAAATTATCTTTTTGTTGGTCTGGGTTTTCTACTTTTCTCACACTGATCAAGACAATCTTAAAATAGCCCCACTGTTTAGGTTTTGTCTGCCTTGCAGTCTGTGCATGAACTTGCTTTGGTCACAGTGTTTGGTGGCTGCCATTTTAAGGTTGTTTATATTCAGAGAATTCACATGTGATATCCAATAGCAGATTTTGTGGTGGGACAGTTCCACTGAGAAAGAAATTCTTAGGTATGTCTGGGTTAGCATGCCCAGCTTCACTTTGGAAAATAATAAGGCCAAATCCAGCTGCCCTTCAAATCAACACTTCCTCCATGTCTTCCTTTTCATATTGCAAGCCATTTCTTGCAATGACTCTTCTATAGTTAATTCTAATTATCTGATCCAGTGATAACTTCTCGGAATCATGTGAGGAAAGCTTCTCCCTTTCCTAAAACTTGGCAATTTATGTGAAATTGTTCATTCCAATAGTTTTCCTTGAACTACGCACACAAGCTGTCTTTTTAACTGCAATTTAAAGGGAAAACATCTGCCTATCATCTTTTTTTCATTTAAGTAAAGTTCAAGAGTCTCTTCCATGCAGAGTTTACCTGCCCCCTCCCAGTTCTATCATTTATATAGGCAGAATCCTAACCTTTTCTTTCTTTTGACTGTTTTGCCCTTCTGGGTGCCACGTGAGGAGAATCTTTACAACATGGCATTAATCTTTCACCACCTCCTGTAGAGTGAGGCATGACTGTAGCTCTGCTCATAATATTCTGCATAAAAGTCTTTAAACTACATCAGACCTGAGTAAAAATGTCACATAGCTATGACAAATAAGTTTCAGGTGCACTATTGTTCATTTTTCTCTTTCTTTTGAGGATTATTTCTATGGAGGAACTCTAGGAAATTACCTAGTATTCTTAAAGCAATCACTACAAAGAAATTGGGAACAGCAAGCTTCCATTACCTCAATGTGCTACTAGGGGAAAGCAAAACAAAAAGTTAATTGTGGAACCTGAATGCACGCTTAAATATGCTGATATTAAAGGGTTTTACCTGGAAAGGAGGGTAAGGAAAGCTGTACATACAAAGCAAAAATATTGCTTTGTTGAGCAGTCAGTGAGCTCTGGTTATGTGTGTATTTAAATTATTTCATGATTTATTTAAGTCACAACTGAGTCCCAATATAATGTGTGCTGACATTTGTTACCTTGTGTCTCTGAAGACACTCGGAGGTTCTGCTCCACAGATAAATGAATGTGAAGTTTTGTGGCTGGGCTCTAGGGAACAGTTAGGGATGCTGCTGCTGGTGGTGTATTACTTTACTTTCTCTCCAGCAGAATCCCTTCTTAACTTGCTGGATTTCATTACTGGACTGACAGTGGAACCTCCAAGATGTTTGGAGGTTTCAATCAGCTATCTGGAGGACCCATAGGAGTTTTTGGCCTCCATAGCAACCATGAACCTGTTCCAAATTATTACTCTTTGATTGCCTTCTAGCTCACTAGTACCACCATCCCCTGAAGAGAAATTAATCTAGTTGATTGAGCAATCTCAAGCAACTGATGGATCCCATGGGATTCCAGACAGAGCTTTGGATTTTCTGGTCCAGCTGATGCCTGGGGCACCACTGTAGGAATATTCTACTAAACAAAAGCCCATATTAGTTATTGCCTCAGATAATGGCAGCAAAACATCAATATTTTTCCACCCTTACTGAGGTTCTGAATGTGATTCAAAGAGCTGACTA
Source organism: Thermophis baileyi (assembly GCA_003457575.1). Taxonomy (NCBI): domain Eukaryota; kingdom Metazoa; phylum Chordata; class Lepidosauria; order Squamata; family Dipsadidae; genus Thermophis; species Thermophis baileyi. The sequence continues at coordinate 678,868 of QLTV01002542.1, read as the reverse complement.
TTACCTATAAAGCCGAGTTATTTGAGGGATCACTTATCTGTCACAGTTTCTGGTACCATCCCGCAGAGGGGGTGTACTTGAGATCCCTTTAATTAAATAGTGTTACCTTTCAGTACACCCAGGAAGCATGGCTTCTTTGTAAGTGTCTCTATCATTAGTGCTTGAGATCTTCTACAGCTCCCACCTTGTTGGTATTCTGAAATGTCTTAGAAAACTGGTTGTTCACCCAGGCCTTGGGATAGGGTGGACTCCCCTGCTCTTAATGTTTTAGATTTTGACATATGATCTGTGTTGCCATCTTGTAATTATTTTGTAATTCGTTTTGGTCTAAGTTATTGTATAAGTCATCCAGAGTCAGTTGAGGTTGAAACAGCAACCAAACTCAAATATATAATACTTTAAATAATAAATAATAAAACAGGAAATTTAAACAATAATAGTAAAATAGGAAATTAAAACAAGAAACTACTGCAGATTGCTGCTGCCTCTGTTATCAGTCTGGTATCTCTCCAGATTTAGCAATCTGTGTAAAATGTATACAGCATTTGGACTGTATTTCCTAGTCCTCATTTCCAGAAGAAATTGGATAAGGGAATATCTATATCAGGGGTGGGTTCCTCCCGGTTCGGACTGGTTCTCCCGAACTGGTAGCGGCCCGCTGGTGATATCACGATGACATCACTGGTGCCGGTCCGTGGGGGCTGCCATCTTTTTTTTATCTTTTTTTAATTTTTTTTTTAATTTTTTAATTTTTTTTTTAAAAAAATTTCCTTCTGAGCATGCGCAGAAGCTGACTTCCAGCAATGTGCATGTGGTCGCCATCTTTTTTTGGGGGGCTTTGGTTTTTTCCTGGATTTTTTGTTACTGCGCATGCGCGTGCGCGAAGCATGCGTGCACCCATGAGGCGCGCCCACACGGCGCGGGAGGGAGCGAACTGGCAGCGAGGTAAGTTGGAACCCACCCCTGATCTATATAGCTATTTAAACAGGTATATCACACAGATAACGATTTAAATATAAGATTTAAATTTCAAAGACAATCTGCTCAAAGGAAAAAGAAATCAAGAGAAGACTTGAGCCAGATCATATTGTTCCATCGTTTGAGAAGGACTTTGACAGAATGCCTCACTCTTATCAGTTATAAATTCCTGCAGAACATTCAAGAATATGTCAGGCAAGCCAATGTTATAGAGAAGGGACTGGTACTCTGCTCGTGGCTTTCAAATACCATTTATTGGAAATACCATTTCCAATAAAATAGTCTTCATGAGGTAAAAGCAAAACCCAAATCCAGATTTTGATTTTAAAGCACCAACCATGTTTCCTGAAGACATTGTGGAAGTTAAATCTTCCAGAACTAATATCCACCAACATCATTTTAAGATCACTTCAGGCAGGAAGAACTTGCATGGGACAGATTTCCTGTCCACATGAGAAAGATTGAATCTTATGGATGATGACAACACAAACTTTCATATCTAGCAATTTACATGTAGCATTAAGAGAAACTGATGGACAAAGAATTTAGAATAGAAAAAAATGTAACAATAGAAAGTGAACCAGACATATTCATCCATAGCGAAACAGTTTTACATATGGTACTTATTGCATACTAAATGACATAGATTTAGACTGCCACAGATTATATTTGCTCAGCAGATTATATTTGCTTAGCAGAAGGAAATTTGATTAATTTTGGAATTTGCTTCAAAAAGTATATGTTTAAAGCTCAGCAAAATGAACCTACTTCTAGTATACAAATGTTAAATAGCTGTTTTCTCTTTAATTCTTCAACTACTATTTAATTACTAGGTTGTACTGAAAGCTCTGATCAAGGTGCAACAGTTCTTGACTGTGTCTTCTTGAGACTTATTAATTTCTATGGAAGCAAAATAATAATAACCACAACATGAGTAGTAGCAAGTGTCCAAAATTTATACTGTATTTGTTTAGACAGGACCAACCAAAAAAAATTGTAATTGGATCTGGATGTTGCGAGACAGTTGCTGTTGGGAAGAGAGCTAAAAATAACTCCTCACAATTTCTCCCTTATACATGCTTCCCTGAAATTTTAATTTGGTTGCAATAATCATGTTTACCCTTTTCAAATGAAATCTGCTTAAAGAAATTCAGCCATTGGGAAGTTTAAAATTTTGAATCAATAAAATACTGCATTTTTTTTTATCTTTATTCTGCTCTAAAAAATCACCAACGTTCTTTTCTCTACTAAAAGTACCTTAAATTGCACACCATCAGACAGAGACCATTAAATCATTCTTGATATAACACAGACCCCATCAACTCTAAGTCTGTGAAATAACATGAACGGTTTTTAAAGATCAAATTTTACATATTAAGACCAGATCTTTTTTTAAAAAAAAAAAAAGATAATGTGGTTGTTTTTAGAGTTGGTCTTAGTTTTAGCCCCATTTATAATAAATTAATTCTGCCCTCAAAAAGTCTTCTTAATAATCATGACTTGCTCTTTTGATTGGAAGGGGTTTGCTTCAGACATGATAAATTTGGCTCCAATTTTTTAGAGGATGAGATTTCAACAAATGCAAGAAATATGATTTATATTTTACTTACCTGTGGAGCTGTCTCCACATCTTTATTGGCCTGTTCCATTCAGTCAGGCAGGGAAGGTATGCTGCCAATCCCAGCATTAAATACTTTTGACTGGTAGGGTCCAGAAAGAAAACCTTTTCTTCAGTTACCTCCACTTTTTGGAAAAATCTCTCCCCAGAGGTGAGGGCGGGGGGCCCTCAACACTCCCAAACTTTTGTTAATGCTTGAAAGCCTACTCGCTCTGCCAACTCGCACGGGGTTCACAGAGGAGCACACACCAATGGGGCTGGTTAGCACCCTGAATCCCCACTCCTGCCATTTTTAATTCTGTTTTCAATGTTTTTATCATTATATTCATGTATAGTTGTTATATTTTATGTCTATTTATACACTGCCCAGAGTTGCTCTATGAGAGTGATGGATGGTCTCTAAATATGATAAATTAAAATGTAATCATGGCATCTGGTACAAGTCATAATGTCATTGCATTAATGGTGCAAATGATCTGATTTGTGCCAGTTGCATCATGGTACAAATGGTGTACAATATGTGGTTTGAAATACTTGTGTGAGAGCTTCATGGCAGGTGTAATGAGGCTAGGTCCTCCTGTGGATGCCTGTGACTTAACAGATTGTTTGTCTTTTTCCTCTGTCAATAGCACTAAAAGGAAACTCAATTTTCTTTGCTCTTCAGGCAGGCCTACCAGACAATTGGATTAAAGAAGTAGACAATGATTGTTATTTAAGTACAGCTTATTTCGATACTATGAGATTTGTGCCATCTCCTTTGAGTTTTAACTGGATTCAGTTGAAGTTTATTTCCAAAGTTTATCATAGTTGTAGAGACCACCTTTCACTTTTCCGTTCTCTGAATTATTTATTTATTGACTGAAAGGAAAGACCAGCCAAAATGATAATGTGTGGTCAAAAGTTTAGGTTGCAATTAAAAAAAAAAGTTCAAAAGAGTGATTATTCATTTTAATTGTCAAAAACCACAGTTCCAAAGCTTGTCTGCATTTTACCTATGTTAAACCAGCACATATTCTGTTAGCTTAATGTAGCTGTGTTTAATTGCAAATCAGTTTGGGGAACAAAATTTAACCACTGCTATGTCCTTCTTTTTCTCTCTTTTTATTCTCCTTTTCTTCAATTTCCTTTGCTGGCTATGAAGCAATTGCCCATCAAATGATTCTGGATCAGAGTAGCAGAGGCGTAAAACTCTTTAGAAATGCCTTAAGATATGTAAATTCCATGAGAATAATCTGATTTTCTGGCTGTTGAATCTGGATAGGGTCAGAGTTTTAGGGGGAGGAAGGAATAAATGTTAGATGCCCAGATGATTTACAAGGAATTAGGGCTGGATTAAGAGTTAAGAAAAGTAAAGAAGTGTAATTAATCTGGGAGCAGAAGAGCCATAAATGTTTCTGGTGTCTTGAAAAGAACTGAAAGAAATAACCACCCAGAAATACAGACAGCTGGAAGACTGAGGGATTAGAATGAAAGAAGTGAAAAGGACAGAACTCAAGTCTTTCAAAGTTTGAACTTCATCTGTTTTTCTGTATGACTTTTAGACATGATCTTGAATAAATTTGTTACACTGAAACAGTAATACTTGTTTTTGTTAGTTTGAGCATATATTTTATACCCACTATTTATTATGGCTGTATAAATCATTTGAAAGAGGTTTCTTGAAGCACACAGGAGAATGTGCAAAGCACATTATTTGAAGAATTGCAACAATGTTTGCTTCAAAAAAAAATGAATTGGACTTTGCACAAGCAGCAGCAAAGCACCACTCTGCTATTTTTTTTAAAGCGGCCAATTGTTTAAAGAAAGCCACACAAACCTGAAAATTAGATGCTGCAGCTTTAACAGTTAACTTCTTTAAAGAAATGGCATATTTTTTCAAACTTGAAAAGACAAAGAAAGACAGACTGCTTTAATAAACAGCAGAAAAATGTTACTCTCACACTTCTGTGAGATCCAAAGGACTTCTCCCAAATCACTTCCAAAATTCACATTCCAAATATTTATATTCTTTCCTTTGAGAGATCTCATCCACTAATATTTATGCTGAATGAGTAGGTAATACATAATCCTGGAAATAGATGGCATTTTGAAAAGGTTGCTTTAATTAGGCACTGGCTATGTATTTAAGATGTCAATGTTAAATGTTTAATGGAGCTGTAAACTTACTTTTAAAACATTGAAATATGTTCCAGTTATGCCAAGTCATGATATTAAGCCACTTTTTGATCCTGTATAAAGATCTCAAATCTAATTAATGCACACATTGTGTTTTATTACGTTAAGTTGCTAAGTCGTGTCTGACTCTTTGCGATCCCATGGACCACAGCATGCCAGGGTCCCTTGTCCTCCACTGTTTCCTAGAGTTTGCCCGAATTCATCTTCATTGCATGTGTTGATGACATATCTAACTATCTCATTCTCTTCCATCTCCTTCTTCTTTTGCCTTCAATCTTTTCTAACATCAGGTTATTTCCCACAGAGTCCTCTCTTCTCATTTGGTGGCCAGTATGTTTCAGCTTCAATCCTTTGCCTTTCCAAAGGACAATCAGAGTTGTTTTCCTGTAGAAACATATTCTATAGATGTGCAAAAAAATCATTTAAAATTGGGTGAAAACTTGTCCAGATGTTTCACTGAAATAATCAATGCTTTCACTGATTAAAATTAGGATTTGCAGATTTTAAGCATTTTTAGTTTGAGAAAAATCTGGAAAGCTTAAAGTTAGTAGCAAGTTGTTAAAGTGAGTTAATGGTTGTAAATCAACCTAGAGGAAAGAGATGAAACCATAATATAAGAAGGAGCAACTAATGGTGACTCAATGGATTAAGGATTGCAAAGGTGATTGCAAAGAAGAAAAGCACTTTCTATCTTGGTAGTTGGAAAGCAAAAAAGGATTCTAACTCTTAATACATTACCGCCTCCCAAAACTTTTCCTGCCCCACTATGCTTCTGTAAATAAGAAGAAAACTTCAAGAAAAATATGAGAAGTATGCATAAGGAGTTGTATATGAACTGAGTTCAGGTACTGAAAACAAGAGTCAGAAAAAACTTCCCAAGGATATTTTATTCATCAATCCCCTATCTTCCTTCCTGAATCCCTGTTGTGTACTTGGCTTCATTAAGTGATATCCCATGAAAACCAAAGGTGATCCTGGGAATCTAATTCACCTTGTCCCTGCTCTAAAATAGGACGTTAATCTACTCCTGCAATATAGGGAATTAGAAGAAACTCAGAATGAGTCCCAAGAGAAGCTTATTTATGTAGTATGAAGTGCTGGTTAGTCTTTTAGATTGGGGAAATTCTGGTTCAAATACACCCTTAGCCATGATCATTCACTGGATAACTCTGGACCATTTTTTTCTCAGCTCAGACTACTTTACAGGCTTTTTGCTATGCAGAAAAAAAAGAAGCAAAATTGTCATACATGTCATCGTCATTTCTTGAGATATAAATCTAACAAAAAAAACAAATAAGTAATACCTGAGAGCAATGACCTGACTGCATTTGATTTTTTTCCCTCAGTTCTGATAAACTGCTGTATGTGATAAGACAAAAAAGATTGGTATTTTATTTATTTTTATTATACTTCCTAAATATAGCATACTGTTCTTTGCAAAAGATTTCTGCCTTTCTCCAAACCATTTCCTTTGTTTCCAATTTTATACTATAGTATCAAGAGAATGAGAAGCTGATGCCTGATTAAGTTCTGACCTATGCCTTTGATGTTGTCTTACTTAACTTTGTAAAATGGGTAAAAGTAACTTTCATAGAATGCTAACACTGAGACTAAATAGTAATTTCATTTTACCTGTCTTTATACATGAATAGCATCTGTGATATATCAGGGTCAAAATAGCCAAAGATGTAGCACAATCACACCTGTTCTTCAACAGGGATCCAATTTAAGGAGTTCTACACTTTTCCAAAAGTATCTTATTCCATTAGAAGGAAAATTTACAAAAAGGACCTTAATTTTGAAGAAGGGAACCTTAATTTTGAAGTAGAAAACAGAGAAAGCCTTAGCATCTCGAATTCAAATTCTAGTACATTAAAGGACATAAAAATAGGCTTAGAAACTCTGTTAGCTTAGTGGTTTACAACACAATAATATACAGACTAAGTTTGCTTATTAAGACTTTTACTACCCTCTCCCTTTTTTACTGTAGTTCTTAACTATATATTACAGTTAAATTTCTTTTTCTTCTAACCATTTACTAGTAGTAATAGAATAGTCTAACTAAAATTAATTTTGGCTCATATGAGCTAATTATCAAGTAAGATAGTTTAATTAAATTTATTTATTTATTTACTTATTTATTTATTTTTTATTTTTTATTTATTTATTATTTTAAAAAAGGCCAAGGTGGCGGCATAACTGCTTCTTTTTCTCTTCAAATAATAGTGTGCCATGTTTTGGAACAATAGCTATTAAAACACTTGTCCTAGCCCAAGTCAGTTTTAGAGTACCGTATTTCTCAATTGTTCCGTGGTTTGCAAAAACTTACCTACATGCATTGTTACCTGTTCTAAGAAATAAATTTGTAATGCAAGCTTAGTGTATACATCTTACAAATGATATACTTTTGTCTGATCATATGTATCTGAAAAAGACATGATTTGCAATCTGCTTTTGCATGGAAAGTTGGAGCTGGACTTCTCTTTAGAATGGAGAAAACCAAGCAACCTTTTCTTTCCAGAATGTTAATGCCTTCACCTGTGCTGGCTTTCAAGATAAGCAATTTTAAACTAGAGTGGTTGACTGATGGTCTTTTTTCTTTGCTTGTCTGTTATTTAATTTTCCCCTGTAATCTTTTCCTTCATGTCTGTCTCGGCTGCAAAGTTTCCAGCAAGAATTACCTTGATGTTCATTTCCTTTGTCATTTTATGATATCCCTGTTGTTTTATTTTTGGATCAACGGTTACTGCTCTAAGAAATTTCCACCCTTTTGAAAAAGAAAAACATAACGCCTATGAAATGTCAATGCAAAAGAAAAGAAAAAATGGCAATTGCTTTTAGTTACATACAAGATTTAAAATTCACAACAAACTAGCTTTGGTGCTACTGTCACCTAGATAAGACTGGGGGTTGACTTGCTTATTGACTCCATTCCTCCAACAAATGAAAATGAGTAATTTTGCCCCATTATCTTATATTCAAGTGAGGTCTGCTACTGCTCTTTTTTTTAAATGCCAAGCTGGGTAAATATAACAGCTCCAATATCATGTGTTAGATTTTAAAAGAGTCATAGTCACATGGAGACTAGAAGGGAAATGGTGAGAAGAATTTTGAAAAATAAAAGTGGTGGATGAGGAATACTTTCTCTCTTTTATGGTTAACCTCTCTGCACTCTCTCTCTCTCTCTCTGGATATATACCTATTAAACAGAAGCAGCAATCATATCAGTCCTGGTTGGAAGACAAGTGTTGAGACCATGAGAAAGTTATGGGAAAGTTCTATATTATATGTCTGTTACACATCTTTTAGATTTAAATTATGAACTTATGATCTTTTATAATATGAACTTTTTCATTTATATAGAACCACTGGTGTTTAAATAGTGTGTGTGTGTGCCCCAGGACCTTAATTTTACTATGAACAGAAAGTCCCATTACTTCAAATTCATAAATTACACAATCTGCATTATCTCTATGTGCATTTATTTATTATCCTTTTTTTCTACTCCGATAAGTACTCAAGGCACTAGTACTAATATTTTAACCATCAAAAGCCTGGGAAAATAAATTCATTTTTTTAACATATTTTTTTAAACTTTGAGAGGGTAGGAACTGCAGTTCCTGAAAAAGTACCGGTACATTCCTGAGCTAAATGCAACAAAACTTATTTTCCCCCATATGTCAGGAAGACAGTTGTCTTGACAGTGGCAGTATCATTTAAAAGTGTCTATCCTGCAGATATTAACTAATGGACAGGCCATATGGAAGAGGTAGTCCATTAATTAGTCAGGCTCTGTGTATTTAGGGACTAAGAATATTTATGCAAAGATGTCTTCACAATAGCTTTTACCTATGAATCTATGTTTGTTAGGGATAACAGAGCAGCCTTAGAATGTGAACCTGTTTTTTCAGAAGTGCAACCACATTGGAAATAGGACCTCAATTCTAGTCTGATTATTATATAAGAGCTGTGATCGCACAGTGGTTAGAATGCAGACTACTTCTGCTGTCTGCCAGCTGCCTGCAGTTTGGCTGTTTGATTCTCACCGGCTCAAGGTTGACTCAGCCTTCCATCTTTCCGAAGTCAATAAAATGAGGACCCAGATTGTTGGGGGCAATATGCTGACTCTGTAAACCATTTAGAGAGGGGCTGTAAAGCCCTATATAAGTCTAAGTGCTATTGCTATTGCTATTTCCTAACTCCAAAATTTGGGATGGTTTCAATGTTAATTGGGATCAGACAGAAGGAGGCTGGAATTCTGGTCAATAGCCAAATGTCAGAAAATAATTCCTTAGTACCTACCTTCTGAACATGACTCAAAGGATGATTGGAACCATTGTAAAGCAATGCTTCTCAAGGACCAATTCTCTTAGATAATACAGAAGGATGTTGTGATCAACTGTATTAAAATCTACTAAGAGGTCCAAAAGAAGCAGGGTCTCACACACACTTATCTAGTTTCACAATAGTTCATTCATCAATGTGATCAAAGCAGTTTTAATCTCAGAGAAAAGCCTATTTGGAATGGAATTAGTAAAATTTAATTCTGTCCAGATTGAGTTTTCTATTTTTCTTTTTTTCTTTTTTCTTTTGCAGAACTTAAATATTAGAAATTGACACTCCAGAGTAAAGGGATTGTGTTTTTCAGCAGAGATCTTTTTCTTGTGTCCTTTAGACAGTGAAACACATTCCTTTTTCAAGAAAGCTTTGACCAACTTCTTTGATTATAATGCCTTAGCAGAATTTAATGGGTCAGGAGGTCAAGTAACCCTCATGTCTCTACACTTTCTATCTACATCTTGAGTTCTACAACCCCCAAAGAACCCAGGATAAGAAATCATATAATTGTCAACATTATATTTCCATAAGTGCCCCATACTGAAGTCCAAATGAGATGAGTCAAACTGACTTTATCCACAAAGGAACATTAAAATTGCTCACAAGTCATCAATTTTTCATCTCATTCTCTCCAGCATCTTGTAAGGCGAAGTAAAGCCATCCCTATTATACTGTATATGGGGAGAAAAATAAGCACTGTTTCCTCCAAGTGTTGAAATTGAATTTTTGGTGGACCTCACTTTGTAATGATCCATATTGAGAATTCTACCATTTATGCTTCAGCTGACATGCCATATGCTTTATCACACACAGCTCTCAGATGATTTGGCTCTGTGATAAGAAAGAGAGCTCTTAGGAACAGTAATAGGGTCTTTCTATGATGTCTTCGCAGTCCATGGATGGATCAGGCTACCAGCAGTACTGCTGACAGACAATGTGGGAAATTCTCCCAAGACTTTTAAGAAATCCTCTACACCAGGGGTGTCAAACTCAAGGTCCGGGAGCCAGATGCGACCCGCGGGGTACTTAGATCTGGCCCGCAGGGCCACCCTGGAAACAGCGAAGGACCGGCCTGTGGTGCCTCTTTCAGCGAAAAAGGAGCTGGGAGGACCACGGGCGGCCCTCCAGAGCTCCATTTTCGCTGGCAGAGGGTTGCAGGAGGCCGTGGCAGCCGAAAACAGAGCTCGAGAACCCGTTTTTGCTGGCAGAGTGCTTGGACTGCCACAGGCACCCCTGACACAAGTGACGTTGAGCTGGCCATGTCCACCTGGCCACGGCCACTCCGGCCCCCCGAGGTCAAACACAACCCTGATGCGGCCCTCAATGAAATTGAGTTTGACACCCCTGCTCTAAACCATCAGGTACATAAAAGAAACTATCTTTAACTGGTTCTGCACCCACACAGACATAATACCAGTTATCATTATTAACTTACCAGTGATCTATGATAAAGAAGTCACACATAGCTCTTCCACCTACAAATTACCATTCCACCTGAATGGAATACCAATTCCAATGTGTGCTATTTTGCATGAAGGGGAGTGGATACTGCAGTAATTGCAGTGAGTTCATATTCATTACAAAAGACATGAGCCAGTCCTGACTGGCAATCTCATCAAGGACGTTGATGTTTTCCAGAAAAGGTACCCAGGATAATCTAATATCATGCACAAGACTCCAGTGCTATTCAAGAGATGACTCTGTTAGGTTTGGGCATCTGCAGGATGAGGAAAGAAGATTAAACAATGACACATACATGATATCATCATGCAAATACCATGATTTACATACTTCCTTTGAGTATCAAAATACAAGTACACAATGTTATATTTTAGATAATAATGTTACCATGGATATTTTTATCATTTTGACAAATTTTATTTGCTTGGCCATCACTGTTTTTGGACAATGGAATAGGTGAAATATTAACGTTCTCTTGGTCACCTAAACAGAGTAGCACACACTTCCAATTGGAGAACTTCTAGTTGAATAATTTGATCAGAAGATGGAATTTCTGTAGACCTACGCCACATCATGTCCTTAGCTTCTAATCCTGGCATGCTGTATGGCCAAGTAGTCCAGTAGGCAGAACAATGAGAACAATTAATTTTCCCCTCTTCATATAAATTTTCCCCTCTTCTTATCAATTGCTCTCCATATAACTTGCCACATTAGCATTCAGGGTGAAGTTTTACAACCAACTAGCCATTTTGATTTCTATGTATGAATGTAGTTCAACATATGCAAAAATAGGGAGTCAGTGGTATGGAAGAAATTAACCTTCATGGTCTATTATGTTTCTTATGTTCTCTGAGGAATTCACATAATTAATTTTCTCATTCTATGTAAAGGTTGCAAAATAATTATATGTGGGGGGCTCAGATGTCTATACATTACTTTGTACATTCCCATTTTAAAAATCTAACAGGAACAGTTTCTGGCATCAATGGCATAGTAATCTGAAAGCACAGATATCTTATTTATCCACAGCCTGTTAAGAAGATCCTAACTGATTGCTATCTAAGGCTAAATGTAAGAATACTCAAATTTCAAATTGCATGACTTCGATCTTTCCTATGTATTTGTTTTAAATGCTTTGATGCTACAGACATTCCTAAAATGGCTTGCAGAATAAAATAGCACAACAATATGTGTCAAAGTTAATAAATACCAATGAGAATAAAACAAAACATTTCCCTCTAATTCAAAAAACAAAATTCTGGAATTATTATGGTCTCATAAAAACATTACTTAGGAAATATCACAGGAAATAAATTAGTTTTCAGAGCTTTCCTTAATGCCTTACTGATGGAGTAGCTTCTTCTTTGTGTCCACTAACTGTTCTCAACAATGGACAAGTCAATATTGTGCTTGTTGGAAGCAAACTTATATAAGTGAGGCTTTAAATTGGGCTCAGAAATGCACTGAAAACTATACTACTTTAACTGGTGCCATATAGATGCTCTATCAACTAACCAATTAACTCTGGGTAGTCCTTAGATGACTGCATTCTGCACCCATCATAATTTTCCCTGTGCCAATTAGCAGAGGTGTCAGAGAAACAGGCAAGTGAGAAAAGGAGACACAAATTCATGATGCAGACTCTGCCAATTGTGAACTTGTATGTGGTAGAAGGATAAAAAGTTGGACTACAATGCAATTTCATAGCTGTATTATTCAGATAGGAACAGTTTGCTATGTTCATCACTTCTACTTGTATATATCCACTGCTAATGTAGTTGTGAGTTGTTGGACTCACAGGTTGCCTGCTGCACTGGATCAGGGATGCATTGACATGAAATGTTATTTCAAAAAGGCCTTCTTGAATTTCACAGTTGTCTTCTAATCACATGTTTGTCCATGATTGGATTAAAATAAAGATAAAGGTATATTCAAACAAAGATTGAGAGTTATGAAAATTTAGTGCCAAGCTGCCAGTCTGGGAAGTGATAAGAGGCCCAAATTGGATTAAAACTCTTCAACTAGTTTCACAAGAATGTGAACAACAACATTTGAAAGTATATTTAAATCATTAAATACAAAACTGAAATATCCCATTGCATAGGTCAAAAAGTATTCAAGGATGAAATTTAAAAGCAAATATAATCATAACCCTCTCCAATCTTTTAGGACTTCCTTCTCCAGTCTGCTCCCTTTCAGTGTTACTGTTGTTGCTAGAGAGTTATCAGTAAATGAATTTGGAGTGTATTCAGCTGGTGAAGATAGGGAATTGTTCACACTAGGCACTAACAGAAAAAAAACATAACTCACAATATGGAGAAGGGACCTTTGAAATTGTGCAAATTATTCTATTTTATATTTTAATTAGTTTGAATTAGCAGTGGGAATTGATGCACAAAATGATCCAATGAAGGATGAAATGGGAAAAGGGATATGGTGCAGTGTATTATGAAGTTTGCAAGAAGTGAGTATAGGCAATTCTAGCTGCTGAAATTCCAATCTTGCTCATTCATGAGACAAATAAGGATGCATGAAAAATTATTCTATGGAGAATTGCAGGCAGATTCATGAAGGATCACCTATGATCACAACGTTCTGTCTTCCTTCACTAGGAATTATCTTTTTTTTTTTTTAAACATGCCCATTAGTTCATGTCATCACTGGAAATTTCCTTCCAAAGGCATTTTATAAGTAATGGTTTCAGAGGTTTCACAGATATGAGAACATTAGCTTTCAGCTGAGAATTAGTGAGAAGAAAATTGATAAATGTTCAAGCAAAGCACTCCCTTGGAGCTGCTTTGTAAGAAAAAAAAAATGTAACCACCTCGCATCTAAGGGTAAAATGAAGAGACCATTTTGCTTTGCTTTGCAAAGCTCTTGGTGGATGCTGCAAATGATAAGCTGCTCGTCTCCTCTGGATTGCTCACTGAAAGCTTTTACAGATAGAACTGGAGGAGATGGAAGGAAGAGAACAGTGAGTACTTGTCAAAAGAGGAGGCAAAATGGCAGCTCCTCCACATCATTCAACAGGCAACACTGAAGAAAATGTACCATTCATCTGTTCCAGTAAGATTCATCTCAAACTTTGATGAGCTGTATGGGAGAACATAACTGTCTGCCTTCTCCAGTATGTTCTTCTCCAAACCAAAGATGCATCCTGGCCAGTTTGTAGCTTTGCGGCAGCCTTCTCTAGTGTTGGTAAATGACAGGAGGCAACGAAAAGTTTTGAGGCAGTATAAAGTACTGTATCAAAACAAATTGTGTTTCTTCTTTGCTTCAACAAAGAGAATCATGTTGCTTCTGTGGTGCATTTTTTTTTCTTCACAAAACAAATCTAAGTTGTCCTATATACTGCTAACAATAAGCTTCTTAAATATAGAAGCTGCTATTTGAAAACATACTTGAATCTATCAAAAGTTTCTGAAATACTTGCAAATTCAGTAATAAGCTAGAATGCTATAGTGATTAAAATGTTGTATTTGAACAAGGGAACTCTTCAGTTCACACCTTCAGCTGATTGCGAAGCTTACTAGAAGACATTTGGAGTAAATAACTATCTGCCAATCCACTTACTTCTTGAGATTGTTGGTGCAATAAAAAAATGAGGGAAGATCCCCTCTCTTATAACCTTTTAATGAGAGAGAGAGAGAGAGGGAGGGAGGGAGGGAGGAGAGAGGAAGGAGAGAGAGATGACAGAGGTTAGTCATGACATTTTATATGAGATATTTCCATATTTCTCATCAAAATAGTGTTTGTCATACATTTATTAATACATTTAAAATATAATGTAGCTTTAATATCTTATTTTTCAAAATGGGAGAGGCACTATGTGTCCTACCCCAGTCATGTTTGAGTTTATGGCGTAAAGAATTATATCTCATTTTAGTCTATATCCTTTACAATAAGCTAAATCTTCTGAATCAAGCTACATGCTGCAACAAAACTTTGGTTGGCAGGTCAGTTCTACTTTCCGTCCAAAAGAAGGAGAAAAAAAAATGTTTGCTTATGAAAAGAGTCACTCTAGTCCATTTCCCACAGAGTCTTCAACATTTTTCAGAATTGCTTGATAACTTTGGCATCTCCTGGTGATACGGCTGAGGAAAAGCAGTTCTACTTATGATCTTCTGTTTATCATAGGAATCCAGGAATGTGCCAGGCAGACTAAACATTCTGGCTTCCCCTCTCTACCCAAAACTCATAGGAGTAAGGAAGTGAGCAGGGCAGGATGCCAGTATCAACAATGCCCACTGCTAAGCCTGCAACTTTAAATTTGCCAAGTTGCCAGTGGCCTTGCTGAGTGTGAATGCTCACTAGCTCTTATATAGTGGGTGTCTGGTAGGACTTGAATAGTAGTAGCGTGAGAATCTTTCAGGGTCTTAGGCACATAGCTTTATTTATTTATTTATTTATTTTATAAAATTTATATGCCGCCCAACTCCCGAAGGACTCTGGGCTTTTAGGACTGAGATTTGGTTTGGAGGGACAATGAAGTATACAGCTTGTTCTCATTTGCCTATGCTTTGAACTTCATTTACCCCCTCTTTGAAAAAATGGTAGTAGTTGGCTAGACACAAACTTATTTCACCATTTGTGAAGGCAATCCCATTCATATGGGTTTGTGGAATAATTTGGGATTTGGATCTGTAAAACTATATTAGAAGGTCTGGGTGTTTCCAGATACAAATTGGATAAATGCATGATTACTACTGCATGGTTGTTACAAATATCCCTTTATGCCATGGCATGTGTGCTGAAAACATCTGGCTGAATTTCTCTCTCTCTCTCCCCCCCCACCGGAATTTCTTGTCATAAAGAATATAGCAGTTTTTCCAGGTGGGCAATAGCAGATTGAGCCAAATTCCTAGTTTATATGATAAAGCAGTAATTTAAATGCATTATAGGCTTCTTGCATGCATTTGAGAATCTTTGAGAAAATCAAGGCTAAGTCAGAAATATTTCAAGGGCAGTAGAAACTACACGGTTTGAATCTAGACTAACCATTTGTCAGATCCACAGTGCTGCTTATCCGAAATTCTGTATTCACCTACTTGGGAGTGAACCACACTAAGCTCAGTTGGATTTCTGAGTCAATATTAATAGGGACCCACTGAAAATAAAGTACAAACCTGTGTATGCTTACCTCAAATAAATCCCACTGAGTTTAATAAGACCATCTGTCCTGTAAAAGATTATATCCCTATTGCTACAGCATTCTTACTACAATAACTGGAAATATAAATATAATCATTTCAATATGGATAAAGAATTAAACTCACTGCTGGAATCCATTGGAGTAAAACATTGTGTCTGAACATGATTTTCTCTAATGTACAGCTCATACAGTACATATATTAAGATAATACATTTCCAAAATACAATATATTCAATATTCAATGTTATCTATACTCTTATCTATTTATACTATATTGAGTGTAGATACCAAATCAAGGGTTCAAGGCCTGGAGATAAGTTTGAGGGTCCTAGGCAAGGACTCTCTAGGTTAGGGTTTAAAGTATCTTTAAAAAAGGAATGAGCAATTTTGGCCAAGTGACATGTGACAAACATAATTCTTTTTTTTTTATTATGAAGTTTTCTGGCTCTTAATAGAATTATTATAAGGAGAAAGAGTAGATAGGGAGTGCATCTACATAGTCCACATTTTTCCCTTTCTATTTATAGCCTTACATTCTTAAAGTTTAAAACATGGAAAAATAATGTTGGTCTCAGGCTTGGTGAACCTGGCATTTTCCTCACTGGTTTGAGTATAGATGCTAGTTCAAATGCTTCATTGACATCATACGGATAAAACATGATGCAACTCATAAAAAAGACTGCATCCTATTCTTATGGCATAACATATTTCATTAATTCTTTCGAAGGATTTATTTCAGTTCTTGGAAGTAAACTATCAAGTGACTTTCAAAAATATATTCTTGTTGTTCTTGTTGTAGCATAAAGCAACAATTTAATTAAAAAAAATTAAAAGAAGGGAAGCTATTAAAAACAACCATAAGGAAACCTGTGAAATATCATAGACTGTGAAAAAATAAAAGGACATAATAAGATGTAAGGGTATACATAATAAAGGTATAAGGTGTTCATAATAAGGATACATCTAAGAGATTCATGGAGTGTCATCATGGAGAAGGTCTTTGCAGAAGCATTAAATTCAAGATCACCACCTTAGGAGACATAAAAATATTCATTGACTGCCAGATATTTAAAGATGACAGTTCTTTAAATTCTGCAAGCCAAATTATTTAATATGTTAAAGATCTAACACTTTTCGGAAAATTTAAAGAAACAACAAAAATTCTTCAAGCATTCGAGAAATGTGTCCTCGATCAATGGAATTTCAGTACAACAGTTTTATAGTTGTGTACTGTGCCAATATCTGCTGCATTCAGTTTTCAGAAGCAATGCATTGGTAATGCATAGCAACATCTAACTTGACATTATCAAAGGATAATGGAGACAAGGTTAAGCTGTAATGTTTCTTCTCTAATTATGTATGGAAGAAATATTCAATAGGAAAGGTTAGAAAGGGGCGTGAATGTCCTGTTCAATAATCTAACTACATTTATTTGACCCTGACTGATTTAAGCAATCAGTTAGAGATTTTTTTTTATTTTTTATTTTTTGCAGAAGCCTTTCCCATTTACTGTGCCCAAATTGAAAAACGAGAAAAACTAGTTTGATGGCACTTAGTGCCAGATAAAAATTGTTTGAAGCTGGGAAGTCTACTTGACTCAGTCTAGCACGATATGACTTGCTTACAATTTTTTTCTGTTCTATTCCATTTAACTGCCATTTATAATCCCAAATGGAGCTGGGAGGATACAATCCCAAATGGAGCTGGGAGGATACAATGCTTAATGTAAAATAGCAAGACTAGGAAGGAAGTTCACAGAGTAAAAGTCTGGCAAATCAAATTCCCTCTGCCTAATCTGATTTTTAGGGGAGATGGAGAATTAGGCATATTGCCCTTTTCTTAAAACAGAAAGAAAAAAGGGTGGAATGGATGGGTGAACATATGCGTACATAAATAAATTGTAGTACAAACTGCCAGCAATGGTTGGGAGCATACATAGTGTTAAATCATGATTTAATGACTTATAATGAACGGGATTACACAATGCAGCAAACACTAAACAAGCATGCCATAATATAATGCATAGATATGTTATGTGACTCCAGCCATTGTCTAAAACTGTGCCAACCACTCCATTTACAGCCAGGAGTGTGTGTGGGGGGGTTGTCCTGATATAACAGAAACCTTACTAAATACATACTTTAAGCCTCTGTTGTATAATAGTGAAGCTAATGGTCTCCATCTTAATGAGTTTACTACTGAAAACCTTTCAACCATAAGCCAACTCATGGATTACAGGAATGCTTCTTTATTATTGTAGATATTTTAGGTAAAATAACGAGATCTTGAAAACCAGCCAGAGTTTCCCTTCGCCTGCTCTATTGTTAAGTAGCAACAAATTGGGGTTACCTTGTGTTTCTTCTTACAGCATCTCCTTTCCATAGCTTGGTTGCCATTTGTTTTCCCTTAACCATTCCTATACCCTTTTCTTATTCCTTACAGAAATTAATCTTGTTTCTTTGAAAGGAAAATACTTAAAAAAAAAAAGATGAATGAAGTAGGAATGAATTCCTAATCAGTGTGAGATGGTTCAGAAACTATACATTTACTAGGTGTCTATGGTGTATTTAGAATTAACCACTGAAACAACTTCAGTCCTGAATATTAATCTTCTAGAATGGACTGCAGATCTGAATCTGATTTCCATCTGACTATTCTGAGATTCAGGAGGGAAAAAATCCTAACTAGAAAAATAACAGAGCAATCTTATGCATTTTTATTCAAAAATAAATCCCATTGTATTTAATGGCACTTCCATCATATATTTAACATTGTAACCAAATAATGCAATTTTAAGTTGTCTGCTTAGACAGAATCAAATTAACAATCCAAAATAGAAGAAAATAGTTTGGTTTATATATCACCCAAAGCCATAATGTGGCTTGTGTAGTGTTGCCTTGTCATGTTATGTGAATCCAGTCATTGTGAGGGTTTATGGTTTAACTCAAAATGCAAATTCAGCCAAACATGGTTTAGTCAACCAATACTGTTTAGTCAACAAATCATGGTTTAAAAGGACATAAGTAGCATGCTTTGTGTACCAAATCATTGAAATGGATCTGTTAAAGTGAACTGTCAGTTGTGAAAACCTTCTGTCCTTTTCTCTCACTTATTCCTTTTTCCACCTTATTCTTTACTGTCTGAAATGTGTGAAAAATCCCATCTTTGTAGACGATCTTCTTCATGTAGAAATGTCTTTCATACATTGTATTTTGGAAAACTGATTTATATTCTTGGCAACATATTCATCCTCAGGATAGATCTGACAAACCTCCTCACAATATGAAGCATTTTGCACTGGCAAATTTGATTGTGATATACTGATGAAAGGTTATGCAATTGGACAAAGCCACCAACTAAAATTCAGTCCTCCCGCTATGATTCTTCATCTCTGCTTGTTGGATTGGGCTATTTTAGTACATCCAGAAGACAGCAGGAAAGAGATTATGCATCACATTATGGTTATCTTCCAACTCTAAGGATTGCCAGCCCAAAAAAAGAGTTTGTCAAAGCACTCAGTTGCAGAGAAGTCACCACCAGCATTTCACAGTTAGCTGGGAGTTAGTGCATAAATAGCTGCTTTACGTGGTCTTTTTAGAAGGAAAATATTACAGCATTTTTTTTTCATGGAAATGTCACTGACATCAATGCAGTGGTGCTATACATGTCACAAAGATAAAAAGAAAGATTGGCAGGCATAAGAAGTCGTCAAAATACATTATTTCATACAAAGTTGCAGATTTTGATACTGGGCTGGTCTATATATGCTCTGTGTACATTCTGATAGTGATTATAAACATCTATTAATGATACCTGCAATCAAAATTGTGAGTAAATATATCGGGGAACATGCTTGTGTGTGTGTGTATTTTTAAAAAAAAAAAAATTGGGGGGGGAATTTTTTTTATTTTATTTTTTTCTGCGCATGTGCAGAAGCCGAGTTTCTGCCATCTTGTTTTCGGCTTTTTTTATTTTATTTTATTTTATTTTATTTTATTTTATTTTATTTTTATTTTTTTGGCACTGCGCATGCAGAGGCGTGGCCATGTGGTGTGGGAGGAAGCGAACCGGCTGCGAGGTAAGTTAGAACCCACCCCTGGTGTGTGTGTGTGTGTGTGTGTGCATGCTTTATGCTATAATTTTTCATTATAAATAACAACTGAAAATGTTTCCTTCTACTGAAAATCAAGCTAAAGTTAGATTATAAATGTCTCCAGATTTTTAATATCAATGCTCAGTATGAATGCATTTTTATGGATAGTAAAATAATGGGCTAGGTTGGTGGCTATTTTTTGTTAGCAATATATATATATTTTAATAGATATTTTGATATTATAAACTGCCAGGAGCCTTTGGAATATAACAGTATACCAAAATCAATTAAATATTTGGTAGCTGAACTGGTATACTTTTAGAAACTCTCCTAGTACCCTCCATTGAGAAGAATTAAGAGGATGAATAAATTAATGAGTATGCTTAGCATTTGGAGAAAACACACTTGAAATTGGGATTGTTGAAATTGCCCAAATGCAAAATGATGAAAGAAATGCAATGATGATCACAGTGGTAACATTATCATTGCTACACTGCTAAGAATTCTATATACATCAAATTGTTTTAGAAGGAGCCCTGTTTAAAATTCATTCTTTATTGGAAACAAGATTTAAAAAAAAATAGAACAAATACTTTCTTAAGTACTCTTCTTCATCAATCCTGCAAAATGAAAGATACGTTATCTAATAGAATTTTAAGAATAAAACTAAATATCACACAACACAGGAGTAGAATCTGAAATTGGGAAATCAATTTGAATGAATTCCAGTGGTCTGCTCAGAAAACCATTACAGAATAGTGATGGTGAGTAGTTAGGGAAGTATAACTCCTCAAATTGTTAAAAAGTAGGAATAAGGAAACCATTTTCTGTAGTACTGGGTAATTGACAGACCCTTTGCTCTGACAGCTGAAAGAGGGGACAGCAAGACTTTCATTTTTTTCTTGTTTGTGAAAAATTAACATACAGTTAGAGAACATGGACAATATTCCTACTGCCCATGACCAATTTAAATTGTGATATTTCAATTCAAGGTTGCGTGCATTGCTAATTAAAAGTTAGAGGATGTATTTCTGCTGGTTGAAGATTTTCAGTTAAAGGTCAATATTTTAAAAGTCAAAATGTGGTCTCAGAAGGAAAAGAATGGTGTATAACTTGTCCCAGATGAAAAGATTATAGTTATACTGGTCCCAGTAAATTGGATATTATATGTACTTTTACTGTTTGGATTGTGATGAAATATGTGAATGTACAGTATGTATGTATATGCATCTCTCACTCATGAGTGCACACACGCGCACACACAAAATCCTTATTAACACAAGGTGCTATTATGCCTATACAAGAGTTCATACTAAGCTGAAATGTAGTATGCTTCGGCAGCTTCATCCTTCCCCAAAATTATAGCAGTGAGAAACAGAAAAGCAAGACTCATCATAACTCTAGGAGTTTAGTCTTTCAAGAGCTAGAAACCCAATCCTTGGTATTACAACAAATCAGTCATCAACAGCCACCTACCCTACCTACCTACCCACTATTTAAAAGATACAATCTAAGAAGGAAGAAAACAGCTAGAGCAAATATTCCCAAATAGCTAACATCCAGATAAGTAGGAAATAGCAACTGTTAAATAATCAGGAGAGAAATACTATCCTAATCAAGGAAAAAACCAAACCTAACTAAAATGGGCAGGGAAAACTACTATATGTTGTATAAACAACCAGCAAGTTACACTCTCTGAACTGCTGATGATACCAAGTCTGGTAATGAAGAGCCTGCAGAAAAACAACCAAGGCCAGAGAACTCCAGGAACCCAGAAGTTTCAAGATTTGTAAATCATCACTAACCATCAAGATAGCATTCAAGCGTGTTGTTCCCATGTGTGTTACTTTGATATGGCCACCAAAACCACCTATTTTTCCACCTCTGTAGACCTTTGATCTTTTGAATATCTCTATTCAGCAGACTTCCATTTAATCCCAGTTTTTTCTGCAGTGCTTCTTGTTTCATAAGTAATGGCTGTCATATCCCAATTATAGCTTTGGGAAGTGCCACTTATGTTATGATTGTATGTATTGTCTTCAGTTCACCAGTGCTAAGACAAAGATCTCAAAACAGATTGAAAAATAATAGAACGCTTGGGCTATATTACATTTCAGGTAGCACAAAATTTCTTGTCCAAGCACCAGTTTATATAATTCTTAGATTGTGTGTTAGGGAAGGACCTTACTGGAGGTGAGAGAGGCTCAGAGAGTATCATCAAGCATTCAGTGCATAACATTCATTCATTGATAATGGTTGATTGATGCTGTGGGAAAAACACAAGGTCATAATTGGCTGATGGTGGTGTAATTGTCCAGCAAATGTAGTAAGTTTTATATTACCTGTAATAGCTGCTAGTTCTGCTCCACATTACATATTGCTGCTCTGAGTTCATGAAATGGCAACTATGCCATACTGCTCTAATGATAGATGAGACAAGCAAAATGAAATGATTTTATTAGTTCTTCTAGGTTAAAATGCTGCTGAGATTTTATTCCAAATGTAAAAATTATGGCCATTTTATACAAAATAAAATGTATTACATAGGGATCATTTCTACAAAATGATCCCTATGTAATACAGGTCTGTTTTCACACACCTGGAAGAATACACTCTTTGTATGCAGGGTGAAATAGATACACATTTAAGAATTCTAAAATGAAATGCTTTGCACATTTGATTCTAGTAATTTCATACACAGAATTGGCTTGGCCCTTAAGCACTGGCTGATCTAACCAATACATCTCAACTATATCCAGATGCTGTGGTAATGTAAGAAGAATGGCAAATATCACTTGGCCTCTACACTGCTGATTTGTGGCTGTTCACATATCCTTTCTAACCTGACCTAAAGATGGAGTGGTGGGTTGTTGGTTTTTTTTTTTTTTTTTTTTTTTTTTTATGGTAACTCTAGGGGTCATTTGAAGTCAAGCTGCAATTCTATAGAAGGTCAGGCTTTATTTCATTGTGCACTTTGTGTATAATCATATTGATGGCAGAGGCATAATGTGCTTGAGTTATTGATGCATGAAGCAGAATGCAGCACCTCCTTTCACTTCCTGTTATTACCATCTCAGGATATAAGGAGCAAAATATGCAGACCTTAGGAGCAAATGTATAAATTGTAGTCACAAACCATTTCAAGATAATGAACCCTTGGAAAAGAGGAGATAGCTTTCCACATTTAAACTTTGCAGCAGAAGTTCTTTCTTCTGCTGGTATTTTGTCTGTTTCAATATATCGCAGAAACAAAAGTAGTTTTGTTGCTCTTGAAGAAGTATCTTACATTAATATTTTGTTTCAATGTTTTCTTTGGATGAAAATTTCAATGTCTTTTTCTATAAAAAGAAAGTACAAAGGAAACTGTGAAAATGACAAACAAAAGTAAGTCAGTTGAATTGGACAAAATTAAACCTCTTTATATAATTTAAGCAATACAATTTTGAACAAATCACCTGAATAAAAATTAATAATGGATAAATTGGTCCCATAATACATTTCCTCTGTTGGTGGGTCTGTCCATATTTTAGAATTGAATTGCATTCAGGACCATGAATGCAATTTTCTTTTGCTGCTAGGCACCATCCCTTACTGTATAAAACAGAACTGTCTGAGTTCTGGGGGTTTTTGCCTTTTTTTTTTGCCAAAATGTATGCAAACATTTGCATCATTATTGAACTTACTAGAACAAATCCTAATAAATAATTGTGAACACACAGATTTGTTTTCAGATCCAGGCTGCACAAAGGCAATGCTAATTCCTGCAGGAAATACCTGGGTTGGAGAATCCTGGTATCCTTCAATTAATATTTAAACATAATAACTTGAGAAGTATTACAATTTTACTTGTTAATTATTAAGTATATTATTAAGTAATAAATTAAGGAGGCACAAAGCTGTTATCTATACTGATCTTATTATTTATTTATTAAATTTGTATTATGATATTTGACTTACAGAGAAGTAGAGAAGATGTAATACTATTGCTTATTCTGATAAAGTTACGCAATTGTTCTTAGTTCTACTCTGGCATTAATACATCATAATATTACAAGAGATCAGGGACATACCAGGACAGTATGAGATAGCAGTTCCAATAGCCCTAAAGGTTCTATTACAAGAGTTAAAATCAAGTGGTACAGTTCCATAGATTCAGGAGCATCCTTCAGCCTTGATGAAAATTGCCAAGAATCTGAGTTCAGTCCCAAAGGTGCTTTTTATAAGAGGCAACTGGACTTTCTGGTTTTTGTTTGAAGACATTTTGCTTCTCATCCAAGAGCTGAAGAAGCTTCTTGGATGAGAAGTGAAACATCTTCAAAGAAAAACTAGAAAGTCCAGTTGCCTCTTGAAAAAGGGGACAACCATGAGACAACCATGACCTGGATGACTGAGAATCTCCATAGACAATATGATTTCAGATGCAAAATGTGTTATATAAACACCAGACCAGTCATGCTGTTCCTTTTTTTGGAAAACAATTATGCAAAGAATGAATATTAGTAGAATCTACTAATGGTGTTCTTTGGCTTACTGAGAAAAGGGGGAAAGGATGCAGCTAAACATAATATAAAGCAACACCATTAATTATCCTACCTCATATCTTCTATTGTTGTAAGCCTTTGCCTACTGTTGTAAGCTAGAGTTTTACACTTTGTCTGATATACCCCACTTAGTTCCATATAAAGAAGTGGACAGAAAACTCAGCCAGTTTTGTGTCTTTCAATGAGCATCCATTCCAGGGTGGGTTCTAACTTACCTCACTGCCGGTTCGCTTCCTCCCGCGCCGCGTGGCAAAAAAATGCGCAGTGCAAAAAAATAAAAAAATCCCCCCCCCCCAAAAAAAGCTGAAAACAAGATGGCGATGCATGCGCAGTGCCAGAAACTCGGCTTCTGCGCATGCACAGAAGAAAAAAAACCCGGAAAAAATTTATTTTTTAAAAAAAAAATTCAAAAAAAAATAAAAAAAATATGGCGGTGTCCACGGACAGGCACCGACCGAACCAGATCTGTGATGTCATCGTGATGTCACCAGCAGGTCGCTACTGGTTCGGGTGAACCAGTCCGAACCGGGAAAAACCCACCTCTGATCCATTCCTTACAACAAACTACGGTACATACAAGCTACTATACTTATACCACATTTACATGTTCTAACTTTCTCTAATGGTTTCCCCATCTTATTTTCAGTAAGCATTCCACCAAAGTACACAAATTTATTTCCTTGCTTTAGTTCTTCACCATTCATGTATAATTTGCCAGATTATAAATCCAATATAGTCAAGCACAGTTTCTTTTAAAAAGAAACAAAAGTCTGTGTATTTACTGATTTTATAGTAAGAGGGTTTCTCTAAATAGGGGCACACATCCCTTCAAAAAACGATGTGAGTAGACCTTTGGATACATTGTAAATGTGTGCATCACTAGCTGTAAAAAGAGTCTATCACTAAATCAGTATACCCTACTTCAACTCCTATAACTTTTGAAGTGTAGGAATGTAACAGCTTATATACCATATCAGCAATGAAATAACAATTATTCACCAGTGACAACATCTTGTCCCTGCTTTATGAATTAGCTTCTTGTGTTCTGCCATTCCTTGTCTTAACCGGCTGGCAATTTAAACTTGACCTTTGCCTGACTCTGAATATTGATCTTTCTAACAGGCACACCTTCAGACTGACAGCCTACTTAATTCACTCAGTATCCACCACATTTGCAGTTGCAACTGATGTTCTTGGAGAACTCTGATAGCTGATTTAAACAACCTAGTAAATGGAAGGCTGATAATCTTGTCACATTTTGTGTATTCCACTGATTGAATCTTAAACAAAAAAGACAAGAAATGGAACAACTGAAACCATTATATGACTTCAAATAACAAAGCTATCCTATGCTAATGTATATTTAACAATAGTATGATTCTTAATTTATCCTGTCAGAGAATCTTAAGCTATATATGATTTGCATAATATATTTTAAAAATCCAGAAATGTTATTGTAATGTATTTTATTTCTGCAGATTTGTCTTCTATGCTTAATAGCAATAGCACTTAGACTTATATACCGCTTCACAGTGCTTTACAGCCCTCTCTAAGCAGTTTATAGAGTCAGAATATTGCCCCCAACAATCTGGATCCTTATTTTACCGACTTCAGAAGGATGGAAGGCTGAGTCAAACTTGAGCCTGGTGAGATTCGAACTGCCAAACTGCTGGCAGCCGGTGATCAGCAGAAGTAGCCTCCAGTACTGCACTCTAACCACTGCGCCACCGCGGCTCATAATCATGACTTATTGAATAAACCATAATTGACTTGGTTTGTAAAATATAAATCAACGTTTACCAATCACAGTGGTTGGGTTCCCTTAGTGTGCTGCTGAAGAACATCAGTTTCACTTGCTCAGTATGGTTGATCAAAACTTCTAAGTTAAAAATGTCATGCTATAGACTGAGTATATAAACAAGCCATATGTTTATTTTTTTATTTTTTCCTTTATTTGCTGCTCTGAGGGAGGGAGGATGTGGATGTACATATATGCAATTGTTGGCATCTACAATTCTTAATAAAGGGGGCATAATAGAGATAAATTTGGAGGCACTTAGATGTGATATATGGCAAAAGATTGTGATTAATAAGCTATACATAAACAGAATAAAATTGCATGTGATGGATAGGATACAAATGGAGGTACAATAAAAGCATTCTATGTGAAGTTTCCATTGTTTTGTATCCTCTTCATCTTTTGCCTGGCCCAATAAATGCATGTTGTCCTTTCCATTTAAATAAAAGCTTTGAACATTTAATGCACTTTTGTTTTTTGTTTTTAAAATGCCAACTAATCCTAATGGTCCACACTTGCATATTCTGTAATTGAATGTACTTTATTTACAAAATAACATTCAGGGCCACTTTGGATTTCCAATTATTTTTCAATTGGACTTTGAGGATCTGGTTGCTTTGTCATTTTGATATGCACAAAAGAGGGAAACATCAGAGCAGGCAACAGCAAATTATTTCTGAAGCTGATTACTACGAGAGCTGATAAAACAAGATGACACAGAGCCAAGCAGATTTCATGGAAGAAGTGCACTGAAGCAAGTAAAGATTTAAATCAAGGATGGATTTGGTGTGCTTGGAAGAAATTGTGGCAATAGAAGAAGAAAAAACAAGACTGACACAGGTGTAATCTGGTGTGTCTGTTGGTACAATGAAATTCTAGTGCATGAGATTTCAATTTCAGTTGAAAACATATTGATGGTGCCAACAGCTGAATCTGAGTGGATCTAACAATGTGACACTACAGTTCAGTGCTGGTGAGCTTTGACACAGACAAATCAAGAAACAATGTGAAACAGCTTTTCTAATTGCTCCAGTTGATAATTGTTTAATTCAAAAGCATAAAGCAAGAAGAGAATAGAGAACATGCTCTAAACCTTTTTAGAGTGTAAAGCTACAAATTCAGTATAAAAATGTTTCAAACAGAAAGCACTTTCTGATTTTAGTGGATTTATTGTAGAGAGGAGACATATACTACTGTATTGCATGGCTGTAATCCTATGAAATTTCATTGCAAAACTTGGTTACAGTCTCTTTTAGACAAACAACCATAAACAAAATTAAAAAAAATACCCCAGCATTTAATTTAGCTACAATGAACAGAAGGTAAGTTTGACTGGACTCAGTTAATTGTTTGTAAGGAATCAGGATCAAGATATAAGATACATCAGATAATTAAGTTGGGGATCACAGGGATACATCATTGTGTTAAATCCCCCCTTATTTTCTATGTCTAGACAAGAAAAGACTTACTTACTCTCATCTTCTCTGCAGTTTTGTAATTCCTAAAATGTTTAGATTATTTGAAATTCAATTTCAAACTACTATGAGCTAGTTCTGTTTACCTGCACTGCTTTATTTAGGAACAGTGAACTAAATTAAAACATTTTAAGACAAAAATAAAAATAATACTGCATAATTATATTTTTGCATAAATTATTGGTAGGCATGAGTAAAGTGAGAGTCAGCTGGCATCCTGTTATCCTTTGATCTTAGGAGAATGGAGTTTAAGATTGGATGCTCTAAAGGACATACTATTTTTGAGGCCATGAACATTGTACTAAGGTGGAAGTCACACATATGGAAACATTTCATTCTGTCACTGTTAGATACCCAGTGTAATGTCTTTTTTTTTCCAACTTCAATAAATTGTACAGGGAGACTTGCTTGAAATAATGGTTTGGTAGAAATAGAATGAGTATTTAATTTTATTTCATGTTGGGAAGACTATAGGGAGCTTCTGAGCGGCTAAAAAGTTTCTACAGACATAACATTTGTCTTTAATTTATAGCTCAGTGGGCTGAGCCATGAGAAAGATTCTTAAACAAAAAAATCAGTTTATTATAAAAGCATGCAGAAAATTAAACCAAAACTAGAAACCAATAAGAACCCCCCCAAAATATATTCACATTGTTGAGTAGCCTCTCAATAAGTAGATACATTTATTAAACAAATGTATATAGCCACTAATTCACGCATAGGTGATTCCAAGTGGCTTACAATATTGAAATCTACAACATAAAATCCATACCCTCCCTATGACACCAGTAACACAGTCAGCTATTTATGTATTTATTAAACCAATGTGTGTGTGTGTGTGTGTGTGTGTGTGTGCGTGTGTGTGTAGAATCATACTTGTCAACATTGGATTTGTTATTATTGATGAACCAAATTTATAATGTGTATATATACATATCACTAAATGCATATGTTCCTTCAGGTGGTACCTACATCTCTTGTTAATATCTGCCAAGTTGACTATGCACACCATAAATATGACACAGCTTCTGCAAGTTTAGCTGTCCACTTCCATTACTTTATGCCTTTCTTTTGTACTTTCTTTTTATTTTCTTTTTTTAGAATACAATGAACCCTTTGAACTTCCACAATGAAATCCATCTCAGAGAACAGTCATGAAATCACAGAAAAGTTTTTACTAAAAGATTAAGTTTGCAGTTTGCAAACCATTGTATCATCTATAGAGATCTAAATTGTTTCAGTGGGGATTCCACTTATGTTATGGCACTGATATTTGTCATAAACATTTGAGCTAAATTGAGTTTACCAGCCTCTTATTGTTCATTTACCCTTATAGCTCGTTGAAACGCAGCGTGGCTTGTTCTAAAACACAAAGCTATTTGTTTCTGGCTTCAGTTTCAGTCAATCTCTATAATGAAATCATTAATTAATGGTGTGTGCTGCACAGCATGTGGGACTTCAGCACACAGCTGGTTTTATGAAGGCTGAATAACCTTGGAGATTTTACAGTGGCCAATACAGAAACATGTATATCGCCAGAAGGACAAATTGGCAAAGCAACATTGATATTATTAATTCAACTGTCCCATGCCAAACTGAAACACAGTGTTTTCTTCCAACAATATGTCAATAGAAGAGCCTCTACAAATAATTAAAATAACTCACCTAGAAAGAACTTGGTATAATTCTGTCAGATGATTAAAAAAAATTACACCAAATGCAGGTATAGCTATTCTGTGTTTGCTAGTTTTAGACTACACAATCATTAGGGAGTTTTAAAATGTTAGACAATGGAACATATTGCCATATGGTATTTACATACCTTCCTGAGCACTGCTTTCTTGATTTGCATGAAGATATATTGTGATCAGTTACAACAAAGTGAATAACATATTGCCACTTGCTATATATTGATTTAAGTTAGAAGATTTTCTTTCTGAAAAGGAGAATTGGATAAGATGTTGCTTTTAGCAATTATTCCTAAAATTAAGATTTTTATACAGACACACACAGAGACAAATTATGTTGCCCAAATGATTTTCTATAGGTTAACTAGTCCTTAGCTACAACATCTAAGAAAATAATAAAGTATGAATAGCATTTAGTGCCTGTGGCAATTTTATTGTTCAAGATTATTTTATTTTGTTTTAGGCATGGATGTACCAACCTTTATAATATTCATCTTATTCCTAAGACAGTTCTTCCTTCAAGTTAATATCAGTGGAGCATAAAAATTAGATCACAGACGCATCCTGGACTAACATAATTATATTAATACAGGCTGTATGGGCATAGAAGGATAATATGATTTTCTGTGAAATCCTGATTATAGCCTATTTTAATAAACAAAGCCATATGAAACACAACCATTTCCAGGATTCCCATGTGATTTACAACAAATAAATATGTGCTTTCTATATTCTTCATAATATTTTTCCCAAAACTACATATATACTATTGAAAAGGCACCTGAGTTTGTATACAAATAGAACTTCATCCCTTTCATTTCTCAGATGCAATTTTACTTTCTTCAGATATTTTCTCTGGAGATTTTTTTCCCCCGCCACATTCATCACTTGCACAGTGTAATCAAGCATCCAGCAGTCTTGATTTCCTAGCAGATGCTGTGATGTGGCCACCTATTGCAATACCCCATTTTCTGCATGGATATCAGAAAAAGGTTCATACTTCACAATGGTAGTCAGGTTTGTAAATTGTTTTTGACAGGTAAATGAGCTGATATATAGAAATGGGCAGAATGACAGATCAAAAAAATGGGTGCTAAAACAACACAATGGAAGTCATTTTAGAAAATGACACCAGTTGTCTATAGCCCAAAGGGTAAATGGGCAAGTTACGAATTCTCCAGTCATCTAAATTTCTATAAATTACCAAGATGTCATTGGAAATGGTTTGGAAATTATACTCAGTGATATAATGATTATGTTTTAGACATCTAATGTATGTTTTTATAGTCTATCCCTTTTGAAGACTGAGGCAAACTTCTGAAACAGTTTTCATTATTTGTTTTTTTTTTCTTCATTTTATAAAATATCTAAAATTATCTTAGGAAAGAAAAACTTATTGAGTATGCATTCATTACAAGAACTTTCAGATAGTAATTAATGGAAGGTATTTAGCCTAGATATCAGTAATAATAAATGTTGATTTTTAAATGGCCATTGTTTTCATGAAGTTTAGGCTCTTCATAATTATGTCATTACTAAATTTTAGATAATTAGGAGCTCTTTTGAATGCATATTCAGTTTCTGTTTGGTCATAGTAACCGCCCTGGCTGGGCACCTCCAGGGCACCTCCACAGAATTCAAGAAAGCTTTCCCTAATCGGTTTAGTAGATTTGAAACTTTTTGGGACAGCCATGTTCATTGTCCCAGGCTTTTTCACTCACAAACTCCGCATAAGTTTACAACCTAGTATGAAAATTAATGTAGTAAGATTTTTTTTCCTTATAATTTGGACATTTTCTTTGCTTTTATGATGTTCTTTATGAAATCTCAAAACAAAGTATTCCTGTATCAGTTAGATTTTCCTGATACTGATTCCATCAAAAGTAGTTTAGAGCTCAAAACATGTATTCTGAATAATAAGTATTGAAAATCACACAGATTTTTAGGAAGAGTGTTAAAGAATTGTGTGAAATATTTGTCACTTATGGAGTTTCATTTTTTCTTTTTTTTATGTTCGTGTTATATGCAAGAGAAAGGGAAAAAATGAGACAGATTTCATCTTTCAAATGTATACTTAATTTTTATGGTTTTAATCTTACATTTTGCCCCTTTTATTATTGATACAGTGTATGTTTTGAATCAGTTTGGTGTAGTAGTTAAGGGACCAGACTAGAAACCAGAACAGCATGAGTTCCCATCGTGCCTTAAGCACAAAGCCAGCTGGATGACCTTGGGCCAGTCACTCTCATTAAGCCCTTGGGGAAAGGCAATAGAAAATCACTTCTGAAATCTTGCCAAGAAAAGTACAGGGACTTATCTAGGCAGTCACCAAGAGTCAATATTGATTTGAAGACAGACAGACAGACAGACACACACACACACACACACACACACACACACATATGTTCTTATGTTTTTGCTCCTTCTGATCCTGAAATATAGCCACATCTTAATATTGATGCTTTCATAGCATCAAAAAAAAAATTACCTTCCTTAGCCTGAAAGTTTGTTTTGGCAATAGAGATTTTGAAATTGATAAGAAGATGGTAGAAGCTATCAAGCTGGTTTATTTAAAAACTGCACAAAAAAGGGATCCTGGATTCTAAAATTAAATGATGGCCAGATCTCCCATTATAGAGTAAAATTGTTGTTTTCTACTGTGTAGAGCAGTGGTTCTCAACCTTTCTAATGCCGCAACCCCCCCGTGACCCCTCCGCCGCGACCCCCCCGCTGCCGTGACCCCCTCCCCACCGCCGGACAGCTGATAGTGTCGGAAGCGGGAGACTTCGCCCGGACGCCGCCATTTGGGGTCTTTTACCCTCGGCGCATGCGCAAAGTGTGCTGCGCAGGCGCAGAGTGTAAAAGAACCCAAATGGTGGCGTCCGGGCGGGTGGGCGAAGTCTCCCGTTTCTGTCGCTACCGGCTATCCGGCGACCCACAGGCACGGCCGCACCAGGAGCATTTCACCCCTGCAGTGACGGTAGCACCAAGATGGCGGGCTAACGCGCGCGGCGACCCATGTGAAATGGTTGTTCGACCCCCAAAGGGGTCGCGACCCACAGGTTGAGAACCGCTGGTGTAGAGGAACAAAGGCTAAGGGATTATTCACACTTAGCATTAGGCTAAGTATGCATATTTTTCCAATGCATATTTTTCCAATGAAACAAACCAAGACAGGAATATTATTTTATTACAATTTATTCAGCACAGTCTGATAAAAGAGGACTCCTCTCATTCAAAGAGGGAACCTCGAGACCCGTCTTACATTCCCTTTTATAGTTAAGGCATCAAAAAAAATTACAAGAAAGAAGTTGATTGGATAGGACAAAAGTAACTTCCTTTTTGTATAGGAAATCAGTTACATGGCGTTAAACATGTTACATGTATGTCCATTTAAATGAGCTCTGATGTAAGTAGGGGCATAAAATTTAACATGTTAATGAGGATAGATTGCATGGAGTTCACAAAGAAACAACGCAGATCCCAATTAACATTAACACGCTCTCTCTTTTATCAGGAGACATTCTGATCTGAAGAGCAAAGAGAGTTTTTTTATCTTGAAGTTTAGGAATATTAAAGTTAGCAATCAATCTATACAGCAATAGAATAGAGAGTTTCTACATTTCTGTCTGCAATTGTTTGGTAAACCACTAACATCATTTAAAAGAGAAAAATAAGTCAAATTCAAATACAAAATAACTAAGTTAGTATATACAACACTACTACAAAGCCCATGTTGTTGGTACTACAAAGCCCATGTTGTGTGGCCTTCAGCTTACATGAGGATCAAGTTACATAGCAAAGAATATTATAATTCTCTTTTTGCTTGTCCTTCATAAGAGTTTTCTTTGGGAGTTTTGAAAAAGATCATTAGTGAGTCAGGAACATGATGAACCTGTAAAATTAGCTAAAATATTGTGAGGAAAGTTGCCAAGTCTCTTTCTTCCAGTTCTATTTATTCTGGACCCATATCTATTTATTTTTGATAACCTATTTTCTACTGTTTGCGTATTTCTCACAAGAAACAGATAAGTAAGATGGTTCATTTGCTTTTGCTATACTGTGTACGATGTCATCTACATTGTTTCCCCCAACTCCCTCTTAATTTTTCTTTTTTAATATAACTAGTATTATTTATTTATGACCTGGATAAGCTACTGATGACACTTGCTGGTTTTTCCTATCTTCAAGTCCCAGGAAGAGATGAAAAACTTATTTTTGTGTCTCCCTATGCTTCACCTGAAGGGAAATTCCTTCATTCAACCCAGCAAGTGATTACCAGTCCCACTGAGTTTAATTCGGCAGGATGAACCTGCTCCTATATGTTTTCTCCTCCTTACTTCCTTTGCTTGGTAATTAGAGTTTTCCATGTGGGAAGCATGGGGCAATCCTGCTAATCTCAATCCTAACTGAGTGTCCTATGGAGAAAATTCTCTGCATTGGCTTAGATGGAGAAGCTACAAGAGAGAAATCAGTATTTATGGTCTTCACACATCACTGCTTCATACAGAAATAACCATTACACTAGGCTTGAATAAACTTAAGATAAATATTATTTGGGACAGGGTGTTATAAAAAAAAACTTTTTCTTATTTTAGTTTTAATCTTAATAAGGGCGGGTTTTTTTTTTTCATCATTGACTTCTTCCCTCATTTTTTGGTTTATAAATGTACCTGAGGTATCAAGTCTGACTATCCTTTGAACAAGATTGGAAGAGTAATAGATGATTCAGACACATATAGGTACCTGCATATCACCAGTAAATTAAACATACCTTTTCCTCCCTCAATTCTGAATTACTATACAATTTTAATATCACTATATTTATATGACATTTCACTGATCAATTTATTTAATAATGCATTGTTATAAGTTATTTACTGATCAGTCCGTTTATTAAAAATATCAGTCTCTTGTTTACCCACGCATTTATTTATTTACACATTTATTCAGACAAATAAATCATATTAGCAGTATATGAGTTTCTTCAAATATAGGCTTTATTGCTTGCCCTGCAGCTGTGGAAAGATCTTTCTGTCTCATATTGATTGCACTATTTTTCTTTGGTGCATTTTACCAGAATTTTACTGGAAATAAATCCCATAATTTCTTAAAGAATTCAAGGGGTTTTATTTTCAGTTTTGTTATGTTTTACCACTACAGCCTTTGTTCTCAATATGATTTATATTAATTCTGTAGCAAATGAAGCAGAGAATAATCGTAATTGAAATTGTACAGGATGAATAAAAAATCCAACAAGTAATTTTAAGTAATCTAACAAAGTTTATATTTGTATAATACTTCAGCAGCTTTCTCCAATACCAGAATATTTTCAATTCAATTATATTTAGAGTCAAGAGGCTACCAAATAATGGATGTTTTTGTTTGCTTAGGATATAATGTATATTTTACTTCCACATATAGGACCCAAGGAAGCATTAAAATTAAAGCATTAAGATTATGCAATAAAATTATACAATATGCACAATGCAATTAAAAATTAAATTTTAAAAATTAAAAAGAACAAATATATTACATTTATTTTAAAAAAAAAAGAAGGATGAACTTGAAGCAAGTCAATTCTGTCTTTTATTCAGGACTGGATAAGCTATTGAAAGAACCAGTTTAGTTTCCCCTTCCCCACTGTCCCTTTTGTGTGAGGTAGCAGGCAAGGAGTATTTGTTGCAGCAGAATCTGCAGCAACTCAAGATGGAAAGTGATTGTCACACCTTGCTCTCAGCATATCAAAGCAGAAGCGCAGGCAATCACAGATCTTCTCCAAATGAGTTTTGGAATCAGAAAATGTCCCCAAACCTCCTACAGAATCCCACCACCTCATCTTGCCTATCCAAGTATGGCTGGCCTTCATTAGTCTCTGGTCAAGGTTGAAGAGACTTTTAGGCTGTGGGGCAGAAAGATGCACTAAAACATCACAAAAAATGGAGTGTAGGCAATAAAAGGGCTTACATCAGACTGCTTTTACACCTCTTGATAGCTTTAAAGACTTGTTTGTGACTTTAGTATTAGCCTGTAGTTTCTCTATTACAGGGATAATTCATACAGTTTTTCTAGGTTCAAATATGTGGCATCTTATGATAGGATTGACTTGAGGATTTTGTGGCTTGGAAATCATAGAAAGTTGATTTTCTCTGAAATTGGTCCTTGAAACCCTAAAGATACATAATGAAACTGTCATGGCCTATTGGAAGTTAATGGTTTCCTTCATCAAATATGAGAAAAAAATGTTAGGTCAGAAACCAAAATCCATCTAGATTTTGCAGTTTCATACAGCATATTGGCACATAATGTTCCATTTCTAATCTTCTCAGAAGGAAAATAGCAACTTGGAAGTCAATATGATAATATAGTGTTCTATATAAGTCCAATATGCTAAACCTATGTATTAATTCACTGGTCAGCTTCTTAACTAAACCCGTAGTTTAGATAGTTGTTTATATTTTTAAGAAAACTAATAGGAAACTTTTCATATGTTCTTACCTTTTGCTCCCTAGAGTGCTGCTGAACTATCAATGCTAGTATTTGTTTTTCAGTGTGCAGAAGAATGGAGGGAAAATATCTTAATGTACTGTACTTAATTAAATAGTAAAACAAAGAACTGTTCAGCTTCTAGAAGAAAAAATAAATTTATATTAAGGACTACATTCGGCTAGAATGCTGCTGTGTATTTTTACATTGCTATACAACCATTTTTCATCAGTCCCATCCAAGGAAGTGGTATATATCAAAACTGAATCTATATAACAATTCATTTTTATTTCTTATGCCTCTTTTTCTCACCTGCTCTTCTTAAAGGGCTAGAACGGGATCCCCTTTGAGGGGAAAATAGTTTTCATCTATACCTTGTGCTTACAATAGTATGATTTAGTAACAGGTTTAGTAACATTTTGACTATGGCAGTGGTTCTCAACCTATTGTCTGCAGACCCCTGGAGGGCATGATGTCATCTTAGGGGGTCTATGAAGGCTTTAAGAAATGTTATGATTTAAATCTTGAGTTAAGTCTTCGGGGTCCATGACCATGGTTGGTGGTCAAAAAGGGTATTTAAAGGGGGTCCATGGTGAAGAAAAGGTTGAAAACCATTGGACTATGGCAAAGTCTTTTTGAACAAAGAAATGTTCACAAGAAGGAAAATATGAATCAATACAAGGACAAATAATTAAACCCTTTTTTAAATTAACTAGAATCTATAACAAATGGTAACAGGGAAGTGTGGAAACATCTCTTTTCCTGCAGGTCTTTGTGTGTGTGTGTGTGTGTGTGTGTGTGTGTGTGTGTGTGTGTGTGTGTGTGTGTGTGTGTGTGTGTGATTCCTGTTTCTAAGTTTCAGACAGCCAAATGCTGATCTAGCTCTTTTACCTGCCCTATCATGTTACCCCAAAATCTTCCATAGTAATTGCGCTACTCACCATATTATGCAAAAAACAGAAAATGATGGATTAGCATAATTCTTATAATATGGAAATACCCTGTTACTGGACAGGGCACAATGT
Source organism: Thermophis baileyi (assembly GCA_003457575.1). Classification (NCBI taxonomy): domain Eukaryota; kingdom Metazoa; phylum Chordata; class Lepidosauria; order Squamata; family Dipsadidae; genus Thermophis; species Thermophis baileyi. The sequence goes on along the minus strand of QLTV01002542.1, from coordinate 642,040 downwards.
AACAAATACAAAGCAAAGGAAACCAAATCATGTATTACCACTCCTATAATAGGCAACCAGTTAGCACCATATTATACAAGAATAAGATGTGTTGCTGCATTGAAAGACAATGGGAAGGAGAAAGGCTGTATTTCTCACCAGCATCCTGGCATCAGAAGTTAACAATCAACTTTCTTGGGTTTCCTCCCCCAGAGAGTGGGAAGCAACTTCATCTGTGGAGTGATTCTGTTAGGCTAATAACTCAGAATGGTGGATTTATGTCTCTTCAGGGGAGCTAATTGTTATAGTCTCTTGCCCTTGGTATGGGTACACAAAGCTGCAGTTTAGAAGAAATAAAGAACTGAACAATGGCTGAGGGCACCTTGGTATGCAGATGATGTGTCCTTCTGGCACTGATGAGAGCTAGCAAATATGCTTTCATACAGGGATACATGCTACTTCTTTTTACTTGTGCTCTACTTGTATATTTGCAAATGAATCATATCCTATAATGATAAATATATCAAGGCTGGACAATATGAAGCATGAATGTATATTATTATTTTTCATGCTGATTGTAATTTGTAATAATGTATTTGGGAGGAAAAAATACAGTTTCTGTTTCCCTTTGCTTTATTTTTTGGTAAAGCAAATTCTGTTTCCAGGGCTACTATCGCTCATGCTCATTTGTTGAGAAGTCACTGTGGTTTTAAAGGAAAGAATGTGCAAGGCCTACTATTTGATTTCACCCTTCTGTCTGCATGCTCTCAAACTCTCAGCATAAATCTGTTGTAGAAAATGATTTAACCTGAACTTACTCATTTCTTTGGTAGGAAATTTCATTATTTAAGATTTATAAATGTACTGTATTGGAAAGGTCATCTGTCCCTTCAGCTTCAGAGTAATAGTGCATGTGACTCTCTTGCCTTTTGGAATATTTCAGAAGAATAGGATATCAGAGGCAGTGGGAACTTAATTTGTATTTTCCAATAGTATAAATTTCACCACCCTAGCTTCATTCATGCTAACCCTGCTCCCTTAGTAAACTTTTAAGAAATGACCATTCATACTTGTTTGAAGAACTCTGGCACTTCAACTTGATAGCTATATAGGCACAATCAAAACAATTCTTTCCAGTTACAGGCTGAAATAGATTTGTGTTATACTGTCTGTTTTTTTAACCAGATTTGCTGTAAATCTAGGAACTTCTTTCTCTAACTGATCAGCAAAGAAATATCTTCAAAATAATATTCCCTACAAGGTATTCTCAGATCTCTGTACTCTGTGGTCAATAATATTCCTAGATTTTTTTTAGTTCCACAGCATCAGGGATGGGTTCCAACTTACCTCGCTGCCGGTTTGCTCCTCCTGCACCGCGTGGGCGCGCCTCATGGGCGCGCGCACGCACTTGCGCAGTAACAAAAAAATCCCCCCAACAAATCAAACAAACACCAAAGCCAAAAAAAAAGATGGTGACTGCATGTACAGTGCCGGAAGTCAGCTTCTGTGCATGCTCAGAAGGAAATTTTTTTAAAAAAAAAATAAAAAAAAATGGCGGCCCCCATGGACCGGCACCAACCGATCCGGTTCAGTGACATCATTGTGATGTCACCAGTGGGCCGCTACCGGTTCGGGAGAACCGGTCCGAACCGGGAGGAACCCACCCCTGCACAGCACACATTCTGTCAGTAATGACAGAGATATCACACACCTATGTTCCAATAAGCAAATACCAAAAATTGGTATTTTCTGATTATAGCCTTACCAAATTTAGTCAGATGAGACCAATCAGCTCTAATATGTCTTAAAACAGGGATGTCAAACTCGCGGCCCGTGGGCCGGATGCGTCATGCGCTGGCCATGCCACCCCCGTTTTAGCGAAGGGAAAAAAAGTTGCGCTATGTCACGTGATGAAGTGTCATCACAAGTTTTATACCCCTGTCTTAAAAGGTAATGTTAATATTTGTTTGTAATATTTTGCTGCATTTTTCACATCTTTCTGTGTTGCTTATATCTTCCTTGTCATAAAATCTCTTCTAATAGCTTCAAACAGCCCCAGAAAAGAGTTTGCTTTTCCTAGAATATGGCTTTGTTATTTATCAGTGATGAGTGATTGAAATAATTTTACAGACTTTGGTAATACAGTGTCCAAAGGTCTGATCTATCTGAATACTTATAGGTAATATTCCAAGGCTTCTTTCATTCATTACTGTTTTCATTACTGCTGTAATCCAATTTAGAGGCTTGTTTGTCATTTTAAACTCCTTTGGTTAATCATGCCCTATCCTAATCCTTTTTAACAGCACAGCTGAACTGGGGGATTTCTGGCACCAGGAGTTCCCTGCTTTCTAGCATATGGTGGTTTTAGAAATAGTTGCTCTCTCATGAATTGATGGGTCTTTGTCATTAAGGGCAAAGTTGCCAAAGGAACTTTGTTCTTTTTTTTTTCTGAGATGTTTAATGATAAGGAACATAATAACGGGGAGGGAAGGAGTTATACTTACATTATAGCTCTTTGCGATATGGAAGCTTTTCTTCAGATCTAAGTTCAAGTTTGTTTTGTAAAGCTTTATGAAACTGGAAGAGTGATGCATATACCTTTCTGTGAGAGTACATTGGAACAGGCACACTTAATCTGAAATCCTACCACTGAGATTTTGAAACTGTACATATTCTGACCTCAAGCAAAACATTCACTAGCATTGAATTCACCAGCATCGAGCAGTAGAGCAAAGAAAATTCTTTGCAGAAAGCTTGTATCTTTGTGAAACTATGGTATTAATAAACCACATTACTTTTTCTTCCAGAGCAATAGTCTGAGGCACAGAATCAAAAGCAGGTTATGTTGACTAAGCCACAAGCAGATCTATATTTCTAATGTTGGTTTGTATAAAAATACTGAATGATCACATTTGCTTGCTTGCAATTATATGTGAATTTTAGAAAGTGGAGGTATCTATTTTATAAATGGATAAGGTCAAGGAAATTAGAAACATAAACACAGCCTTGTTAGCTAAGGTTTAAATGGGTTCCAATGAGAATAAACTGGTCAAAATATATTTTTTTCATTATTAAAATTTGAAACAGTCACATTATTTAGCGAGGTCAAATAGTTAATACCCTTGTAAGATAAAATTCTGAATCAGGTACTACTGAGGAGCAGCTTCTATCCTTTGAAACTAAATGCACTGAGAATCAGGATCACAAGTATTTGTTTATACAACACATAAATTATCATTAGACAGCCTACTTAGAGGTTTCCATCTGGTCACCAGGAGGTGACATCTCACGTTTGACCTGAGAAAGATTTTATTTTTAAAAACACAATGTCTCTTTGTTAACTGTTAAGAAAAATACTTAGAAGAGCTCATTATGTAAGTAAAAATGAAAAGTTCAAAATAAATATTACAAATTGGGAAACTGCCATGTCAATCTATTTGTTTAGTGAATTTTGAAGAAATTATATAGTTTTGTTTTCTTGTGCTCAAGAATAAATAATGTGCTGTAGAAATAAAGAAGACATTCATTCTAGGAAGAAAAAGCAACAACAGCCTTAGAAGAGATCGTTGAAAAATAAGGACATATCTACATTTTCAAAGATCAGAATAGTTAAAGCAAAAGTATTCTTGGTGTAATATACAGTTGTGAAGATGGATACTGAAAAGAATGAGATGGTCACTTCCAAATTATGGATTTGGAGAGGGTTACTGAAACTACCATGAAAGAAAAAACAGTCAATCATTCCTGGACTGAATAAAGGTTCAGTGTTTCCTTAACCAAATTTCTACTTCAGTGTTAAGTCCTCGGACTTACGCTGCCGCCAAAATAGCCAAGCCGGCTGCTTGTCGAAGCCTGATTGGCTAAAGCGCAAGCAGCCGGCTGGTGGGAGATTGGGGCGTCCTGATTGGCTGACAGTTTGACAGCTCCACTATAAAAGGGAGCTGTCAAATGCCAAAGTTGCTGTTCCTCTCAGAGTGTATGCTTGTGGTGCTGAAACAGAGAAATAAAGCGTTCCTGTTTAAATCGAAGCCTCGCCTCCGTTCTGTCAGCCCGGCAACCTCTGATCTAACACTGGCGACAAAAAGTGGGGACTTCTGACAAGAACGGCTGGCTGAAAAGCCGGAGCGAGGTCGATCGTGCAGGCAGCCTCACAGCGAAGTCACCTCAGAGCTGGTCACTAGCCGAATCGACGATAGGTCGCTGGGCGCCTGCCACTAAACTCCATCCTTTTCAGGATGACAGCTTTACCGGCTTTCTCTCCCTTCGAGCCTGCCACAGAAACTTGGGATGATTTTCTCACAAGATTCGAATGTGTCCTTCATGCAAACGACTTCGCTGAGCATCCCAGCTCCAGGAAGCTCGGCTATTTTCTCAGCTTTTGCGGCAGGGAGATGTTTGCCACTGCGCGAGCTTTGATGGCTCCTCACCCGGTCTATGAGGTACGTTGGGAGACACTCTTAGAGAAGCTTTGCAACCACTACGCCCCAACGCCCTCCCGCATCGCTCGCAGGCATGCCTTTCGCCATAGGTTCCAGAAGGAGGGCGAATCCATCAGTGACTATGTGGCTGCTCTTCGCACAGCCTCTCTAAACTGTCAATTTTCTGACCTAGATGATCTATTACTAGATCAGCTGGTCTGTGGTGTCAGAGACCTCAGGTTGCAACGTCGTCTATTAGCACGCCCTGAACTGACTCTACAAGCAGCTGTGGATGAGGCCAGGGCTTCTGAGCAGTCTGAGCAATCAGTCTCTGAATTGCAGAGATATGCTCCTCCCACCTCACACTCCAGCAGACCCCTCCCTGTCCATCATGAAGACTCTAACCTAGAGGACTGTTATGAGGAGGAGGAGGAAGATGTCTGCCGCCTCAAGTCAAAAGTCAAAAGAGCTCCTATTGCTAAGGCACACCTGCCTCTATGCTTTGGCTGTGGGGGCACCCACAACAGAGCTGACTGTCGCTTCCGCTCCGCCACCTGCCGGCACTGTGGCAAGATCCAAGGTCTGCAGAGCTGTTTTGCCACCCATGGAAGCTCCACCAGCCCAAACCAACCAACGACGGCCTTTTCTCAGACAACCCAACTGTCGGGAGGACTGTTTTGCTGTCACCAGAGTCCACAGTCCCCCAGCTGAGGACGTCAGCCACGCCTCAGCAACAACCTCATCCTCCAAATTGTACCTGTCCATCCTGCTGGAAGGTAAGCCCTGCAAGATGGAGGTGGACACCGGCTCCTCCAGGTCTCTCATCTCATGGGCAACAATAACCAGATTGTTGCCCCATTTCACCAAGCAACGTCTTTAACCTTGCCCCATCGCTCTCAAGGATTACCAGGGCAAGTTGATCCCGACTGTTGGCTGCAGCTCTTTCGAAGTCACTCACAAGGCTTACTACCATTCATTGTGGTCAATAATCACCTGCCTTCCCTCCTGGGCCTCGATTGGTTCTCCACCCTAGGACTCATGGTGTTTGGCGTCTACTCTACAAACCCAGATGAGCTTGCCAACATCACCGCTGAATTTGCAGATGTGTTCGATGGCGGCCTGGGTAATTATAAGAGGAGCCCCATTTCCTTCAACTTGGACCCCCAGGCCCCCCCATTCACTTAAAGCCCAGATGGGTGCCCCTGGCCCTACGCCCCAAAGTAGATTTGGAGTTAGACAAGTTGATAGTCCAGGGGTGTTGGAATCTATAGACCATGCTAAATGGGAAACCCCCATAGTAATTCCCTTAAAGCACGATGGATCCATTCAGATCTGTGCTGACTATCGGGCAACCCTTAATAAAGCCCTTCAGGCTAACCCTTACCCGGTGCCCATGGTGCAACACCTCCTGCACTCCTTGGGCGAGGGGTCTATATTTGCCAAACTGGATCTCACCCAAGATTATCAGCAGCTGCCAGTGGACGAGGCCACCGCATTGGTCCAGACGATTGTCACCTACCGGGGCACTTTTAAGTGTAAGCATCTCCAGTTTGGAGTGAGTGTGGCCCCTGGCCTCTTTCAAAGCCTAATGGAAAGGCTCCTCCAGGGGTTGCAGGGGGTGGTGCCTTACTTCAATGATGTTCTCATCTCGGCATCATCTCTGCCTGCCCTGCTATCTAAAATTAAGAGCTGTCCTCCTTCACTTCTGGCAGGCTGGCCTTAAACTTAGGAAAGACAAATGCTTGATTGGGGTACCTCAAGTGGAGTTTTTAGGCTTTCTTATTGATGCCTCCGGCATCCACCCAGCCCCATCCAAACTAGAGGCTATAAAAATGCTCCTACCCCTGTGTCTAGGGCTCAGCTGCAGGCCTTTTTGGGCCTGCTCAATTTCTATGCCATATTTTTGCCTCACAAGGCTTCTGTGGCTGAGCCTTTACACAGGCTACTGGACTCTAAGGCAGTTTGGCACTGGGGCCCAGCCGAAGCCAGAAATTTCCAATCTGTTAAGGACCTGCTAACCTCTCAGACTGTCCTTGTCCAATATAGTGACCGCTTGCCTCTCCTTCTGGCGTGCGACGCTTCCCCATATGGGGTCGGGGCAGTACTGAGCCACATCCTGCCCAATCAATCTGAGGCTCCCATAGCCTATTACTCCAGAATCCTCTCTCAAACTGAACGCAATTAAGGCCAAATTGATAGGGAGGCCCTCGCTTGCATGGCTGGAGTTCGTCGTTTCCACGATTACCTCTATGGTCGCCATTTTTATTTAGTAACCGACCATAAGCCTCTCCTGGGCTTGCTTGCAGGGGATTGACAGAGCCCTCAAATGATGTCTCCCTGCATGGCACGATGGTCTGAGTTCTTAGCTGGCTACCATTACCAACTTCAATATAGGCCTGGCAAGCTGTTAGGGCACGCTGACGCCCTCAGCTGCTGCTCATTACCTAACACCATTGTAGATCCAGCTCCTGCTTCCTCTGTCCTTCTCGTTGAGGAACTGCAGAGCCCAATCTCTGCCAGTCAAATAGCTTCCCTTACAAGCACTGACCCGATCTTGTCCCAGGTCCTAGATTGGGCATGCAGGGGGTGGCCCCCTGGCCCTGTTCCTTCCCCTTTACAACCCTTCCTGGATAGACAACTTGAAATTTCTATTCAGCGGGGTTGCCTGCTGTGGGGACACAGGGTGATAATTCCTCCAGGGGTTAGGCAAGCCATCCTTACGTGCCTGCACTCTGCACACCCTGGCATTGTAAGGATGAAGGCACTGGGCCGCAGCTATGTCTGGTGGCCCAGGATGGATCAGGAGATAGAGGACTGGGTGTCTCAATGCCACATGTGCCAGCAATCCAGGCCTGCCCCACCTTCAGCTCCAATCCATGAGTGGGAATCCCCTAGGGCTCCCTGGGCCAGGCTACACATGGATGTAGCTGGGCCAATCCAAGGGCGTACATTCCTTGTAATTGTGGACGCATACTCTTAAGTGGGTAGAGCTGGCCTTATTGACCACAACCACCTCTGAGGCTATTATTAAAATATTAGACAGGCTGTTCGCCTTGCGTGGGCTCCCTGATACAGTCACTGACAATGGGCCACAAGTCACCACAGCATCCTTCCAAATGTTTTTGGCCAGATTAGGGATCCACCATGCCCCCACAGCGCCCGCACATCCTGCAGCCAACAGCCTGGCTGAAAAAGCAGTCAGGTCAGCTAAGGAGGCTCTGGGATGCCTAGGCTACGATAACTGGCATCATAGCCTGTGCACCTACCTGACCGCCCAGCACACTACCCCTTGCCAGGCCACTGGGGTTAGCCCTGCTGAATTACTCATGGGCCACCGTCTCAGAACCACATTGGACCATCTGCACCCCAACTTCGACTATGGACAACCTCCAGTTCCTGACCAACAGCCCAGAGAATTCTCAGTGGGGGATCCCATATTTGCCCTTAATTTTGGTGCAGGCCAAAAATGGCTGCTGGGACAGGTGACACATTTAACTGGACCCTGCTCTTATAGGGTCCAGCTCCCCAATGGCCACATATGGCGCCGACACATCAACCAACTACGACGACGCCATACCTGCGTAGAGCCACCTCCTCTGGACCAGGCCCAAGCCTCTCTGGCAGTTTCCACCCGCTCCCGGTCCCCGGTCTACCACCCTGATGTCCCACCATCTCCAAGCTGCGACTGTCAGTTCTCTCCTACCAAGCCTGCAGACTGTCCAGCTCCTTCTGGACCAGACAACTCCATGGCCGGGTCGCAGGGAGTTCCAGAAGATCCTCAACCAGCTCCTCGCTCTTCTGCCGCCAGCCCTGAACTAAGGCGATCAGGATGGAGCCGACATCGCCCAGCGTACCTTGCCGACGATGCCTGCGCAATCTGGGGGGGAGGGTGAGAGGTGTTAAATCCTCGAACTTACGACGACGCCAAAATAGCCAAGCCGGCTGCTTGTCGAAGCCTGATTGGCTAAAGCGCAAGCAGCTGGCTGGTGGGAGATTGGGGCGTCCTGATTGGCTGACAGTTTGACAGCTCCGCTATAAAAGGGAGCTGTCAAACGTCAAAGTTGCTGTTCCTCTCAGAGTGCATGCTTGTGGTGCTGAAACAGAGAAATAAAGTGTTCCTGTTTAAATCCAAGCCTCGCCTCCGTTCTGTCAGCCCGGCAACCTCCGATCTAACATTCAGCAAGTAGAAACTCAAAAATTCTGGGTATGTAATGCAATGTAACACACAAGAAAAACATGATTGTGCTTGTCAAGGTTTAGGAAATAGGAGTAGAATTAAAAAACAGATTAGATACACAAAACAAAGAAATTATTGCAATATCTTTGGAAGAACTAAAAGTTATTAAAGGTCAAAATAATAAGCAAATCAGATTCAGTAATAAATAAGTTTACTAAAGTAGGTTTGTATATATGTATGAAATACTACATGGACAAATTATTATATAGTTTAATATGTTAAATGCATGTTCAAATGCCTACTCAAATCCACAAGCCTATTAATCTACAACACAGCTCTTGTATGTGAAATGAGGAACCAATTTCTGGCTTGAAAGAATAGCTATTAGGGCACAAAGCCAAAAAACCTAGAAGACAGAATTAAGAAAAGCAAATACTGTACATTCCTGCCTAGAGCTATCTGAAGCTCAGAGGAGAAGCATTAAAGGAGATAGTACAAAGTAGAGATTTTCCCTGGTTACATCCAGAGACAACAGAGTTACAGATCTGTTGTCTATAAGGTGACCTTTGCAGTTTGACAAAGAAACCAGTTCTTTAGACTAAAGCAAACATTCAAACTTTGATTCCTTCCCACTCCTAGAGGCAATAGTGTACAATCCTTTAATGTATCAAAACAGCCTTTTACTGTCTTTCTTGTCTGATTTTTCACAATCTCCATAGTCACCTTTGGTTATTCTGGGTTGTGGTTTTGCACATGCATGTGCACATACACACACACACAAATTGGTGAAAACTTGACAAACAGCATCCATTTCCCACAGGAATGTTGCATTGAGGTAAGCTTAAATTCTCCAGGGGTATGGAATCTGGTCCTTATCAGGGTTCCAGGAAATTAAGGCATTGTGATATTAAAAATACTCTGGTGACATTTTGATTAAAACAATAATTTTAATAAGCATAGTTCAATTGTTAAGTGCTCACTGAACACCTAATTATACTGGTTATAACTCCTAAATTACTTAAAATCCCCTTTTTTCTTTTCCATTTATACCTAGAGAGGAAGAGTTGCCTGCTCAATAATTATCTTATAATTACTTTTTAAAAATAAATACCTTACATAACTCAAGTGTGCTTCAGGTTTAGCAGTAAGGATGGGAGAAAAAATTCAAGTAAATATCAAAGTCTACTTGTACTGGACAGCTTTATTCCTTGAGAAAAGATCTTTTTGAAGATAGCTCTCCCTTTATCCTTAATTACTTTCCATCAAAGTCAGTGGGTGGAAGATTAGTGGAGAGAATATTTTTGTAGACAATTGTGTAAGATGACTTTGAATCTATTACTATGTTTGAAGAGAATGTGCATTTTTTAAAGGCAAATGAGAAGAAAACTCAAACAAGATGCTGGGATAGGTCAGATCAACATTCAACCTCTTTGAAGATTATAGCAATAGCAATAGCACTTAGACTTATATACCGCTTTACAGTGCTTTACAGCACTCTCTAAGCGGTTCACAGAGTCAGCATATTGCCCCCAACAATCTGGGTCCTCATTTTACCCACCTCGGAAGGATGGAAGGCTGAGTCAACCTTGAGCCGGTGAGATTTGAACCGCTGAACTGCTGAACAGTCAGCTGAAGTAGCCTGCAGTACTGCACTCTAACCACTGCGCCACCTCGGCCCTTATGCTAACATTTTTTCTGTTAAAAGAAAAATGAAGGAGGATGCTGGGATAGGTCAGATCAACATTCAACCTCTTTGAAGATTATGCTAACATTTTTTCTGTTAAAAGAAAAATGAAGGAGGGAAATTGCTTTATTTTTAAAAGCAATACCTGTTGCTTTAAAAATAAAATGCAATATGAAAAGTGGATCTGTTGTATTTCACTGGCATTTTCCATCTCAGTTTTTGGTATCCAGTGTTTAATAAAAAAAAATGTCATTTTGTTCTCCAATAATGTTTAACCAACCTTGTGAAATAGTGAAAAGGTTGCAGAATGACTGTGGTTGGCAAGACTTAGTTTATCATGACCAGTCAGATTTCAGTATTGGACTCTCTAATATCTGCAGCTTGATTCTAAATAAACTAGCTTGAAATTCTATGTGGAGAATTCTGTGATTTGAAGTCCTCACATGTTAAGATTGCCAAGGTTGAGAAATACTATCTTAGATAATGGTTCGGTTCAGACCAAGCCATAATGTTGTTTACTGGCTTATGATTCGGAGTTCTGAATAATTTCTATCTAATATAATTTACCACTTTGTGAGAAACAAATAAATAGGCTCTTCAGCAACCCCCTTTAAAAAAAAAATTATATGTGAATGCATTCATGAAGCAACTGTGCTGAATGTAGCCCTGAACAAAGGCTAATTAGCTTTCTGAGTCCTCTCTCAGAAAAATAGAAAGTGATCAAATACCTAAGCCCATACCTTACTAAATTAACTTAGAGACTGAAATAATATTTACTAAGTTTGTTTTTCCCCCCTGTTCTGCAGCAATGTCTTACAAAGGGAAAAGAAATACTTTAATGTAGCTCACTGGATCACAGGAAGATCCCATGGAGGCTGATGATCTATATAATTATCATTCCATGCTTGGTTGGTTAGCAGAGTAGCTGGTGTCATTTAGTAGCCATTATAAATTCCCTTGACTTGCCTGCTCAAGAAGGAGCAATATTCCCCCCTCCCCTTAGGAAGGATGCTTTTACACATTATAGGAGAATGATCATAACTTTTGGAATTGATAGAATCTACAAACCTAAATACACTTTTAGAGGCTTAGTAGGTTGCTGCATAGTACTGTTCTTTGTTATGCAAACATAGCCACCTCTATAATCAGTTGCCTTTTTAGAAAAATTATACCTTTTGCAAGATTCTCCTAGGAACACTGGGCTGTGTCAAAGTGGAAAGTTCTAAACAAAAGCAGCTGCTTTGATGGGAGGGGGGCAGTATATTATTAAGAAAGGTCCTGTTAAGTAACAAATATAATTGTTATGGTTACTTTGGTCCTAAGTATTTTGCAAAAGCAACTACATTTTAAATTACTTAGTAAAATACTAGTTTGTCATTTTGTATTTTGGTGTGTGTGTGGTTGGAAGGCAGACTTTCATATCAAAACATTTTTTTTAAAAAAAAGGGGGAATGACTTTCAAGTAGGCACTACGATTTAACCTCCTAGTGGAAGTGCAGGATTTGGTGTTCTATGTTGCCTCTGTTTAAAATCAAAACAGATTTTATGACCTAAAACAAAACAGTCCTAAATCACTACATCTGGAGTTCAGGCTCTCTGGCTTCTTTACTCAAGACACAGCTGCTGGTTCTGAGATGGGCTTTCATCTGTGGCATGTGTATGCACAGGATTGCTTAAATAGCAATGCCTGTGGCAGAGCCAGGATACTATAAAGATTTCAGCAGCTTATTCAGGTTGCCTGAGTGATGTGTCTAGAAGGAGCCATATGTTTATGTAAGGCCAAAGTTTGTTCACTTTATGAAGTTTTCTAAAAATGATGCTATGGGAGGGTGCAGTGGGAAAGCTAGAGGGAAATTAGATATTAGCCACATTTTAGAGCATAAGAATATATGTACCTGTGCAACAGGTTTTCAACCAGGATGGAGATAATTACAAAGTAGTACTCTGTCTGCAGACTAATGGCTGAATGATGAATTTTGCCCTCAATATGATCACCCGTTCCTGGACTTTTCCCTGCACCCAAATGTTTATGCATTCTTTCCATTAGTTGAATTTACCAGCAGAAAGTTATTCCCAAAGATATGCATATGTAAATACTTGAGATCATTTTAATCTCATGATTACCTTCATGACTAGTAGACTTATCCTAGATCAATATAGAAAATATTTAGCTTAGAATAAATACAATTTTGTGGTAGAGAGTAGAGTGTGTATTTATGAAAAGTGGCACTTCTATTAGTCTGTAGAGGTGATAATTTTAGCTATAATTTCAACTATGTTGTAGTAAGCAGTGTTGTCTCAGTAGTCCTAAGTCATGCTGGCCCAACTACTGATGCTTTAAATAATTGTGGCTGTTCTGTGTTTTGTTATTTTCTGGAGGATTGTCTGTTGGGGGCCTTCAAAGCATTGGACTTAGTAAGCATCTGTAGAAATCCGAAATAATCTCAGATCCCATTCAGTTTTTCATTTTCCTTCCCCAGGTAATGTTCTATGGCAATGCTACATGACTTCCATTGAGCATAGCAGACATAGGGTGGCTTGCTGAGGTCTGGATTCCAAAAATGGGTGAAACCAGACCTTAACTTTAGAGAAGAATTCAAGAGTTTGTGAAGGGGGGGGATGTAAGATTTAATGAAGCCCTTCAGAGTCCTGGAAAACACCAATAGAGGCAAAAATGTTATCTTAACATTGTCACCGAGTTGGGTCATAATGAAATAACAATTTCAAAAACTCTAAATACTTCATATCTTGCATAAATGAGCAGCTATGCAGGTTTTCCGAGTTCAATTTCAAATGCTGTAAAACAGAAATTAATTCAGTTGACAGTAAGATTAGCTTTTTACCTTGTCAAACACATGTTCTGTAGGGAAACAGACACTTGCAGTAAACATTTAAAGCTTCATTAAGTCATGGACAGAGGTAATTGGCAATATATTGGAGCAAATCAGTCAGGTGTTGCTAAAAGTAACATGAAGAAAGTCATTCCATTATTGTTGGTTTTAGTTTTCATTTTTTTTTAATATATATATATTGCATTTAAAGTTTCCTCTTCAAATTGGGCATAAACTGATTTCAAAAATATAAATAGTGAACAATAGCTGAATATCCCTATGTTTCTTCTAGTTTATAATTCTGTTATCTGGGTTTTTTTTAAAATAGCTAAGACTAAAAGAAAAGTGATCATACTTGTTTGAGGAAACAGGGTGAAACTAGATCCCTTTACCCATTTAAGGTTAAAATTGGAGTTTCATTTCACCACTCAAGGTTATACATGAACTGAACAATCATGAATATAAATGTGCTGTTCATAGTTGTGTCTATTTTAGCCAGGGATTGCTAGATTAAAAGAAAATTCTGATATTTTTTTTAAGAGAGCAGCTACTGGCCTGAACCTGAAAAGCTCTTGCTCCAGAGCTTCTTTTCTAGAATTAGGAAAGCCTTTGTCTACTTTTATGATTTATTTTAACATGATTCATTGAAGTTCCTTAATGAACTCCAGTGATTCACTAAAACTGTTGTAAACTACAGACAGACAGAGGTTTCTTTACTCTATAATTCAGTTCAACAAGAATTGAATTACTGTTCCGGATTTTTCTCTAAACATTACCTTTTATTTTGAGAGCCTGAATAGAGTTACCATAACCTGTAATAACAGATGAGACAGTGGTGCATTCCATAAATTAATTCAACTAAGAGATGTGATGAATGTTGTCAAGCCTAAAATGCTTTAAAATGGGATTAGATAAATTTCATAGTGATTCCCCCCCCCCTTTGGATATCACCCAAGCAATATTCCTCTGAGTCCCAGTTGGTGGGAAGGGAAAGTAGAAAAGGACTGTTATCCTCATGTTCTTCTTGTACATTCCCTGAAGTTTTAAGCTTGAGAAAGAATACTGGACTATATAAACCTTTGTTCTAGTAGGAAGGATCAAGACTGATAAGCAACAGTTATTGTGTTGGGCAAAAGTGATACTATTACTCCTTGATAATGCCAGTGATCGAGTCAATTGCATACACCATATGCAGTCTCTATCTCTGAGATATTGCCTTTCTAATGTGTTATTCATGCAATGTATTTTTACTTTTCTTTGATCAAATTAAGAATTACCTTCTTAATATAATAGAAATAAGTTTTCTGCTACAAAGTTCATATAGTGCTTGCTTTCCAGTTTCTTTCACACCAGCCTTTAAAATATACAGTATAGATATGATCTCAGAAAATCAAAATCCTGCTACTGAGTCTAAGTGAACTAGAATGGAGAGCTCCAATTTTGACTCATTTGGATCATTTTTGCAAGCCTTCAGCTTCTTTGCAGATATAATCTATAAAATATTTTTTTTTAAAAAAAAAGTTCAGATAATTATTGTCCCAAAGTTCACAAGGCTTGATTTCTCATTGTTGTTCCTAATATAAACATATTAGCTAGTGTAATTAAGATTTACCAGTAGTTCATATCATGTGAAACACTGAGTTCAAAGCAATTATAAGGGGAATATGAATTATGAAGTTATATTCCCAAAAGAGTTCTATGGCAGTCTTTGATAACCCAAATTAGAGGGGATGCCTTGTTGACCCTAATGAGCCACACTAGAATTATTGAAATATAAATCATATTATCTTTTAAAATTAATCCAACTCTGTGAAGGTAACATAAATATGCATGTTTAGTAACTGCCATAATGTCAATGTGCAGGTAATCATACAATTACTGCCATCTCTTTGAAATGTTGACCTTTAAGGACCAAAGGATTGAAATAACTGTCTTTGGGGGCCTCCTGATCTTAATTCTGTAAGATCAGTCAAAGCCTGACAGATGCCCCTGTCCTCCCCCTACCCCGTTTGAAGCCATCATTTTCTTGTGGAACAAAAATATATGTTCTTCCATTGTGTGTTTTGCTAAAATTGGCATAGCTTTATGCCAATTACTGGTGGGACTGGAATCCAGAAAAACCTTAGTAACAGACACTGAAATAAAGTTTTGATCCAAGTCAGTAATTGCCTTGCATACCTTACAAACGTGTGAATTTAAAGATAGTTGTGAACTTTTCCATCTAGGTAGGTAGTGAGAAATAAAATAAGATGAAAGCCATAGTGTAATATGTTTCTGTTGGCTAAGAATAAGTGTGCCCATCCATTGTGCATTGTACAATAATTTATAGTTTAGCTTAACCAAGTCAATTGTAGATTACTTAATAGATTAAAATGTGTGGCTTAGTGTCATGTGAAATCCACAAATGAGTGGGGTAAATAAAATTATTTAATGATTATATGGATACATATTGAATAGCATATTTTTTTTTCTTTTTTAAGGATTATGTCTTAAAATCAGGTCTTACAAATCCAAATCTATAGTTGTTTGTTGAATGGCAATGATGGCTAGCATGTAATAAACAATAAACAAAATAAACAAAAAAATATAACGTCCTCCATTTTTAGTACAATCCAGATTTGTCTCTTATATTTATTTTCTCTAAATTCATACTGCATAAAACACCAAGAACTTCAAAATGAAGTTATGTTGTCTACATGCGCACAGCTGCTACACATTGATTTCTTAGTCCTATTCTGTGTCTGTGTGTGTGTGTGTGTGTGTGTGTGTGTGTGTGTGTGTGTGTGTGTAGAGAGAGAGAGATGGTTCTATCTATCTATCTATCTATCTATCTATCTATCTATCTATCTATCTATCTATCTATCTATCTATCTATCTATCATCTATCTATCTATCTATCTATCTATCTAAAATGAACAAAAATATCACAGCAAAGTTCATCAACTTCCAGTTCTTACTCACTGAGTGATGGATAGCTTTAATTACAGTGAATTACTCAGCATCTCCCCAGAACTCCCCAAAGTCATTAAAAATAGATTTTCTGTTTGAACTCCTTTCCCCACAACAGGTCTCCAAGGTGGCGTGCCACAGACAGGAAGGCTCATGTGTTGATTTCTAGTCAGAGAGGTCAGCTGCTTGTTTTGGTAGCAATCACTAAGGTGGGACTGGAGGAATAGGGCAGGGAGGTCCAGAATGTCACCCAGACAGACACATATACTTTTTATTTAATCCATTCTTTCCACTATAATAGCTTATGGCTTTGGTGGCTATTCAAGAAGAAATGTGATTCTAAATGCAAGGGTTGTGGAATGTCCCTATGGACCTTGAAAAATAGAGCCAATCAGGCAATCAAGGAAAACTGTAATGAATCTTTATCATTTAATTACTGGGTAGGAAGTTCTGTAATTAGGGAAGTAAAAAGTGAGCCTCAAAGCTGTTACGTTAGCTAAACAAAAAAGGTTACTGTGCTCTAAGAGTCTTGTAGAAAAGTGAGAGGAAGAAATGCTAGGTTAATGCTGGCATTTTCATGTTTGTAACAGAGAATGTTAAATACTATTCATTTGAAACGGCCAAAAATGAAAACAAAGTAAATGGCATGTAAAACACTAGCACATCTTATTTTGCAAATGTTTATGTTTTTGTTCTTTCCATTCGAACAATTACCAAAATTGTTCATTGCAAAAAAAAATGCAATTTATGATCATAACAATGATGTGTTAAAGAAATGTTATCAGTCATTGGAATTTGGACTTTGAAATCAACTGTGCTACCATAGCATACTATTGCTAAATGTATGGCAGATATATTTTTTAGGTAATGCAGCTTCCTTTAGCTACTTGTTTTGGTTTCACCAGTTATATCACAGGAGGTGTCCGCTTTTGATAATTTGCAATCATACTGTTATCAGTTTGATACAATAAATTATATGATGATGGTCCTCATGGTTAAAGAGGATATTTGACAGTCTTTTGCAAAACCTCACATGCTACAGCAGAGCATCAAAAGTTGATTACATACCTTTATCAACCTTTGGAAGCAAGTGTGATAGGTGCTACTTTGGAAACTATAGTTTCCTGTTTTTCGCCCTTGGATACAGTTAGAACTGTACAGTGATTCAGATTTCAAAGGAAAAAGATGTTCAGGAGCATCTCACAATACTCATTAGCAGCTTTTTAAAGAACTTGTGTCTTGTCCTGGGATTGCTCAGTCGCTGCTGTGCAAGCCTCAATAAAGGAACTGACAACGAGTGCTATGTGAATGCTCACACATGTTCCAAATCATCATCTCCCTCTTGAATCCAGGTTGCTGCAGAGTTCAAATATTACTCAGCTTTTTTTCACAGGACAGTTATGTCTCCTACTTAATACTGAGGACTGTCATAGGAGATGGCTGAAAGAGGATTGTCTGTTTAAAGGAGTCATATATATGAAGGATTATACTCTTCAATCTGAGAGAAAGAATTGGAGTGTTTAAGTTACCCATTAATGGTTAAATGTGCATAGCAGACTGCATAGATGCAGACAGTAGCTGGCCATTTTTCCTCCTTATTTGAGAGATATTTCTTTTTTTAATCAAAGAGTGTCGCAAATGTAGAAGCACTATGTACAAATACATTCTGTGTAAATCTTAGTCCTCTTTCTCTTTTTCAGTGATGTTTCATGGCTTTCTTAGTGATCTTTTCCCAGATTTATAAGTTATTATAGCGTTACTCTTCTCTCCTTAAACTGGAGGAAGACTTAAGCTATCTTGCTTATTGCAGCTTCAGTGGAAACAGTCTGGAGTGTTAACATTGATGAATGCAATAGAAATAGAAATGTAGGAGGTACAAAGTGATAAGAGTTAAGATTAAGGTTCCATTATTTGCAGGGATCCTGCAGAAGCATTTGTCATCTTTAGACCTATGTGGCCTCTTTAGTTCTCTTTCTTTCATCCATTTGCAATTTCTAAGACTGGAGCTATCTAGGCAGCTTTTGTTCTCAGGATGAACATAGCATGCTTATAGTGAAGGAAGAAGGCATCACTGATATTTTTTGGAAGAAGATATAGTGGCTCTAATTTCACCTCCCTTTAAATCCCTTGCCTTCTATCCAGTAGTGGGTTCTAAAACCCGTTGCTACCGGTTCTGCGCATGCGCAGAAGCATCCCGGGCAGGTGGCTGGAGCCTCCCACTGCCACCGCTACCGGTTCGCAGAACCGGGCCGAACCGGGAGCAACCCATCGCTGCTTCTATCTTAGATCATTCATCAGAAAATAGCTACTCACTGTTTATATGTCAGTTCCATACATTAACATTCCAATATCTAGTTCCATTACTTTTTACCAGATACGTTGTGATTCCGACATGCAGGCACTGAGCAGTGTCAATGAAGGGTTTTTCACAGAGCTATATAAAGTTGGGAACTCTTTGACTTTTCCAGAATATTCTGGAAAGAAATATGACAAATACATATACAAGAACTGTTTGGGAAAATATTGCAAGTCAAATCCAATAAGAAGGAGTGTGTATGTGAAGGTACTGTTCAGTTGCCTATTCCATGATTACAGCACATCATAATGATAAGACAAATTGTGCATTGATCTTAATTGCTAATTTGGTTTTGTAAGCTTCAAGGACATATTTCATAGGAATAACAAAAATTTATGAGGTTAAAATGGCTAACTAGAAGTGATGGACCTTTTGTGAGACAGGTAAAAGGATTGCTGGTAAAGTAATTTAGTTACCTAAGCAAATGTCAAAGTCTTCCCATATGGAGAAGCTTTGCCTTTTCTTGCCATATTTAAAATGCCAGTAGGAGATAACAATGAGTCAGATGGCTTCCATGCTATTTTTGAAGAAAGGTGAAAACTCTGCCCTTTATTAATTGCCTCTTGTTGTTGGAGACAATTCTTTGCCTTTATCACCTGCAACATAAAAATGGAGGTGGATTCTTTGCATTCTTCTGTTTCTGCCTTCAGTGTCCCTGGGATTTGTCTTGTGACTGACACCTTGCCTTCTCTTTCATTCTCTGTTGGAGAGCTAGGGAAACTCAGATAGGAGCAGGTAGAATATTTAT
>QLTV01002542.1:598504-608761 GCA_003457575.1 Thermophis baileyi | reverse complement strand
GGGGGGGAGAGAAGGGAAAAGGAGAGGGGAGGCTTCTGTGGGGCAAGGCGGAGGGAGATAAGGGGATAGGATAGGGTAGGCTTCTGTGGGGCAAGGCTGAGGGAGAGAAGGGGAGAGGAGAGGCCGATCGTAACTAATTAATTTTCAAGCTGTAAGTGTCGATTTATCAAGCCTGATCACATAGTTTCGTAGCGGAGCATGGGTATTCAGCTAGTACTGCATATTATGCTGAGTGGATGGTCTGATTTCTGAGTAGCAAACTGCATTCCTTGGTTTAATTTTAGAAGTCCTACAATAGATAGGTCAGGTTTCTGATAAGAGAAAGCCTGTCAGTTTCTCACAGCATGCTCCTTGAGGGAGATAAAGGTGGGTATCACAAAGAAAATGAGAAAGAAGAAAAGGCTGACAGAAAAGAATGGGCAACCCATCAACTAGTTGCCTGAGCCCTTCATATCATACAGGCCTCAACAGATTTCTCCCTGATGGAAATGTGACTCTTAACGGGGGGAGATGCTATCCCTCACATTATGACTGATATGCACACAAATCTACGTACACAATTCCACCTCTCTTGGTTCCTTATGCCTATGATTTTTTCTGTTTATTATTATTTTAATGGATCTTGTAAACTGTACAAAGGGACATGGAAAAGCAAGGCTTTAGTTTCCTACCTCCTTTCCAAATGCATGGCTGAGATAGTGCCAAAGGCAGAAAAGAATAGGGGCAGTCTCTGATATTATGCAGAAAGGTCTTCAAACAAACTGAACTGGAACCATTTAGTCCAGCATCCTGTTTCCACAGTGATAGACTACATGAAGTCCACAAGAAGAACAGAAGATAAATAGTTGTCTTCCACTATTATTCATCTTCTGGGATACTCTTCTTAGGAAGGATTGCTGTCACTGAATAGCAAAAGATATGGATCAATTTACCCTCTCAATTAAGCCAAAAAATTATCTTAGGCTAAAAAATGGCATTTTCTTGCCATTGTCTGTACCACCCTGTCTGGGTAGTACAAACAACTTGCCCAATTATTCTATCCTTATTTGGTATATTTTGATAAAAATAAAATCTGCTATTAGGAAGAATCTGCCTGAGATACCACCACCTATAAAATTTCATTATTGTTATTTTTTCAGAAGACTTAGAGAGGAACATGAGTCTTAATTATTCGTAAAGCTTCAGACAATGTTTTTGTTGTTGAAGATGACAATAATAACGCATGACTTTTACATGCTCATCTACTAAATAAAACTGAAAAAATATTAAATAAAAGCATACAGTGAATTGCAAAATTTTACAGTAAGTTAAATCTTTAACTTAAAGTGCTTATATTGTATCAGATAATAGCTTTTATATGTTTATATTATTTTATGCTACTTGATGCTTTATTATTTTTTATTTTATGTGTTAATTAACTGTATGCTCTGCCTGTGAAATTTTAATTCTTAGGCAAATTAAAAATACAATAAAGTATTATTACTGTTTACTACTATTATTGTTTTCCATCAGGTTTTATTAGAGGTTCCTGCTGGTAGCTTCAGGTATTGTTAATAATAAACATTAATAATATGCTCCTATATGAATTTAATTCCCTTTTAAGACAGTGCCAGTTGGTAGCCATCACTGCATCTTGCAATAAATTAGCAACTCTATCATGTGTCTTCCTGCACCCCTCGTTGCTCTTTTATTGAATTTGAAAATCCCAACTAACTCTATGTTACATAAGTCGTTTTAGCTTTTCATTCTTATGGTCCATTCTGGTTGCATTTTTCAGATCCTACAACATCCCTGAATACTGGGAACTTTACCAATCTATTTTCTGAAATCATGGAATGAGGTCTTCCTAAGAGATGGCACAGTATATTTTTCCTCCAGATGGTGTCAAATACCTTGTCATCTTCAGTCACACCCTCCTTTCTGATAATTCATGAGCTTGGGCATTTGGTAGAGCAGCTTTTTCATCTGAAACTCAGCCAGGAGAAGTATTGCTTGAGGCACTAACAAACAGGTTCCCCTTGCATAAGCCAAGAATTGATCCTTGATGTGCTCAGCTTGGTCTGCTGGGCCATCTGTCAACACAGGCTGTACCTTGTTCTCTGGCCTTGCTAGATTACCCCATAATTGCTCAAAGTACCAACAGGCAGTAAGATGGAATCATTAATTTGTAACTGATCAGTTTTCACTGCCCATTTCCCATCCTCTTCATTTCAACTTCCCTTTCTATTACATCTGTCCTATGTTGATATTTCTTTCTGCCAAGAAACAACACGCCACATAATAGCTTTAAAACTATGGATTGCTCTGAAACTGCCCTTCTTTTAGAGTTATTAATAGGCCAAGTATCCACAGGCAGTTATGTGTATGTTTCTCATTGTATATATCACCTGTGAAGTCAAGGGAGTCATCTGGATATGTATATGCATCTGGCTGCAATAGGGAATTCTGTTCAGCTATCACTCTGCACAAGTTTATGACATGTTTATAGGTAGCACTGTGGGATATAACAAGTAAAATGTCATGTACCTCTGCAGAGTCTATTATTGTTCATCTGTGTCCTAATATGTTCCACACACTCTGGAGTATCTTTTTCTAGGCTTTGCTGTTCCATAATCCTGCTTTCAGCCAGAATGGTGAAAATTCAGCTCATAGTATGGTGTTAAATTAGAATCTTGTTAAATTTCAGTAGTGTGACTATTGCTTCATATCGGGATATGAATGTCAGAGGGTTAATATCTTTCAATAAATGGAGAATCTCATGGGGTTTAGGAGTTCTTTTATTCTTCTTTCATACTGATTCATGTTGTGGCTTTCAACAAATCATTCTATTCTCAGCCATAATAGAGTATTGCACAGTTGTGCAGGTTGGAATTATCCTGATAAGTGAATATAACAATTAAAAGATGATATATTGACTGTCATTTTAGAGGCTTGTTTCAATACTACATTCTGCTGTTAATTCTTAGAAAACAGTAGAATTTTTAAAAACAGAATATATTTAGTACAAACCCAATTGTGCTATTTACATAGTTCATGCAGAAACTATTTCTTAGAATAAGAATTTGGCATTGTTGCCACTGCTCACCATTTTCCTCTTGCCATTATCAGTCTCCTTTGGAGGAAAGATAAAGGAGAACTTTCAACTGCATCTCCAAGACTCTTTTGCATCTGTGCCAAACTGTGAGAGCTCTTTGAAATGCAACAAGAGAAGTGTTAGCAGTGAAGTTAGGAAGGCTTTGTTTGTTTAAAAAGTTTTTAACCAGTGATTTTGCTTGTATTCACATTCAGTCTTGATTTTACCATTGCAATATTGAAGGTATGTTCTTGTTTGTTGAATGGTTGCTTTTTCTTTATTCTAATTTGTTGTTAGGTTTTGTAGCATTTTAAAAACATGATTAATATTTAAAATTGATTTATTTTGAATCACTTTTGACATAAATCACTACTGAAAAGTGGTGAATCTCTAAAACAAGTCAAAAGAAGAAATCCTTAGTTATTGTGTGATTGACATAGAACTTCAACATTTCATGGGATTTCATGGTGGTTACCTGGTTTTAACACTCTTACATTGCATCTGGTATGATTTCACTAATGTTGTGGGGGGGGGGCAGTGTACATTTCTGCTGAACATTTGTTTCTTTTCAGCTCAGCAGCTCTGGAGAGCTTCACTGATCAAGCACATTGTTTAAAGAATGCTAATACTTTTGAAAAAGAAAAATTCCTAGCAATATGTAGAATGATCTGAGCATGAATTAAGAAGAGAATTGGCTAATGCAGTTCATATTGGGTTACAGGAATATCTTCCCCTTTATTTAGAGTTAAGGGACACTTCAGTATCTCTTTCAATTGTGTTTAAGGTTAAATACAATGTCCTTCTAATAGGCATCTAAAGCATAGTTTGAATCTTGTTTTAAACATTAGCTTCATACATTGTGCTAAGTTTCACATAGCATGTGTGAACACAGCCGTTGGATAAAATTACATTCAGTTTAATCAGTGATATCAATATACTCCTTATCAAAAAATTGCATTTAGGTGGTGGCATTCCTTCCAGAGAGTAAGGGAGATATATGAAGAGTAAACCATTCATTTCCAAAGCTGACTTCTGAACAGATAACCACACTTAACAAGTCATTGTTATATCTTGTTTGCCTTTCTATGTGCCACTTTTCCTGTCATTTCAGTAAAAGCAAAGGGAGATGGGCAAATTATTTATCTTTCAGACCCTATGAGTCTTAAATTAACATTGATGAGTCATTTTATATGGAAAAGTTAGCAGAGCTAGGCTTGCTTTCTTAGTGTATTGAAGAAACAATATAAGTGCAATTGTCTTAAATTTCCTTTATTATTATTATTATTTTTTTGTCTCTCTCTAGGTGTCCCAGATTCCTGTTGAATCCTGTGAACAGTATACAACCTGTGGAGAATGTCTAAGTTCAGGAGACCCTCACTGTGGCTGGTGTGCTCTGCATCACATGTAAGTTCAGCATCAACAAAAGATGGTTATCACAAGATCAACCCTACACCTTTTAACTCACGCCACGTGCATCCTCTGTTATTATTTAATAAAAGCCTTTCAATTCCTTTAGGGATTTTTTTAAGCTGTGTGTATCATGGACTTCGGCAAATACCTGCCTTGTGAAAGAAATATAAACACAGTTAATATAATAAAGATAAAACAACAGACTTCAGGAATCTAACCATGAATATACAAATCTTTTACTTGAGAGAAATATACCATTTTAAAAGAACATCTAAGCAGAATTTGTGTAATACTGTTTATAATGAGACGAGTTGTGATGCATTATTTAGCCTACTAAATAAAAGTAGTGGTAGATTTCCAATCCTTAATTAATTAATTAATTAATTACATACAGTATTTTTACTATAAAATAAATGTATTCATGAGAGATTTTATTTTAACATATGCAAGAAGCAATCATAATTTCTCAAAAAAACAATCTCAGGCTGAATTTGTAATGGCAGCTACCTTCCTCATACTTTGTTTTGTACTCCTGTCTTTTCTTTTCTACAAAACAAGCTAATACACACCTGCCAAGAGACTTTCTTGGCATCAGTCACTTCCTTTCAACTGTAACTTAATAGAATCACTGCTTAAATACCCCTTAGAATTTCAGAAACGCTAGATTCTTCAGCCTCTGATTTAAACCTTTTAAAGCAATGAAATTTCCCAGGCTTGCTAGTTTAAGTGTTCTCTCCTGAGCTTGAGGATGTCTCTTAAGACAAAGGAGAAAGGTTTTCTAGGCAAGATCTTGAGGGAGCTGTGCCACTGAATTATTGAAGTGCTCCGTTCTTTTTTTGCCTTAATGACCATGCTTCTTTAAGCAGAACAAGTCTCCAAAATCTAAAAGAGGGAGAGGTCAGTAGTTCACTTAAGAAAAGAAAGAGGAGTTCTCTATTTATTTAATTTTATCTTCCACCCCCACAACACTATTAAATGTAAAGACAGAGGGGACCAACAAAATATCAAGTGGCCAAAGGACTCTGCAACAGGTGTTGGAAGAGGGATAAGGAAATAGTGGAGAAAAGCTCTGATATAATAAGCTAATTGGATCAACACTCCACCTGCAGCAGGTTTAGTTCAATGCCGCAATGTGTCAGAAGGTATTTCATCATTGAATGTTTATTACCATTCCTTTTTTTAAAAAAAGAAGGCAATACTGCTCCTCATGCCACTTTTTATCACCACCTTGTACTCAAAATAAAACAATATAGAGATTGCTTTAAAAAAAAAAGCCTGAGATTCCTTTTTGCAAAAAAGGAATTAAAAATAGTTTCTTAAAGAACTTAGACGAAGACTAAAGACCAAAACATCTTATTTTGCACAATTACCTAATAAAAACTGAACAGAAAGAAAAGCCCAGCACATTTTCCCCCTACATTCTTCTTCTGTAACTCTTAAAGGTTCAAAAGCTTATTAAAGAGGACATTATAGTTTGTGCATTTGCTTAAATGCCTCCCTGAAGGGAAAGGTCTAGATTTTTAGAACTGACATTTCTTGAGATTTTGCAACATTCCTGTTGCTAAGATTCTGTAAATATAAGGCAACAGTCCTAAGACTAGTTGGGAGATCAGAATTAGCAAGGATTTATTATATAAGGAGGAGCATCTGGTTTGCATGGTTAGGATGCTGGGTTGGAGGTTAGCAAGCTTGTGTTCAAGACCCATGTGCTGCCATGGGATGGGGTGAGCTCTAATCCTTTGCTGCAGTTCCTGTCAGGGACATGAAAGGAGCCCCAAAGTGGGCGTTGTCTGAGCAACAGTGATCTCACCAGCTTATCCTTTCTACCTAGAAGTGCCTCGATATTTCTGATATAAGTGCAATGCAATCATATAAGGACATAAATATAATATGTATTCCTCCTGATCATATACTATATATAATTGTTTTCTCTTTCCCAGTCATCTCAACCAGAGTGATGTGAGATATACCAAGGCAATGTTTTTTTCTCTTCATACTATATAGAAGAGTGCCTATTTTTGTAAACATATTTGCACTCATGAAATGCTCTATGATTTATTTCATTTTCATCTGACAGATCTTGCTTCAAAGTGAAGAGCCTCCAATTGTTCAGGCTTTCATGTATCCCATCACAAATTGTAGATCTCTTCTGAGTGTTTCCAGAACAGGATACTCTAAATGTGTCTTCTGGTTTGTTTTGAGAAAATAATCAGGAACACTTCTAATCTTGGTACCATCTACATCTCTGCAAGCTCACCAATGGTGTTTCATTAGTAACATTCATTATTCAGCCTGGGAGACTAAACTTCTCAGTTAAATTGAAAGGCAGTGGGGAGTGTTTTGGATTTGGTCTGGCAAAAGTACATAGCACCTTTCAGCATTCCCTTAAATTGTGTCTCTTCTGGAGATCTCACTGGAGCAGGAAGTTGCAGGAAAAGGCGCATTTGGTTTAAGCAGTTGCAATTAGGTGCATTATGCAATTAAGTGTCCAACACCTAAAAGGTAGTTTATGATGTAAATATTTGCCTTAAAATTCAAAGGGGTTGAAAGTTTTGTTCATGTTCTTCTGTTCATTTTTATCTCACAGTGGATAGCACCCATGAGAAGACTGCTAAAGAATATCCTTCATCCTGTGATTTCTATAACTAGCATTGTCTCCAGAGCTATTTATCTCTGTTAAGGCAGTTGCCATAAATAGTATGATGAAAAAAGAAGAGGCACTGAGCAAGTCAATGAGATAAAGGCTCCACCCAAGAACTCACAGTTTAGAGCAATCTCACAGATTAACTTAAAGCACAATAATTCTTTTCCTGGGCAGTATTTATATTTTGGTTGTTATTCAAGTAGAGGATCTTTTGCCAGATATTTCTGGGGCTCTTTGCAAAGGAAAAATGGTTGGCGCCTCTCCTCCTCCCCCCAATCACCGAATGCTATTTCTAAGTCAAAGCAAATGGGTTTTTAGTAATAAAGACTCCAGTTTTTTTGATCTATTCTTGTCACCTCATCTGGAGGAAGTTTGTCATGGGAAGATTAAGATTCTTTGTTGAGCAGTCAGCAAGTCTACTAATGTAGATGCTTTATCTGAGGCTGAATCTAGCTATACCAAATGGGAGAGAGAGAGAGAACAGTACAACAGACTTTTGCAGTCTGCATCCTTTTCATTAAATGTGGGCTCAGCAATAGGTGAAAAACAAAATCTCAGTGCATCAATTATACAATTATCAAAACTAATCCTTCCATTCCCCCCTTCCCCACTATCCAGCCAGATCTGATGAAGATTCTTGGATGAAAAGCAAAATATCTTCATCTTCCTCAAGGGGGAAAAAAAACATAGTCCAGTTCCCTTTTGAAAAAGCACCTTTGTAATATACAAACAATTGTTTTCAGACAAATGTGCTAAGGGCTACGATGCAGTCTTCTCCATTGAACTTCAGGTCCCATGAGTTGTGTTAGCTAGTGGTTATGGGAAGAGGGAAGATAGTTCAAGTGGCATTCGGGATCTACCCAGAATTGCAGCATAGTCAATATAGATTTTGAGGTGGATTGCTGAAAAGGAGAAACACTGGACCCAGTAGAATGTTACATAACCTGTTCTTGCAGCACACTACAGAAGAATAATTTATCAAATGGGGAGAAGACAGTCCCCACCTTTTCCAGTGTTTTTTATTCATTCAGGGGTAGCATTTTTTATATAATTTTATTAGACTAACCATTAAGTATTACCAGAACTAATGTATATTAACCTTAACCCAATACATAAATTTTATATTCATTTACTTTACTTTTAACATAATTATCACTTTTTCTAAAAATACAGTAAAATATATTCTTCCCATATCTCATTTTTTTATTTATAAACACCTATAAATCCTCATCATTCAGTCCTGGTCATCAAATGAGTTACCAAAAATCATCATGCATATGTTTTAACCATGATCAAATAACCCAACTTTATATTCTTTTGCTTTTAACAACCTTGATTTTAATTAATTAAAATTAATGTCCAATCCCTTGATTTCTTTTATCATTTTGTCTCTTCTCAAAACTTCAAAACTTTAACAAGTCTCACTTTTAAATCCAAAACAAACAGGTTATTGAAGTCATCTTTCTGCCTGGTTATCTGTATGTTCCTTTTAATTATTAAGACATAAGCTGGTGTTATTTATAAATCCAGTGTAATTGTTATAAGTATGACTCTGATCTTGAATCTGATGTTGTTGCAGCTGAATCTGTTTCATCTCCTGTTCACTGCATCTCCTGTTCACTGGAGCAGTGAGATGAAAAGGCACAACTTCCAAGCCCCAGGTCTAGGCACATAGAGAAGCAAGCAGAGCAACGTTCCTCAATGACCTTTCTTGTGAAACAATGGGCAAGGCATGAGTAATTGTAGCCAGCTGGTTGCAGACAGATTTAATTAGATCCCTGTGCTTGCAGTCCTTGTTGGAGACAACTGTTTAGCTAACCAGTTGTGTTCCTACTTATTGTTTGTGATTCTTGACTCTTGAACTACCTGATTTGGCAACTGTGACTTTTGGAAACATCTCTATTGCTTCTTGGACTGTATTTGACTCACTTCAGGTGAACATTCTTTACTGGGCATTTGAATTACATTCTTGTCTGTTGTTATCTGACTAAACTACAGTAAATATTTCTGCTTCTAAACTACTTTCTTTGTGCATGTCAGTAACCTTGAAATAGAACAGTAACACCTTATTCCATATCATTCTGGTAGCATGTTTTTATATCTGCATTCAAATCATTGTTAGACTGTATTGTCCAGTGAAATCTGTTCCTCTTCTATAATCTCTTTAAGTCCCATTTTTATTGTAGAAGACAATTTTGACAAACGTCTGCATGGATTGTTCCCAAATATCCTTGAAGTCTTTCACAAGAGTATTTTGTTCCACTCTGCATTAGTTGGTCTCTTCTTCTTTAATTATAATTTTATTCTTTCTGGTTCCCTCTAGAGTCCAACCTTCAAAATCCCCTCTTATCATGTTTTTCTCTATTCAACATTTTCCCATGAGAAGTTTTGTTATAATTAATTTCAAGTTTTTCATACTTTATATAAAATTCAAAATAATCCACAGAAGAATACTTATAATTAATTTCAAAGTCTTAATTCAACTTTGTCTGACCCTTAAATCAATTTATAACTCTCCAAAATCAATGTTCTAATCATCCTTTGGCTGTTTATTTCAAAATAATCCTTTCAGTACCTAAAAACTTCTTTCAGAAAAGGATGGAAGGAGACACTCCAAGTGTGATAAAACTTGCCTTTCTGAAGGTTCCTAATATCCTGAAAGCAATTAAAAAAGCAATTTCCAAAAGTGATTAAGAGGAAATATGTGAACCTAATGCTTGTTTGAAGGTTCTGAACTGTGGTTGGGCAAGATGGCTGTTAAGGAATTGTGCAGAGTAACCTCTGGGCCCTGAAGGTTTGCACAGTTCACCGTAATGTTGCAGTAGATATGAGTAATGATTCAGTCAATACACAGATACATTAAAATGTATAAAAGTAGTTTACTTAAAGAGATAGCACAGTCCAAATAACAGTCCGAATCATACACGTTCTATCAGTCAGTATTCAGAAGTACAGCAGTCTTCTTACCAGCCTTTCTTTGTCTTAATCAGCAAACAAAGATTCTCTACTACCGTGTTTCCCCGAAAATAAGACATGTCCTGATAATAAGCCCAACAGGGCTTTTCGGGACATGCGTTGAAATAAGCCACCCCCCGAAAATAAGCCCCCCCATTACTTTCCGGGGGGAAAG
>QLTV01002542.1:566691-595497 GCA_003457575.1 Thermophis baileyi | reverse complement strand
ACAAGTTGACTGTCCATGTGCCATTATTAGTGTAATACAACCTTAACTGTCTGAATATAAAAACTGAATATTCACACTACTCAAAATCTTACTAGCAACATACGACTGGGCCCATAACCAATGTTAAGGAATTGTGCAGAGTAACCTCTGGGCCGTGAAGGTTTGCACAGTTCACCGTAATGTTGCAGTAGATATAAGTAATGATTCAGGCAATGAACAGATACGTTAAAGTGTATAGAAGTAGTTTACTTAAATAAATAGCACAGTCCAAATAACAGTCCGAATCATACACGTTCTATCAGTCAGTATTCAGAAGTACAGCAGTCTTCTTACCAGCCTTTCTTTTTCTTAATCAGCAAACAAAGCTTCTCTACTATCACAGATAGCTAGCTACACACAGAGCTTACTTGCAGCCACGAAGTCACTCAGCAATGAATCAGCAAAAGAGAGAGAGCACTAACCATGTTCTCTAACTCCCTCTTATGGCCATTACTGCCAGTCAGAATGCACCAATGCATTTAAAGCAATATTACATATATACATATAAACAGTGATTTGTGGCTTGTTTATATTAACCAATCCAACCGTTTGGACAGAGTCCTAACAATGGCGACCTCTCTGCTCCTACAGCTCTAAGCCCTTTAGAGACTGCTGTTTTATGGTCTCCTCACAGCCCACATTACATCCTGCAAAGAGGAAGCAAGATCAAATGAACTGGTCAAATGAGCAAAGTTACTTGAAAATTACCAGTATTACATCTACAAAATGGTTAGCAGACCTTTATAAGCATTTCCAAAAATGCAGTCTAGCTATAGCCAGCAACATTGCATCTGTTCTGCAAATTGATAAAGACTGAGGACCAGAGAAGCAATTCAGTAAAAGGATGCAATTATAAGGTTGTTTCAAACTTTAGCAATACCTACTGAATAAAGGCTGGAAGGTATTATATAGGTCCAAGCGTAGGATAATAGTACATTAAGCCCTGAGTAAAAGGAACAGGATTCTTTAAAATTCAATGGTTAAGGAAATAACAGTGGTAGCACTGCCTTAAGACTGCCCTATTGCTGCAGTAAAAAAAAACCAAGAAAAAAATACTTGTTAAAGTATTGTCACTTTTTACTTATAGCTATGATATTGCCACTGGGTATATTTATATAATTAAGCATAGATGCAGGGGTGAAATCCTCTGAAGTCTGTTACCGGTTCGCTTCACGCGCGCTTTGCGCGCACTTCGCACGTGCATGCATACTGCACATGCATGCGCACCGCAGGCACTACCATGCAGCACTGAAAAAGGAGCATTTTGAAGCCATCAGAGTCTGCAAAGGTAAGTAGAACAGGGAGGGGGGATCAGCTGTGCCGCACGATTTAGATTAGCTAGAAAGCAGGAAATCCTGCTTTCTAGCTAATCTAGATCGCGCAGCACAGCTGATCGTCGGATATACCGATTCACCTGAACTGGTAGCATTTTTTTACTACTGATTCGGGTGAAATGGTAGCATTTTTTTACTACCGGTTAAGGCAAACC
Organism: Thermophis baileyi; assembly: GCA_003457575.1. Taxonomy (NCBI): domain Eukaryota; kingdom Metazoa; phylum Chordata; class Lepidosauria; order Squamata; family Dipsadidae; genus Thermophis; species Thermophis baileyi. The sequence goes on along the minus strand of QLTV01002542.1, from coordinate 593,969 downwards.
AATCCGAACCGGTAGCATTTCACCACTGCATAGATGTATATATATCAGGTTTAACAAAGCAGAAATATTTTATATAATAAGCCAATATTTTATAAATATCAAAAGAAAGCATTCAGACCCCTGATCTGTGTTATGTATCATAACTTAATTGGAACTCTCTCACCACCCACTTTCCTTTTTTTTCCTTAGCTCTCTTTTTTGTGACAATACCATCCATCACCTAATACTGTGTTTGGTTCTGCATCTTCTAGTCTTCCTGTCTAGCCTCACCATATACAGTACATTACTTTATATACTGCTCCATAGGGCTGATTGGGTAGCATTACTTCTAGCAGTTTCTCAGAGTTGTCTTTTCATGAGTGCAGTGACCTCTTAACCTCTCATAATGAAGGAAATGGAAAGAAGAAAGAGGGATTAGCCTTTTCTCTACATTTTTCTTTATCTTGATAGATTTGAAGAGTTTCAGTCCTCTCTGGGGTCTTTCTGCAATGAAATGACTTTGGTGATGAGCCAGGTGTCCAATGCATGCCAGCTGCAGAGCTCATAACTCAGCTTGTGACATGGGATGGCTTCTAATCAAGGAGGCTGTGTGGGAAAGAAAGCACCTGGGTGATTCAGGTGTGAACCTAATGCCTTCAATGTGGAGGGAAGAAATCCGGGCTTCACCTTTATGAGAAGGAGTTTAATTAACCAGAAATTTGCTTTTTAATTAAAAGGTAGCTGGTGCACTGCTTTCTTTCTTTTCTTTTTTTTAAAGTGTGACTAGTGGATCAAATGCTTAGGAATGATGATTGGCCACTTGTAGGCAAGATCCCAATTGTATTTATTCAGTTTCATGACTGAGAACTTGTTTTCAAGCAATTAACATACAAAGTCTGCAGAGTGTGGTAATGATCCAGTTTAAGCTTCAACACGGATAATCTTTCAAAATGTGATTATCTCTCTGGAAAATCTGTTCCCAGTTAAGGGTGCCAAAGTCTTTAGAGAATAACTGCCTTAGAGCCTAAAAGCCTTAGAATCAGTTGATTCCTTTCCTTCTATTCTATCTACTGAAAATAACTATAATTCATGTTACAGATCTGGATACAAGTTCATAAAGACACATTTATGTATTAAACAATTAAATTTCTCTTCACTGGAGGAAGGTAACATTTTTGAATATGGGCCCATGTGTGTTTATTTTGGTGAAGGCAGAATGTTTATATCATTGGATTGGCAGAGCCACAATTTCTTCTTTTCTTTTGAAGACAAAGGGGAAGGATAACAGAGATAGGATTGAAGAGACCTATCTTATAGTACTTGTTTTATGGTTTGTGTTATCTAGAAAGTGGCTGTTTCAGCAATATGATGTTTGGAGGAATTGCAAAAAGTGGGATAGGCTGCCCACTCCTGCCCTACAAATTCAACAGAATCTATTTGAATCTGGAGAGGTGCCACTTTATTTCCATAGAATTAGAAAAACAAGCAAGCCATCAACCTGCTGGTAGCAAAGGTCTTTAATAAAGTCAGCATATTCTAGCTGATATTCTAGAAAGTTCTACCCAGCAATGAAACTCAAATATCCATGTATGTTTGAGACATGGCATGTACAATATAAAAATAATTATTACTTAACTTTGATGTCTTGAAAACTTTCTCCTCAATAAGCACACCCTGATTAAAACTCTATAGAAAAACTTGGCACAAATTAAAAAAAAAAATCTGACTCTACTTTACTGGCTATCCCTGCTTTCTTTCTTTTAATGCTCTGCTTTTGGGTTTTGTTTTGTTTTTATAGCTGAGCCACTACTGTTTTATTTGATAGCACTTTCCCTTGTTTGAAACTAAGGCCAGCTGTGACTAATCTATTTAACTTTGTAAAAGTATCTAAAATAACATGTGGTTAGTAATGCTTATATAAAACTAAGAAAGCAAGTAAACAGTGAAAGACATTGTAAATAAGACATTGCTGAATAAGCTTGCATTACAGCTAAATACATTCTGCAATCTCTCCTACCTACTGGTCACAAAAATGAGATTAATCCCTAGAAGAAATGCAGCGTATATCATAAAGTCCTGGTAGAAGATCAATTGTTCCATAAATGTTATCATTTTTCTAGTATTATGGGGTGACAGTTACCAGTAGAAGGAGAATATTAGACTATACAGATAACTTTGGATGTACCCATTATATATGCTTTCAGATGTTCACGGAGGGACAAATGCGAGAGAGCCAATGAACCTTTCCGATTTGCAGCCAGCATTAACCAGTGTATGAGTGTCATTGTTCAACCTAGCAGCATCCCAGTTTCTGAGCATAGCCTTCCGGTAGGTAGCCAAGGCAGGTAATTGCTTGCTTCTTATGTTCATCATCTCTATTGCTAAGAGGATGTGATCGTCTCTAGTCTTGAATAGTACCACTCAAGTAATTTTATCTAATATTTCCTGCCTCAGCTTTGTATAATTATACAGATAGTTGTTACTTAATGCCTGCCATTTGCATGCTTCACAGCCAGCTTTTGACAAGCAAAGTCAATGGAGAAATTGTGTGATGTATTGTTTAATGATTGCGGGTGAGTTACTTAACACCTGCAGCAGAACTGACATTGTATCAGTTCTGTGATCATGTGATGTGCTCATGTGATATTTTTCTTAGCAACAGAGGTTGTGATTATTAAATGAGGACTATCTATAATGCAGATTGAAACAATCTCATTCCATGTCTCAAATTCCTGAAAGTAACTTTATTCACAACAACATTGTAAATTTGGGCTTTTTTAGATTTTAAGAAATCTAATTTTGTTTTGTGTTTTGGTGTATTTCTATTTGAGTGTAACTTGTCAAAAAGAACCTACTTCCTCTGGTATGCATATTTTGGAAGTGGTATCTTTTAATGCAATGCAAATATTCTAGTTTTCCCATTTGTACATTTTTAAAATGAGATTTGGTTTGAGGAATTCTAAAAGGAGTAAAATTTAAATACAGTATATTCTGGTTTTCATTGATGTTTGAGAGTGTGAAAAAGCAAGCTATTTTCTTTTCCATTTGATGATTACATTGTTTTTTCAGAAGCAAGACCTATTTCATAGTGGTTTCATAGAAAAACAGTTTGAATTATTCCATGTTAACTTTCAGCTGTAAGTACAATGCTTTGAGGTGTCCATTAATAAGCCAATGCTGATTAGCTTTTTGCATACCATTGTGAATGGGTTTGGGGGCATTCATTTTGGGGTGTAAACAGCTAAATCATGCCAAGTTCTGTATAACACATTCTGTATATGCTAATTAGGTAAATGGGCACAAATGATGGGAAAATGTTAATTATGTAATTATGGACAAATCACATCAATTCAGATTTACTGGCTAACCCTTTTCACAAATGGTCTGGTATATCAAGACTTTATACTGATTGGAGGCATTCGTGGGGATAGGTCCCAAGGAAATATTTTACTGATCCACCTCCATTTTGTTTTTTTAATTTCAATCAAGAATTCACCTGCAAGAGTTTTCCAATTAAAAGTGAAGACGTTATTAAGCCTTGTACTTCCATGCTATGATAGAAATGTCACCTCAATTTATTTATTTATATCCTGCCTGTATTATTTTTATAAATTACTCAAGATGGCAAACACACCTAATATTCTTTCCTCCTCCTATTTTTTCCACAACAACCCTGTGAAATAGGTTGGGCTGAGAGAGGGTTACTGACCCAAAGCCACCCAGTCAACTTTCATACCAAGGCAGGATTAGAGCTCACAGTCTCCTGGTATCTAGCCTGGTGCTTTAACCACTAGACCAATGTGACTGTGGTATTAGGTCAGTGAAGCAATTGCAACTGAAATATAATGACTTTTAAACAAAAGTTTAAACATTTTGCTGTGGTTTTCTTGAAGTATAGAAAGAAATATACATACTGCCTTCTATTTTATACCTCTTTTCTTCATTTTTTCCCGTAGCTCAGCTTGCTGGTGAATGATGCTCCGGACCTGTCACCTGGCATAATTTGTGTATTTGGAAACCTCACTGAAGTAGAAGGTCAGGTTCTGGGGAACCAAATTATATGTATCTCTCCGTCCTCTAAGGATGTCCCTGCCATACCTGTGGACCAGGGTGAGCTGGCTTCTCAGTGATAAACTGGTAGTACTTAGAGCAAGAACCAGGAGATTGGATAGTAATGGTCTGCATTATGGGACTGATTTAGATTTACTTTATTGCTGACTTCTGCAATATTGGTCTACTGTCTACTCTCAGGCACTCTAGAGTAGCACCCATCAACTTGTGAAACACCTGTCAAAAATGTTACTATTGCAATCAAATGTGCAAGATTCTATTCTTATAGCCAATCTCAGTAAAAATCGTTTTAACCTTCCCATGGAGTTGATTTTCTGGTCTTGTCTGCCTAATGGAGCTGAGATCAGTCTTACAAGATTGATTATACTGTATCTCTTCCTTTTTTTTCTAGCTCAGTGAATTAGGGAGGTTTCTGCCTAAGTTACTTTCATATGTTATCATGTAGTCCTCGATTTAAAAAATGTTTCAGCCTCTTTTGCCTAAATACGGATCCTGAATATTTCCATCAGGGTTACCGTCCTTACATTATTTATTTTAAGTCTAAGAATCCATACATTTTGGAGATTAATAATTTTATTACAACACAATCTATACATTAAATATGGTATATTCCAGATGTGCCATGATTGTGTGTTCTATTTCCAGAGACATTGGCCATGCTGATTGAGAATTTTGAGAGTTCCCTACTGTGTTTCTCCAAAAAGACGACCCACCTTGAAAAGAAGCCCTATCACATTTTTGAGTGCATGCTCAAAATTAAGCCCCACCCACAAAATTAGCCCTAATTAAGACCCCGTCCACCCCAGGGTGCAGGGGGTGGGGAGAGGCACACAGGTAAAAAATAAGCTAGGGTGGGGATGGGGGGTGGACCTGCCCTACTTACCAGGCCTCGCACACCCCGACACCTACCTTGCCTTCTGTGGCCGCTTCTTCTGCAGCCGCTTGCCGGAGCTCTATTATTGGCTGCAGATGCCTTCCGGCAGGCATCTGAAGGTGAAACGGAGGCCAGGGCGATGCGTGCGAGTGGCGGCAAGCAGCTGCAGAAGAAATGGGCCAGCAGCAGCCTCCTGCTGGGTGGGGCTGTTGGTGTCACCGCCGCGAGGTGAGTCAATAATTAGAACCCTTCAAAAAGAAGGTCTAGCCATTTTTTCAGGGGTCAAAAGAAAATAAGACCCGGCTTTCTTTTTGGAGAAACACGGTAGTAATCGTTGATGCTCTGAAATACTATATTATTATTTCATTAAATTTATTATAGCTACCCACTCCAACCCTCTGGATGGCCTACAACATATAATATTAATTAAAGCCATTAAGAGCCTGGATAAAAAAAAAACAGCCTGGACTAAAAACAGCCTAAGGTAGACTAAAAATGAGGAGAAAATAAACTAGAATGTCACTGTTTAGTATGTGAAGTATTACCTGAATTGGCAGTGTGTATATTTAGTGGAGCCAAAAGTTCATGAAATGCAATTAGCACAAGTATCTCCCTGACATTTCTACTCAGAGCCAAGATAGCAGAACCAAGTAACAATTGAGCAAACTATTCACACCAGATTTAATATTACCTTTGTAGCTGTGTAATGCACAGAATTGAATTGAAATTGAATTTAATAACTTCACCTTAGAATCTTTCTTTGTATCATTCCACTGAAATGTAATGTTACCAAACTCAGCAGCACAATGCCCTGGAATTTTTTTACTGCTTTCTTAATGTTGCCTTTTTTATGTCATATTTTTAGTTATTTGCATAAAAAGAAATTATTTTGTGTTATGTAAACTGAAGTAGGGCATTATATCCGAATAGTGCTCTACAGGTAGTCCTCCACTTATAACAGTTTACTTAGTGACCGTTTGAAGTTACAATGGCACTGAAAAAAGTGACTTATGACCATTTTTCACACTTATGACTACTGGAGCATTGCAGCATCCCCATGGTCACGTGATTTACATTTGAATGCTTAACAACTTACATGTATGACGGTTGCAGTGGTCTGATCACCTTTTGCAACCTTCTGACAAGCAAAGTCAATGGGGAAACCAGATTCAATTAACCATGTTGCTAATTTAACAACTGCAGTGATTAACTTAATAAATGTGGCAAGAAAAGTGTAAAATAGGGCAAAACTCACTTAACAAATTTCTCACTTAGCAATATGAATTTTTGGCTCAATTGTGGCCGTAAGTTGAGGACTACCTGTATATCACATAATTACAACTCAATAAAGGAATGGTTGAAGCTACTAGAATCTGTAATAGTGCTATCTAAGTGGATGTGGCAGTTTGTTGGTGGGTCTAATCCTGAATATCTAGTGCTCTGCTGACATTGTGGTATCAGTCACAATGTTGTCTACAAGCAAGTATATGCTTTCCATCTAACCTGTAACAATAAAATATAAATGTCCATGATGAACTTTTATGTTTGCATTCTGGCAATGTTTTGTCATGTTATTTCCAGTCTAAAACCACTTTGTGCCGGGAATGCTTTTCATAAAGGAATTATTACTTTTCATTTGATTTTGGACAAAGCTTTAATCCCAAAAGCAGGCAAGAAAAATGACATCTACATCTATGCCTTCTGCATAGTAGGTGTAATCTGCTTCTAGCAGCTTGTACAAACCCCACACATTTAAAAGCCAGCCTTCAAGCCATCTGCTTGCTAAGCTTACCTATCATTAGGGGTCTCTGTCTTTTGTTATCTAAGCAGGGAAAAGGAGAAGTTAGTGTGGGTGTTACTCATGCTCTAATGTATGACTCACTCCCCATGAGTGGGTGAAGGTTTCCATTTTTTGGGTTCCTTCTTTGCTAATATAATTACTATCAAGATTTCTCTTTACCAAACAGCTAAGTGTTTGGAATTTGTTTCTTACATAGTCTCGTTCACAAGTAGCCTTTCCTGCGAGGAGAGTGTTTAATAAGCATGCATAGAAGTTCATGAAAGATCTGGGCAGTGTGTAGAGCAGAAATGCCAGCAAATGGCTAAAAGAAAGTAAATGCAATTCATGACAGACAAGGCTATGTGCCATTTTACCTGGAGGGAGGATAACAGAGATCAGCAACTGACATTCAGTTTCAAGATGCAAATGATCTTTTTGTCTATTTCAAAAGATGTGGTTATTGGCAGGTGTTGCCTACCACACTGCCAGCCAATTTCCATCAATCTTTCTTCACTGGCACTGGATGGCATTACAATAACTGCTTCTGATTTGAACAGAACTCAGCAGAGAAAGTGTAAATTTATGTTTCAATTTAATTAATGGGTGCATTCCTGTCTCTCTCAGTCTTTTTCAGTTTTTCAAGGACTGTTTCAAAGACGTCAGGGTTGAGTCTTCCCTAGTTCTTCAAAATTATTATCGCCTTTATTAGTCATTTTGCACTTTCAAATGAATAGATTCCTATAATTTTGTAGCAGCCGCTGTGAATATCTTTCTTTGTGTACTGTTATAGTTATATGGTATTAACATTGAAGATTTTACCTATCAATTTTAACTACATCAGTATAAACATTCTAGCAGTACCATGTATTCCCATATTCTTGGGGCAACATGAAAAAATTCTGGGCTATGGAAGTGAGAACAACTCCCTGATTTATTTTACACAAGAAGTGCAGCACTAAACTGGAATTAACATAGCATAGTTGCTTTGTGCATAACACACTATGCCCAAGCAAATAATGTTAAAATGGATTAACAGTAACTATTTTTCAAAATGTTAAGGGAACAGCTGGGTTTCCCATACTAATGATCCACAAAATATCAAATTAATTTTAAGCAAGATTACAGTATTATATAAACTTCTGCATTAGCCTCCCAGAAATCAGATTAACAGTGGCATAGCAAATGTGGTTTATGTTTTCTAATGTTTCTCACACAACCCTATGGCTTCAGAGGGAAAAGAACTGATTTGGGGCTTATCTTGATAGAATAATGGGAGTACTAGCCTTAAAGATACTGAGAAAAAATAGGAAGATGTGGCTTGTTGGTTTATAAGCTTCAGGATTTTTAAGGTTTAGAGTTCAAAAGACACCATTATTTTCTGATTGGAAGATTTTAAGAAACCACTGGAAGTCTGTAACCCAGTGCGTTTCTTGAAACAGTAGACATGTTGCAACAGATTATTCCAGTAAAACAGATTGGCCTAACATAGAGGTACATTAATTTAATTTCTCCTTTTTTGAAAAAAAAATGCAACTATACCACCAAAGATTGGGAAATAATACTTTTAAAAGATCAGTAAATAAAGATGAAGGAACAGGACTTAAAAGATAATTTAAAGATGCATAAAACATCTGTAAAATTCCCATATTGTTCTTGTGCATGATGTTTCAATAATTTCTTTGTCTTTTTTCCCCAGACTGGTTTGGCATAGAGCTTCTGTTGAAATCCAGAGAAACTGGCAAGATGTTTGTCAGCACAGAGTTCAAATTTTACAACTGCAGTGCCCACCAGCTGTAAGATATCTTCTAATGTTTCTTTCATTGAATGCTTTACAGTTAAAGAGAGATTTTTGCCCATTTTTTTGCAGCAAGAACTGCAAAATTACTGTGTCTAAAAGGTTTGTAATCAAGCTCAGAACCTACTAGCTAGGATTCACTAGTATTTACATAAAGAAGAATGGTTAGTTATTTGCTTTATTAGGACAATTGGTTTTTAGGTATCACTTGGACATCTAATACAGTCATTAGAAAAATGGTTAGATTTCAAAGACACTCTTCTATGATGTAGTTACAGTATTACTGTATGATGTTGAATTAAGCTTCTTCAAAGTTGTTCTGCATGATTTCTATAAACAGATGACCTAAGTAAAAATTCATAGATTATGTTGTTGTTTTTAACTGCATTGCCATTTCAGTGTCAATTACTAGTACTTCACTAAACCTTCAGTTATTGAAAGACTAAACTTTAAAAGTAAAATTTCACAGTTTATTAACCTTTTATGCTGAGGTAATAAAAAAAATCTTTCCCCAAACCAGAAACTCTACAAAACAATGGCCACTCAAAGTGTAAGAAGGCATTCCAAGGTATTTCAACTCATAATAAAAAACTATATTCAATGCCCCATATAATAAAATTATATGCTCAGTATCAGTATCTAATAGCAGCACTTACATGCTAAGATCATAAAGACTCATTTTGATCTCGGAAATGGAAACTAAAGAGCATGTGTCATTCAAATTCCTGTCAAGAGAACTAAAAAGAGTGAGAAATGTGTTAAATAAGTGAGTAATTAAATACGTTAACGCTGCTTAATATTCCCATCCCACTAGATTTGCATGTGTATGATTAGAATAAGTTGTTTTAAGGTCATTTCAGAAAAAGCAGACTGCAGTTGAGGATTAAAGATGGACAAACAGGGTTTATGTGTCCTTTGCAAATAAGAGGTGGGGATGCTCAGTGAACTTTTTAATTTGAAAATGAAGAATTATCTGTTTGAGATACTGGAATCTTTTATAGAATTCAGATTAATTAGCCAGAAGACCAGAAATGGGGGGGGGGATTCAAAATCTTGCAGCTGTCATGTGGAGAAAACTGGTCCCTGTAATTGATCTAGTAAACTCTCCCTGATTTGGTAAGAATTAGTTATGTTTAAGGAAAGGATAAACAAGTGTATATTAAGCCAGTGATATTAAGCCATAACACATTTGGGCATGATTTATTTTTTGTACAAGCAATGGAGAAGAGTCTTGAACATTTGCAATGAAGATAAGCTCATCTCTTCTTGCTGGTCCTCTTTTTTGGGGGGAGGGGGTGGAGTAATATTCCATTGTAAACTGCCTTCATGAATTTTAAGGGTGTTACTATATGCCACCCCCAGTGTTTTCATCATCATACTTCTTTTCTGATCCCCTGATCAGAAAGCAGAGGTCTGCTTATTCATTCTGTTTTCATCCTTAAATGTTTCCCTTATATGAAACCTATCTGTTAAAATTTGATACACAGTATTTGTTAGGACTCTGTCCAAACAAATTGGATTTGTTGGGTTGGTTAATATAAACAAGCCACAAATCAATGTTTAAATGTATATATGTAATATAGCTTTAAATGCATTGTTGCATTCTGACTGGCAGTAACGGCCATAACAGGGAGCTAGAGAACATGGTTAGTTCTCTCTCTTCTGCTGATCCATTGCTTAATTGACTTCGTGTCTGAGAGTAAGTTCTGTGTGTAGCGTAGCTATCTGTGATAGTATAGATAGTTACTCTGCACAATTCCTTAACAGTATTGATGGAACAGAATTAATTCACTTGGGCCTATCCAAGCACAAGGGCAAGATGTTTAGGAAGGTCATCTGTATAGGCTAAGTATCTTGAAATTTCATCTGGCTCAGTTCATAAACACTTCAAACTAAAGAGGAAAAAAATCAGCAACATTTGCCTTTTTATTTGCACAGGAGTTTTAAGATTCCAGAGTATATGCTCTAGATTGGAAACAGTTTAACTGGAATATCAGACTTTCACTGAGTAATTGTTTGCATTAATCAGATGATGTTATAGCTATACCATGGAGCCTAAAATTTAGAGAATATCTTTGGCAACCAAGTACATTTTAGAGAAGCATAAGATTTGAATCAGGAAATTCTCTTAGCTGTTGAGATTCTAAGATACGATATATTGAAAGAAAAGATCTTTGCAATAAACCCAAAAAATACAGCAACCTGTGTTTAGGTGAATTTAATGGCTTTGGTTTAAAGGCACTGGTCATATGCAAAATGCCCTGAAAACATGGTAATGCTTCTTACCTGTCCTAAGAGATGATCACAAAGTCGATTTTTCTACCAAGTATTAAAGGTACCTAAGCATGGTGCATGAGAGCTACAAACTTTTTTCAAATGAAATATTTGTTCTGTTTAAGAAAATATATAAAGTTTTGCTGACTTACTGTTATTTATCAGGCATTATCGATGATAAACATATTCACCTATGTTTCTTTCTTGGCAGATGCCTATCTTGTGTCAACAGCGCCTTTCGCTGTCACTGGTGCAAATATCGAAACCTGTGCACTCATGATCCAACAACATGCTCCTTTCAGGAAGGACGGATCAATGTTTCTGAGGTATAAACCCTGGATTTAGGAACTAGACAACACAGTTGAGGTGCAGGTCTTAAATGTTTGCCTTGTGATTTAACTGAACTCCCTTTTCCCATTCCCACTTCACATTGTGGCAAAGCAGGGTGAAAGAAATAGAGACTTGGCTGGTGATCTCATTCCTACACAAGATATGTTGGAATATGAATATGAATATATATATTGAGATTGCAAATCTCTATAAATTCATAGTACAGTTCAAGCCAGATCCGAAGCTCTATTTGGAAGAAGACCAACTGTGAAAAACACTAATGACTCCCTGTTGGCTGTAAATAACATATATTTGATATGATGATAATTCCCATCATTTATTTCAGGAAAGATCAGTTTTTCTACCTTCAGGCAGTAACACAGCATCAGTTTACACAGACAGACATCTCAGAGAAATTATTCTGGCAGCACTCTGCCACTGAAGAAGCATGACAGATATATTTTGAAAGCTGTTTTTACCCTGTTTTAACTGAGAATCTCAGTAATAGAACTAAAAAGAAAAGGATTTTATATTATTAGGCTCAGAACGGTTTGGGAAAAGGTTATGCTCTGAAGTACATTTCACCCTGTGATTTGGTCATATTCTCTATTTTAGTTTTTATGTTTTGATATGGTTGGAACTAATTGAAGCTTCTTGATATTATTTATAAGCATATTTCATGATGCTGATATGAATTATGATTAAGAATATCTGATATTGAGATGGAATCTGGGAAATTCAGTCAACAATGACTGAAGAAGAGGTGGTTTTAAGATTTAAGCAGGGGCTGCAGTAAGAAAGGTTTTAGGGTAGACAGCTACCCAAGCTTAATGAATAGATGATGTTGCCCGGAAATCCTGGCTAAATTAAACATGTTGTTTCTTCAGATAAATTCACAAATTGCCAGCATGAGGGAATCAATCTGAACTGGGACCTGGATATGATATAAAGGATTCACACTTTGCTTCTTATTTTGAAATTGGAAAAAAAGTGACCCACGGCTGTAGTTTGCACTGGAAATTGTATTACTAAAAACAGAGAACATTTGGGATTAGTAATTGAGAAGGATGATATAGTATCCATGAGACCAAGGGAAAATTTTCATTTTCCTTTTTTACCATAAAAATGTTAAGCCATCAATATTTTGAAAAGATGAGAGGTGTAAAGTGTCTGCCTTTGATGAAAAAATTAACATATATTTCAGATTTCCAGTAGAAATAATTGGTTTTAATTGAATCTCATAAATGTGAAGTCTAACCAACAATGAGGTTGAAGTGAATAAAATGCTAGAAAATAATAAGGAAAAATTTAATTTCCGTTCTAGTTATAATGCAGTTATACTGCAAATATACCCAAAGAGAAATAGCAAGCTTTAAAAAAAGGATATCTTCTTGATTAGTAATAATAGCAGATATATGTATACACAGTATGAATGTAAAAGTTATTAGGGCTGACAACAGAAATGCGTGTTTGGAAATGATCATTGATTCTTTTTATCAGAAGTGAAGCCAAATGACTTGCATGCGCTATGAACTTCGAAGTGTCTTGTCCAGAAAGAATTGTCAGCTTTGAGGATCAACAAAAACTTTTAAATGCATGAATCTTCTTTCTAAAGTGTCAATAAGGACCAATCTGCTTTTATGAATATGCACTTCCTCAGCTGTTCTGCAATAGTATTCTATTTAGTACTTTGGAAGCAAAATTTCCTAATTCCTAGGTTCAGGAAATGGAGAAGAGGGGGAGAGACACACAGAGAAAAGATGATTTGTCCAGTCTAGAATAAAGAAGTGACAACTGGGATTTCAATTGTAAAGAAACTCTTAACTTTTATTATAAAATGTGTGATTTAGATAAGATGTTAAGGAAAATTTCTTAAGTAAGCTGAACTAAATAAGAATAATTGTGGGGTTGAGGTTTAGCATTTTAAAAAAATGTAGTTCTTTTGGAATTCTTTTAATGACTCAAAGACTTATCTAGGATATATTTGGAAGGATATCTATGCCTGAAAAATCAGCCTTTGAATGTTTGTTTATTGCTTCCTTACTATGTTCTGTTGTTGGCACTTCTTTTTTTTTCATTGGTCTATGTTGAGCATTTGCATTAAGCTACTTTGAGGAATCCCTTTGCTAACCATAACTGTGATGACACAAACCATTGTTCCTATTTTCTCTATGCATCTATGCACAGACCCCCATCTAACTTAATAAATTAATTTATTGAGCCTCTTCAAAAGAATTGAATTGCTGAATGTGAGAGCTACAGTACGATTTAGTTACTCTAAAAAGTTTTTGCAGATAGTAATACTCAAATATCAGAATATTTTTTGTTTTATGTTTTTAACACTACCCTGCTAGCAAAGCTCTTACTTTAATATAACAGAAATCAAATAGCAAAAACTAAGTTGCATTTGGAAGCAAAGCAAAAACAATATATCCATGAAACTAGCTGTAGCAGTTACTAGAAAAACAGCACACAACAAAACTCTTTGTTGTGAATATTAGATAGCATTTAACTCAGTATTAATATTTATATATGAGAGTCTACCTCCACAACCATTTCTGATTGCATTAGTTAACACATCTCTAAAATGTTAAAATCATCCCTTTCATCAGATGTTAGCTAGAGTTAAGAATCTTACACATCACTAGCAATTGTTTGTTTGTGGCAAAATGAAAGCAACCTTAACCCTTTTAAAGTAAGGTTATAGTTTTCAAAACTATTGAAAAAGAGGCACTTTCATGTTTTACCATTTTGTTCTCCATTAATGCTTAGAGGCAGATCTGCACTCTACAGCCACTCAAATAAATTTGCACTGTGTGAATCCTTTTCCTCTTTGCACTCTGGCAGATTTATTATTTAACACAGTTAAAAAACCATATACTTAAGATTGTGGAACTAGCCAGCTCTGACAATGAGGATGTATGACTTCAATTTTGTCCAAGGCATTCACTGAAAACAGTATGATTCACTTTGTGGGCAGAATCAGTGGTTATGCTTATTTCTTAAAGTGTTTCTATCCTACCTTTCTATCTAATACACTTCAAGTTGAGAAACAGACTATTTAAAAAAGTATAAAACAGCCATTAGAAAATTTTTAAAATTATTCCCCAACTACACAAAACTGAAAATAACAATAAATAAACTTTTGTAGAAGAAAGTTTATTAAAAAGCCAAGTTTTAGTTATTCGCTGAAGCATGAACAATGAAGTAGCTATAAAATGTCTTGGAAAAGCATTCCCTTCCTATCCTATTTTCCCATCTACTGAATTTCAGATTTGATTCTGGGGAGAATAGGTATAATCTACAAGCTAAATTGTAGAATAGAAGACTTGAGTAGGCTCTCATAGTGTAAAGCAATTCATTAGCTTTATTCACTTTTTTCAGATATTTATTCTGCTCAGATTTTTCATGATGGGGGGGTGTGGGGGACAACACATTCCTATCCCAATAGACCAGTATTTCTCAATCTTGGCACTCTAATTGAAGCTTGGACTTCAATTGCTTGGTTGATACTAAATTGATTTTCCATTTCAGTATCTTCATTGCCAATTCTAAGGCTGGTTGTTGAATCTGTAGTTTTTAGTTTACTTTCCTTAATATTTAAATCTTAGTCCCATTCTTTCACTGCACTCTTTGACTCTTATTACAACTTGCAGATCCTTTGCATTTTAAGCTAACAAAGCAGGGGTTGGTTCCAACTTACCTCGCTGCCGGTTCGCTCCCTCCCGCACCGCGTGGGCGTGCCTCGTGGGCACACGCGTGCTTCGTGCGCGCTTGCATGCGCAGTAACAAAAAATCTGGGGGGATAAAACAAAGCCAAAAAAAAGATGGCGACCGCATGCACAGTGCCGGAAGTCGGCTTCTGCGCATGCTCAGAAGGAAAAAAAAATTCAAAAAAAAATTCTCAAAAAAATTCAAAAAAAAGATGGCGGCCCCCACAGACAGGCACCGACTGATCCAGTTCGGTGATGTCATCATGACGTCATCAGCGGGCCGCTACCGGTTCAGGAGAACCGGTCCGAACTGGGAGGAACCCACCCCTGTAACAAAGTAGTGTTGTCATCATAGTATAAGTTATTGATGTTTCTTCCTCCAATTTTAAAATCATGCTTATCTTCTTCCAATTTACTTCCCTTAATGTATATTCAGCATATATTGTAAGTTGAATAAATAAGAGGAGAATATGTAGCCTTGTCTCACTGCTTTACCAACCTGGGATATGTGTGTATGGTGTATGCATGTATGTGTGTATGCACGCACACACACAGAGAGAGTAAAAAAGCACAAAACAAGAAAATCAGCTTATACAACAAAAGCCTTTTCAAATAAGATTAACAAAGAGAGATCAGTAGCCAGGAAGACACTTGCTCTCATATTCCCACCAAATTTACTTTCTGGAAAATTAGGAAAAGTTTCTTCTTTTTAATTTTTTAAAGATTCAATCTTTTAACAAAGGATTCAGTCATTCACAGTTCTTGGCTTTGGGTTGTATAAAACTTTATAAAATCAACTATCATGAGCCCTTTGGTTTTGAGCTGTTTTTGATGGACTCTAGTGCTGTGCCGAATAAGACTGCATCCATCTAAAATATGGGAACATATGAACACATAGACCTGGCATTTATTACTAAGATCTGGCTAGGTAATGACAGGGAAGTAGCCCTATTATAAATCTGCCCTGCCAGGTTTCATATTGTGCAGCAAGCATGAAAACTTGAAAGGGGAAGAAGCAGTGGTTATAAGATATCTATAAGATTCTCAGATGAGAATCTATGGGTTGCCATGTGGGTAATGAAGCATGAACTAGATCCATGTTTTCCTGAATCCTTTGGGCAACTAGGAAATACGACAACTGAATTTGAAAGGTTCATTGAATTAACAAGTGATGCCACCTGGCTTGAAAAGAAGAGTAGTGCAACTTCTTTTGGTGAAATCTCTTGATTTGAGTATGTTTGATAATGTTCTTCATCAAATATGCAATCTCTGCCACTTCTACGTTTTGCTGTTGAGAAAGGAGAAGGGATTCACTAAAGAGAATTCTAGGGGCAATGGTTTATCTGGATCTTTTTCAGTGAGGATTCAGACTCTGATATAGGATGAAAACAGTCACATAGATGAACTATGACAACACATTTTATATAGAGCTATCTTTGGAAACAATTTAGATGCTGCAACTTCTATAGAGTGTCATTACTTAGGGTCAGACCCAATTCTTCAGGGTAACATCAATTTTAATAAGGTTGTTGCATTTGGCTACCAGTAGGCTTCCAAGCCCAATTCAAAGTGCTAGTTATCTTTAAAATCTCTACACAGCATAGAACAGAAATGATCTGGCCAATACTGAATCTGCTTCTCTGGTGCAAATTTCTAGTAAGGAGCTGTTGAAAATCCTACTTTCTCCAAAGGTACATAGAATATGGGCTATATTTCAGAAGAGGATCCCATTATATTGTATATCATCCCCATACAAATTACATGTGATCCCATCCTATTAATGTGCCTTTGGTCTTGCCAAAGAAAGTTGCAACAATTGTATTAAAATCTTAATTGACTGGGATGATTGATAACTGTACTAAATTCAATTAATATCACACTTGACTTTTGAATTATTTATCTTCTATCTTTTCATGATCCCAAATGTAATAAGCTTTTGACCAGCCTCCAAAACTGATTGGACATGTTTGTGGAGATGCTATAATGAAAGAAAATAATTATGTTCTTTTCATCCATTATTGCCATAACATGGATCTTCACTCAGGTTTCCAGCAATTAAGAAGATTGCGCCATTGAAATAAAGGAACTATGGAATTTGTCTTTCCTACAAAATCCTGCAATAGATTGTTCAGTTAAGCTGTCACACTAAAAGCCTTTGACTGAAGCACTGTTAAGCGCATTCACTGGTGATATCTAGCATTAAATGAGTTCTGTAACATGAAACATTTATGCTGGCAAAAATATAAAAAAAATGCTTGTCATTTTATGATAGTGTAGAAATCATAACAAAAAAGTGCCTGGTAAAAATTTAAAAGGTGGACAGAAAGTCATAGTCATATAATTATTTTATTATTATAAAATATCTCAGTATAATCTCATTTAAGAAGATTATATTTTTATTAACGTTCAGTGTATTTTTATCTTACCTAAAGTGTAACCTCTTGGGATAATTGATAATTATTCTCATAAATTTGGGGATAATCTTCCATTGGTATCCATTCTGTACAAATTGTGTTTTTACATGTATGGCACTGATTCAGGAAGATGAGAATATTCACAGATTTTGAAAGGATAAACTGAATGTACATTCCATTTCTTTTCCTTGGAAATGTTTAGATAATACCTGATTGTGTTTCCAGCCTGGTCTGAAGCTGCTTGTAATTATAATCATATTATAATTTTTAGAAGTATCAACAAAAAAATTAAATAATCTGCCTCACCTTTAAGTACCTAGATCTTTTAGCAAGGAGTTGAAATCCATAGACCAGTAAAGATCCAGGTCAGCTTATTCATTTTGCAAACATTTGAAACAATAATATAAATTAGCTGCATATCAAGTATGTGATAGAACATCCAAGTCTACTCATACGCCAATGTCTCATTATAATTGAGCGTTGACTATTTCAGAACCATACATACATTGACGTACATTTGAAAAGAGCAATGTATACATTTGGTTGAGTCTTCCAAATCATTAAATTATGTTTTACACTTTTCTGAGAATGAAAAAATTGCATTATAAGGTGGCATAAATCTTGGAAGACTTCAAAATCTGATTGGGAGCTGCCAACAGTTGGTTATGTAAATGTTTTATATAAATAAATTAAGGCTAGGTGTGTAATCTGCACACAAGTAATTATGGTGATTTATGGGCATCTAACATCTAACCTTTTTCTTGACTATTATTATTAGTAGTAGTAATAGTAGTAGCAGCAGTTAAACATGTATGCCACCCAACTCCCAAAAAAACAAATTAAAATGTAAAAAATAAAGATAAAAGATGGAAAACCCAATGAAATGAGTGGTCTCACTCTCCCTCATCGAAGGCCTGAGTGAAGACCCTTCATATGTTCACATAAACAGACGATAATGGAGCTGGCTAGTCAGGTGAAGCAAATTGAAACAACTATTTCTGTAGAATCTTCTGGAATTCACACACTGAGATACAGAACTTTTTTGTAGGTGGTATTTTTCTGAGCATTTTATTTAATAAAAGATGCAAACTATTATTTTTTTATGGACACATATTTGTGGGTAGGAATTAAAACAAGAATTATGTTCTACAAATTTACTTTGTCCTAAGGGTGTTTGTTTCCATAAGCCAATTCAGAAGGTTATAGCTACATATTGGCAATTAAAACATGTCAAATAGAAGACATTGCTTAGTATATTTCCATACCTTTTAGAATAATAAGGATGATCAACTTTAGTTACTCTTAGCTTATCAAGGAAATGATTTTCTATTGATTAGATTGATTAGATTTATGCTAGCTATCTATAGCCTAGATTTCTAAAATGTGTCTAATTGAAAATCTCAGGAATAATGAAAATTTAATGTGTAGTTGACCATGATCCAGTGGTATGTATATATCAAATCCATGCCAGAATTAGGCAGAGTGTTGAAAATAAAAAGAAAAATCCTGTGAATGTCAGATTCTTGATTTGACCCAACGCATCTTTTTTCTCTTCCCTTCAATAAAAAGATTTTTTTTCATCAGTTTTTATACCCCCATAGTTTGTATCTATGCTAGTCTTGGAAAAAGATAATTTTAGATCTTGATGTACAAGAGAGAGAACCAATATTTATCATTTCCAGTACTATGAGCTAATGGATCCTCCTTTCATTATTTCTCAATTATCTATCATTTTAGATCTGTTTCACAGAAGGGCTTTTACCCTGGCAAATCTCGATGTTTCCCTATCAATGGAAGGTGGATAGATTCAGCGGTCTTTTTTTATCAAGAGAGTTTATGAATCTGCTCAGACATCATAATTGAATCAGTAGTTCATAATCTTTTCTATAAACCCTATATATTTTTCTTCAATCATTCATCTTATAAATTCAATACAGGTAGCCAGGATAAATTATTTATTTTATCAAATTTATATATAACTGGTAGCCAAGATAAATTATTTATTTTATAAAATTTATATATATATAAATTATAATTTATATAATTTATTATATAACTGCCCATCTCACAACAAAAAACTCATGTTGCAAGTGAAGTAAAGATTTCCTCCAGTTTTGCTCAAATTCCTGTGGTTATTTGGGCATGTCAATGTATTATTTTTTTACAACAGTACCCAAGTGATTTGCCATTGCCTTCTTTCAGGACTTTTTTTTTTTAATCCTACAAATTTGGGATTCCCTGATGATTTATCAAGTCCAAACCTCCTTTGCTTTTCCAAAATTAACTAAGGTTACGAGGTTACTTCATTTGCTGTGTCGAAATGGCTACTAGTGTGACTACATTCTGTTGCAGTGGTGATGTAGCCTTTCCTTCCACACTTTTAGATCTTTATTACTTCAATCATTGGAGCTATCCAGCAGTACAAATGTCCAACAATTTTTCCCATTTCCCAGAATGGACTGTAATTATGGGATGATAGTGTTTGATATATTTCTCCTAATGAAAACTTTGCAATGAGAAAAAAAACCTCCATTATGTTCTCCATGGACCCAATAATGCAAACCCTTCTGCAAGTAACATTTCCAACTCTGCAGATCTGATGTATGCTAAAAGAAAATAGAAATTATCACTATCCACATTCTGTCAGTTCTGGAAGGCATTATTTCTGTTTGCTTCCACTGACACATATTTTAGCCTGGGAAATTGGGAGGTTTTTTTTTGTTGGAGCGGTAGAAACTTAGTCATAACAAAATTCTTTACTCAAGGACAAATGCCTGCACCTGCGTGGAGACTGTATCCAATTGAATGTGAAGATTTGATTGGACCATGTGATGAGCTTGTGGGTGTGGGGCAGGGTTGTGAACTTCCAGCTGGGTGGGGAAACCCTGGAAGCTTTCAGATTCGGGTTTCCCCAGATGTGCCAACATGACATCTCTAATAAATTGGAACTTTGAGGAACTTCTAGCCTCGGAGTTTTATTTCGTTGGGGGTGTTTTCCTGGAACCCTACACATTCTTTTTGCTCTAGAAAAATGTTTTCCCATTTTATTTATTTGTACAAACAATTTATATAGCTACCCAACTCACAGTACAATGATCCAGATGATGAACCAAAAGATTAAAATCAAAAGAAAAACAAATGTAAAAAATAACCAGAACAGAGATATATGTTCAAGGTCTAATTCCATGTCTAATTTCAATTCAGCCAGCAAAGACTCGTGTAACCACCTGTCCCAAATCCTGGGCAATAACCAAATCCTCAATGCGTTACAAGAGGCCAGCAAGGGCAGTACCATCTGGATCTTTGTGAGATGTTATTCCAAAGGGCAATTGATATAGAAAGAATGATTCCACATCACACCACTGATCTGGGTGATAAAGGGACACATAACATAGTTCCTTTACAAGGTGCAGAGAAGTGTTAGGTTTTACTTTTTTTTTCTTATTGGTCTTTCACAATAATCAATGAATTTCTACAAAATAGCATACCTTCATATATTTCATACTGTAAAGCTTTAAAAGATCTTAGGTTAATTATATTGGCATTTTCTCAGAATACTGTTTTGAGTAGCTTGGTCTTAAAACAAAAATGAAATAAATAAAATCAATGTCGAGTATAGACAAACTATGGACGAAAGGGCAAGAATAGAAGATCACCTTGCAATCTCTTTCTCTCACACCCTCTGCTTCAGGAGCCCTTGGAAAAGTTTTTCCTAAAATCTTACTATACCAATAGTCTAAGCACCACAGATAATTAAAGCTTTCTTATGAATTTATGCAAGCACGTTTTCTGACATCCACCAGAGGGTTTTGACTACATCTCTCATTATATAAGCCATGCAGGTGATTGTATGTTAGGAATCATAGTAGTGCTAATGCACCTCTTACCCCTTTCATTCATTTAGATGATCATCAACCCCATTCCTTAAAATCAGGCCACATTTATTAAAATCTATCACATCCTTCCCCTTTATGTTAGTTTGGAAGGCATACAACAATCTATTTTTAAGTTCATTCATCAGTTCATGCTCTTTAGCATTTTCTTCTATTATATGTCGCAATCCTCCATTTGGCAAACTAAAGCTATATTGTCTATTTAATAGTGGAAAAACCATCCAACTAAACATGGTGTTCCAGAGAAGAGCAGAAATTATATCTAAAGAAACACTGCAAAGAAATTTATAAGAAATTGCTCTTATGTCAAGGACAACCTGTATCTGTTTGTGGCTCATGTTTTTGTAAATTCTTTTTCAGGAACCTAGTGCTTTTCAACAGGTTTTTAACTAATTAATTAGTCTTAGTCATTTAGCTGTCTAGTTTTTTTTCATTGGTTGGATAAACGGTCTGATGAATCCCTGTGATAATCCTGAAGCTTTTCAAGCCATGACTTTTCATAAGTCTTGAAACTTTAGCTGTTTTTAAGCCTATAGTTGGAAAAACCCACATTTCTAATACTAAAAGTTTCTTTGAGGAATTCCTACAAATGGGTTCAAAGCATTTTAAAGACACAGGAGCTAAAAGAAAAATAAATTTGAACAGAATATTCACTATACTGGATATAACTCTGCTATAGATTCTTAATTTGAAAAAGTAATATCAGGGAAATAAAATATTGTACAAATTGTGATGTCATAAGCTGAAAATTTCCATGTGCTAATTAGCAAATAGTAGAGTTGTTATTTCCTGTTAACAAATTATGCTGCAGGGCACGCTTTGTAATTGCATGAGTCATTTATTCTGAACGTTGTAAATGCTTTGAATTATATATTTTAGCTTTCTTGTTTTTGAAACCAGTTAAATGATATAAAGTATTACTGAAGAAGTTCTCAAAGTACATTAATATATTAACTGATGTATTTGTCAAAAATTCATATCTGTCATTTTGAAAAATGCTTCGTATTTCAGCTCTAAATAGAACATATCCTTTAAAAAGAAAATACTTGTCTATTTGAAAAGAGTGTCATTAAGTGGAATGGAGCTCAGTGTCGGTTAAATGGGGAAAATTATAAACTTGTTTCTCCTGATTTTTAGATGAAAGGTTTTTATTTTTACAGAAACCTAAATTATATTGAGAACAATTGGAAACTCTTGACGTGTGTTCCACTCATTTATTTCACTCATTCCACAGAAATGTGAAGTACATGCATGCCTATCTGACTGTAAAACATTGGTGAAGACTCACTAAATCAGATATATTTAGTACAACTGTATTTTTTTAATAAAAAAATCCAGTCTTAATTAGAAATTACATGTGAACAGGACAGTGGTGAAAAAAAAAATCCATTCAATTAGAAATTACATGTGAACAGGACAGTGGTGAAATCCATTTTTTTTTACTACCAGTTCTGTGGGCGTGGCTTGGTGGGAGTGGTGTGGCTTGGTGGGCGTGGCTTGGTGGGCGTGGCAGGGGAAGGATACTGCAAAATCTCCATTCCCTCCCCACTCCAGGGGAAGGATACTGCAAAATCCCCATTCCCTCCCCACTCCTGGGGGAAGGATATTGCAAAATCCATTCCCACCCCACTCGGGGGCCAGCCAGAGGTGGTATTTGCTGGTTCTCTGAACTACTCAAAATTTCCGCTACCGGTTCTCCAGAACCTGTCAGAACCTGCTGGATTTCACCCCTGGAACAGGACTAGGTTGGATCCCAATAACTCCAGTCATTATTACCATTGCTTCTGCATCCTCACTCTAGGTATTTTAGTATCCCAAGAGAAACTAGGGTGTTTAACTGCAACCAGAATGATCCATTTTAATGAAACCCTGGCTAAATCTTCATTCAAAGGAGAGGGAAAGACTTTGGAATATATTAAACATAATTCATTTGGAAAACTATGCATGGGCCTGCCTCTACCAGGACAACAAATCAATGACAATTCAGTCTAAACCTGAGCTAGAAGCACTGAACCGTATAAGCATATACTGTATGTCTTAGAATTCAAAAAGATGAGAAATGAAAATGTGCCTGGTTACAAGATTTTCTTGCACATCTATTCAGGAATATTCCTTTTCCCAGCTGTCCCTTTTGATTACTTATTCCTAGACAAGCAGTGAAGTCTCAGTGAAGATTAAAAAAATAGAGGACAAAAAAAAACATTTCACTGAAACATTTGTGACAGCTTTGGTATACTGCTGATAACAATTTACTAGTTAGTTCCCTGTTTTGATATTACTTGAGCCTGATCTCACTTGAGAGCACTCCTACACCAAAACATCGACCTTCGAAGTCAACTTATTCATCAAGTACCTCTATTCTCTGATGATGAATATCAGATTAACTCACACCTTTGCTTTGAGTTTATCTAGATATATTTAAGTAGTCTGCCCTGCCCCTGACATCTTGGTTATAGATGAGTCACTATCTCTTATACTGAGAAATTTTTCAAAGAGAAATTAGTATGTACTCACGTTGACTCATCATTATCAACAAATCAAGCTTTTTTAAAAAAAAATAGAATGGTGATGAGTTTTAACTGTTCTCAATAAGGATGTGATATACCCCCTGAATATCAGTTGTTTTAGTGTGTGGTGATGGGGAAAAATGCACGGATGACACACTGACTTTCCCTTTACTGTAATTTTTCGTGAAACATCTGTAACCTTTCTTGGATTTAAGATGGCAGTGGACTAGGTATATGTTTATTTGACTTCTTTAATTTTTACCTACATAATTTCATCATCAAAAACATCACTCAAAAAATATTGCTGTTGTTTGTAAACCATGTTGGAAGAATTATTCAGATACTGTTGATGAATACATTTAATTGGTGTTCTCCTTCCAAATGAATATTGCTTTTTTCTTTCTTTTCTTTCTTCCTTTCTTTTCTTTTGATAGTATTTTCTGCTATTGGGGGGGAAAATGACACTCCCAGTAGCAGCATGGCTAGGAGAGATACTATTAGGAGCATTAATAATACAGCATACAGTCAATGAAGATTAACCAGGAAGCCATTTTTCTCTTGATTCATCTTTCACAATTCTGACTATTTGAAGTAAAAATAATTCTTAACAGAATTTTCATGCAACTTTTTTGGGGAAAAACTAGACACAAGACTGGGTAATTGTTTTCATTACTGAGATATTGTTTCTCAGATTCTATACTTTAACAAACTTCAAATATATTGAATACAAAAGTCCACATCTATATCTGAATAATTTTTTTTCTGTTTGTATTTTCCAGGACTGCCCACAGTTATTTCCTACAGAAGAAATTTTGATCCCTGTTGGTGAAGTGAAGCCCATCACACTGAAAGCTAGGAATTTACCCCAACCGCAATCTGGCCAGCGTGGATATGAATGTGTTCTCAATATCCAAGGAGTGATTCATCGTGTACCTGCTCTTCGCTTCAATAGCTCAAGTGTACAGTGCCAAAATAGTTCGGTAAGATGATATGGGAAGACAGAATGAAAATCGGTTTTGCTGATGTAAAAAAGTTGGGGATTTATTTATTTACTACATTTCCAGACTTCATTTAAAACAACAAAAACAACCTTTGTGATAAAATAGTTTATCCCTACCCACCCCACAAGAAACTGTAAAGTACAAAATAAATCCATTTAAAATAAAAGCAATAATTTAAACCTACTTTACAGTAATCTAAAAAAAAAATCTCAAAAAGAAAAGAAAAGAAAATGCCTGCATTCTGAAGGCATACAGATGATACAATTACTTGGTAGAATTTAATATTCATCTACCTCCACAAATAAAGCAGGAAAAAGACAAACAGACACCTTAAGGGCATATATTTTATAACTTTAGGGCAACCAGAAATAAGGTCTTGTTTTTGATAAATGTTTTCTTTCGGAAGGATAGTTCTAAGTGGCTGATCTCACTGGCAATAGAATGCACCTAGGAGAAGCACCATTAGGTAGTACAACTGATATAAGCAAGATGTAAATCCATTTTCCATGAGAGGAAAATAAGCCTAGCCATCTCATTGTCAAAATCATGTAAGCTGTGATCAGTATCAGCATTAAAGTGCGGATGTCTAAAAAGATCTTAGGCCTGCATGCTCATTACAAATGTCAGAGTAGAGGTAAAAGGAAACATGGTGTTATAAATAGGGTTAGCTGATCTGGTGCCTAACTTTATCATGTCTTGATTGATAGTGTGACAACTTTTCTTCTTTTAAAAAATACCAGGAAAAACATAGGGCGAATGAAGAGTCAAATGCAATATATACATGTAGGGCAAAATAACTAAATAACTACCGTAATTCCTGTTAGAATCAGTCAATGTATTTTCTTTCTCCCTTTCTCGGGTCTACAATACAATTGAATTATATGAGGAAATCATAGGTTGGCATAGCTACAGTGATAACCTGGTAATGATCATTTATATTCATTTGTCCCAATAAAATGGATTGACAACTCTTCTTTATACATGACTGCTTTTCCCCATTTATAACAAACTTATAAATTTCCTTGTATAGTCACTGATGAATTATGTGTCTATATGAGATACCAAAACAACTTGAAAGATTGCAAATAATAATCATAAATGATGCAGTAGAAGAAATTATGTTACTAAAAATGCTAAATTATGTTATTTGTGTGTCCTTTTCACTATTCTGTTAAAAATTGGGGAAGGAATTGATATTGTCACAGTTTGCCCAAAGCAAAAAGAAAAATCAACTCAGTTTAGTACAGGGTTGCCTAAGAAACTGAACCACCATTTAACAATTGAGAGATTACCCAGGAATGGGAACATAAACCACCAAGTGTGGGTGGTTATTTATTTCTTCTGTCCATTGATCATAGTTGCCCATTTCTTGCCGCCACAGCAGGCTGTTACATATCACCATGCCATCTTTTCTTTCTAGTCCTTTTCAACAAAGTATAATTTGGGTTTGTTGACTTGCTTCTGTTTTCCCCCTTTTTTGAAAACAAACAGTTTTTAAATGAATTTAAGTAACTGGAAATCTGTCTTACTTACATTTGTTCAGTTTCCCAGTATTAAAGAGCTTGCTGCCCCGGCTGACAAGGCTGCAGATAAGGCAAATGTAGAAGGTAAAAAAAAAAAAAAGGACTTAGAAGCATTTATGCCAGGGTTAAACTAATCCTGAATTCCAGGCGGGAATGTGCTACAGGCAGGTGAGGTGTTTAATTAGAATCCTAGCCCCAGAGAAGATTTTTTTTATCTGTCAGCTTCCCCTTTGACTGGGGGTGTCAGGAAAGGGGGGGCATTGGTGGGGGAGCATATGACAAAGGTGTTAAAGCAAAGCTAATTCACACAGGAGAGATAAAGAGAATTGCAGGCCTCTTATCAGGAAGCTGTCAAATTCCAGGCCCCAGTAGCTTGATAGAATGTGTAACACTGGAAAGCTGTCTGTTGCTTGGAGAAGACAGGGAAGGAACAGGAATGAGACAGGAGGAAAAAGAATTAAAGAAACATAATCTCCCTTGAACAAGCACCATAAAAGAGGCCACTGCTCCCTTGCTTGCAATGAAGCAAGAATGATCCCTTAGGAATGTCAAAGTTAACAGGAATAATAATGGAATCAAACGTATCAATCACTATTGCATTCCCAAGAGCAGTAACACCTGTCATTGCTGTCATGCCAGAATCAACATATTCATAATTTTTAAATAGTAATTTTATTAAACATTACTATAATCTTTGTAAAGAAAACATTTAACGTAAAAAAAGAAAAATACATAAAAATGACTTCCCCCTTCATCACAAGTATTAAAAAATTTAGTAACATTTATTTATTTATTTATTTATTTTATAAAATTTATATGCCGCCCAACTCCCGAAGGACTCTGGGCGGCTTACATCATAAAAAATAAAACATATAAAAACAATTTAAAAAAGAAAGGGGGAAAAAAAAAACCAACTATATTTAAAATAAAACATTCACACAACCATGCATGGGCCAATCAGAACAACTATTGGCCCCAGGCCTGCCGGAAAAGCCAGGTCTTAAGGGCTTTATGGAAGGCCAGTAAGGTGGGGGTAGTACGGATCTCGGGGGGAAGTTGGTTCCACAGAGTCGGAGCGGCTACAGAGAAGGCCCTCCCCCGCGGTCCCGCCAGCCGGCACTGTC
>QLTV01002542.1:539866-559850 GCA_003457575.1 Thermophis baileyi | reverse complement strand
ATGGCGGGGGGGGGGGCTTGTCCTGCCTCTCACCCTGTTCCCAGTCTGTTCCCACCCTGAACAGGGTGAGAGGCAGGAAAATCCCCCCCCCCATTTTCAAGCCGGTCAAGCCCAACCCGATGCAAACGCTGCTTCCAGCCACCTCTTTGTCCTGAAACTCCTCTTTGAAAGGACGATCGGCAGGGGGGGGGGAGATTTCCTGCACCTCGGCAGCAGCGTCTCCTCGCAGGGCTTCTTCCGATGTCCCAGGTGTATGAATTTCCATGCCTTCCTTTCCTGTTCCGTGGACGGAATTGCCTGCTGTGACTGTCACCGTTAATTAAGGAGGGCGCGAGGCGTGTGGGGTGCATCGCTTGGCCTCTGGCTTCTTTTGCAGCAGCAATTGGCTGCAAAAGCGGCGGCACTTGCTGGAGGCGGCAGCCTGAGAGGCACCCGCGAATCAGCTGTTTTGTGAATGGCGGCCGGAGTGGCTCAGCTGATCCAATTAAGGGGCTGAGAAGCCCTGAGGTGACCAGAGAAGGGAAGGGCTGCCTCCTGTGCTAGCCACACCCACCCCTTCATAGGGCTTATTTTCGGGGGAGGGCGTATATTTACGCCCACCCCAAAAATTAGCCTTGGCCTTATTTTCAGGACATGTCCTATTATCGGGGAAACACGGTATACTTGCCACATCTGAATTAAATTTTATATTTAATATTGAGTATTTAATTAAAATGGAATTTCATCCACCAAAAATATGCATAATGTAATTATTCTGTGGTGAGACATAGTAATTCTCTCTCATTCAGCAATAGGTCTAAGGAGGGCAGTCTAAATCTTAACGTTTTATTAAAGAAAACAAGTTTTGCAAATATATTTTGGCAATCTTTTTTTTTCTCAAAGATTAAAAAAAGCTAACCTGTATAGTTAACGAGCAGTAAATAGAACAGGTGGCATGCTTTAAACATCTGGGGTGATTTTTCACTCCACAGGCAGTTACTTTTGTTGCATACAATGCTCCCCAAAGCATTGCAGTTAGATGTCATTTCTCTGTACAATAGAAGTGCCTATTACACCCCAGCTGCAAATAAGCTTTTTGTCGCTAAATACCTAGTTCACATTTTGTATGATGGTGAATTTGGAACAGAGTCCATAACAGCCACTAAGAAGACAGCAGAGTCAATTTTTTTAAGAAAATTGTTTGAAGTGGACTGCTATATGCTCAATTCAGACCTTTGTATAGAAGCAGGTTTATTAAAAATAAAGACCAGAACATTTCTTAATACTGTCAACATAAGGTGAAGATCAGGGGGAAAATGCAACAATTTTTCCTACCGGCTCTGTGGGTGTGGCTTGGTGGGCATGGCTTGGTGATCATGTGACTGGGTGGATGGGCGTGGCCAAGTCGACATCACTTCTTTGCCCTTGTTGTTAGTTGTGAAGTGTGTGTAAGCAGGCTTAGCAGGAGCTTCAGGAGCGGCCAGGCGAAGGAGAGAGAGGATCCCATCCAGGTTTTTCTCCCAGGGAGCAGGGCCTCAAGACCCCCTTCCCCCACTTTCTTCGGGGGGGCAGCAGGAGAGAGAGGCCGCCCGGGAGGAATACGCACCCGTAGGAGCGTAGGAGCATTGGGAGTCGGGAGAGGAGAGGACAATGGGCAGGCGGGCGGGAGGGAGGCCCAAAGCTGCTCACGAGGCAGGGAACAGCAAAGGAGCAGCCAGTGCGCGTGGCGACCAAGGCCCACCGCCGCCTCAGGCAGGTGCGGAGTCAGCAGCCTGTTTTTTTGAAATGTACAACAAACACTCCCACACCGCCTTTTTGTGGCTGCGGCAAGCGTCGGCTCTTAAGGACCCATGTGCAAGAGATGGGGTGGGGAAGTTGTCCTCCTCTCTTCCCCCAAGAAGTGGCCGTGCATCCTCCTGCAAATCCTTCAGATCGCTCAAGAAACTCCTGTCGCATATGTTTAATTTAAATGCCATTTCTATCCATCCGCTGGCCTTCTCCGTTTCTGTTTTGTGAAGCTTCCTCCTTCTGCTTCCCCCTCCCACATCCAGTCATAAATTTGGCAGTCCTCCTCTGGCCAGAGAGGACCTAGTTTAAGCAATTGGCCTAAGGAAGAGCTTATAGTGTTTCTGGGCAAAGAGTGAGTGTCCGGAAGAGGTGAGCGTGGCCACAGCGGCAACCGGGAGGGTGTGGGCGGAGCCAACCAGGGAGGGAGATTTGAATTGGTTCAGTTCAGTGAACCGATTCAATTGTCACTAACGCCTTGGCCAAGGTGGGCCGAGGTGGTCGAATTTCACCCCTGGTGTAGATCATTTTTTTCCTCCAGAAGTCTTAAGTCCTTGGATGATTGCTAACTTTTTTGTATCCTTTGGAAACATGAAATCAAACTTTTAGAATCCTAAATTTAAATGTTGGAGTAAATCACTCAACAAAAGTAATTAGCAAATGTTTATTATTCAGTCTTGTGCTGACCATGTAGACAGTTCTAGATTCTGCAGTGCTGGAAAAACTTTATTTTTTTTTTTAGTAAGACCTGCTTCATGAAGTTTTCTAGATAATTTCATCTCATTTACCAGCTTACATTTTGCTTTAATGGGAAAAAAAAATTCTGAGCTGTTATAGGGAGCACAATAGTTCAGTGGTTAGAGGCACTGACCTTGTCAGCTGGAAAGCTGACAGCTTGGGTTTGAGATCTGAGTGCCACGTGATGGAGTGAGATCCCATTATCTGCCTCAGCTTCTGCCCATTTAGCAATTCAAAAGCATGCAAGTGTGAGTAGTAAGTACCACTTTGGTGGGAAGGTAACAGCTTTCTGTGCACATAGTTCGCACATAGTCATGCTAGCCACATGACTACAGAAATGTCTTCAGACAACACTGGTTCTCTCGGCTAAGAAACAGAGATGAGCATCACTCCCTAGAGTCAGATACTACTGGACAAGGGAAAACTTTACCTTTTATTCTGAACTGTATCTTAGGGCTGAATATTTGGAAAGTATTACTTAGTCATTAATGCAATGTTCACAAAGATCTGGCTGAAGGTTAAAAGACATAAAGGACTAGGGGTGACATGATAGCAGAGTATCAATATCTCAGGGGTTGCCACAAAGAAGAGGGAGTCAAACTATTCTCCAAAGCACTGAGGGTAGAACAAGAAGCAATGGGTGAAAAGTAATCAAGGAGAGAAGCAACTTAGAACTAAGGAGAAGTTTCCTGACAGTTAGAACAATTAATCAGTGGAACAACTTGCTTCGAGAATGCTCCAACACTGGAAGTTTTTAAGAAGATATTGGATAACCATTTGTCTGAAGTGGTGTAGGGTTTCCTGCCTAAGCAGGGGGTTGGACTAGAAGACCTCCAAGGTCCCTTCCAACTCTGTTATTCTACATACTATTCTTAAGATGTAATATAGTTATGGCTCTGAGCCTTGTAAACCTATTTCTTTGTTACCTAATCTGCTTTTCCTTATGCTTTACTTGTCCTTGTTGCCCTTTTCCCACTGGAGAATTAAAGTCCTATCCACCCATTTTTAGATTGGCAAAAATATATACTGGCAGGAAATGAGCTGTTCCCATTGCCAATTTCTATCCTACTCTAGTGCCTCTATTATGACACATACCCAAATAGTGCTATGCCGATTATACTGCAGCTCAGTATAATCAAAGCAATTGGTTGATTTCTTTGGCTTTACTGTTCACCCTCTTCCACAGATAACTAGTTAGCAAGAAAAATATTTTCCAGTTGCAGTCTGTACAGGAATGGAGCAGGTTTAGCTACGGAACTGACCATCAAATCTAGTCTCCTTCCTATGCCATTCTTTCTACATCCCATTCTGAACTGAATAAAGTGATTTTGTTTTTAATTTACCAACAATCAACCATGGCTCTTTCTTGTTCTCACCCATGGCTGCCAGACCTAAGCATGACCAACAGAACTGACAGTAACATTGGCTCCTGACAGATGTGATGCTAGTGGCAGTATTAATAGAGCTTTCTCTTTCCTCCTTCTTCCATGGTTCCTTCTTTCAGGGGCGATTAATCAGTTTTCACTCTCAGTATCTTCTTACTGTTAAAACAATAAGTTCTGAGTAGCAATCTTCTTCTGAACATCTATATATATCTAAAAGCCAAATACCACTCACTCATCACGAAATCTCCAGAACTGTAAAGCCTACAAACTTGAAACTTGGCACGTATGTTCCTCTTGGCTTCTAGATGCTCGCTAAGAAAGTATTTTTCGAAATGACCATCAGATCAATATAATTTCTTATACAGTATTATATTAACACGCTCTGATGCTAAGGAGTTAGACATTCTACTCCCCATCCCCACCTGAAAAGATCTCTGTTCCAACTGCCAGTTGCCTTATATTAACACGCTCTGATGCTAAGGAGTTACACATTCTACATAAATTTTCAAGCTTTAAGTGTCAATGTATCAAGCCCGATCCGTAACTACTCATTAATTTTCAAGCTTTAACTGTCAATTTATCAAGCCCAATCACATAGTTTCGTAGCAAAGCATGGGTATCCAGCTACTAGTTCTGTATAAGCAACTCATGGCCAGTTACTCAGCATTTCTCTTTTCCTATCCCTTGCTTTCATGACTCCTAATTACATTTGTGTCTTCTGATCCCCCACCCGCCCAAAAAAAATTGCATTGAAAAGTCCCCTTTGAAAATCTCAAGCCCTTGGCACCAATTTGAGTCAACCCAATTTATAAAATTATTTCCCATTGTCAGGTGACTCAACTCTTAGTTTCAGCAGCAAATTTTTGCAGTTCTTTCTATCTGAGGACCTGATTTAGCTACAGGCTCCAAGGCAGTGCTCCATATTATCAGAAACACTCTGTTCTTGAAATCCCAAATAACTCATAACTACCATAATTATTGATTATGAAATACTGTTCACCACTTTGGGAAAATCATGAATATTATTTAAACTTAACATGTGCATTAGAATCTCCGTTTTTACAAAAACTAGAAAGGACTATAAAATTAAAGCATTTATTCAGAGCTGGACAATTTTGTGCTACTTTGCAGTTCTGTTCAATTTTCTTTGGAATCTGTAGAATAACAGCATTTGCATCTGACCAGGGTCCAGAGGGAGGGGGTTATGCACTCACTATTGATCACCATCCCCAACCAAATACATAGTGAAAGGTAACAATTTTTATAAAACAAGCAACGGCCAATGGATGCATTTAGCTTTAAAGAGAAATACTGCTTCTTTAACATTGCTAGAAGGAAGGACAGCTTAAGGCTGGAGACAAATTGAAGTAATGTCATATTGTCACACAGCATTGTGTTAAAGTATGTATGCACATTATAATGTATGCAACATATGCATTGATGTAAATGCATTAATGCAAATACACAATCTTTACAACAAAGTTTTGGCTTGTGGCTTTTCTCATGGAAGTTTTTGTGCACTTGAAAACTTTGAGGTTTCTCAGGCCTGATGACCCAACTGTTATATATGGATGCACTGTTTGGGATATGTACCTCAACACTCATCCATGAATAGTAGTAATAAACATCACAACAAATAAAATAAAGGTATTAAAATGTTGTGAAGCAAACTTTCCTTTTCAGAGCTTTAGTTGGCTAGCCAAACATGCCCTTTTCTAAGCATCCTCTTTCTGAAAACTTCAAATTTTCCTTCTCTGTAATACAGGCATTCTGTGGCCATTGAGAATACTCTGCACTCCCAGGACTTATTTTGCATCCAAAGAATAAACTCATTATTTGTATATACAAACAAAACCCCAAGATGCATATAAGATCTAAAATGTCATTTGTTATTAAATTGGTGAGAAAAAAGATATCTGTTCTCTAATTAATTGAGAAATATTATTAGGTACTTAATTTGCTCACCAATTTCTTACCACTGTGTAATAGGATTTGGTTGGTTCTGACCACTGTAGCATAAACTGAAGTTATTATATCAGTTGTTGAACATCTGTGAGGAATACTAATTGTAGAATTTAATATTTTTCTGTTGGTAGTTATAGTTTCATTTCCCAAAGCTAAACATTACTGTGTTAATGTTTGATTTGAATATCCTGTCATATTATGTTTTGACTTTGATCCGTGACCAAATAGTGTTATTTTTTTTCCCAATAGTTATTGCTGCCTGACTTGTTGAATAGGGTACAATTTGTACAGTCATTATGTCATTAACAATGTGTCAAGAATTTTAAAAAGTTTTTTAAATAAAGAACATTCTCCTAACATTTCTTAGAGAACATCAGACAAAGTAACAGTGTTTTTTCATTGAGATCAATTGAAGCAATGTTAATAATACATGGAATCTATTGTTTGCATATCCAGATGACATATTGTAATATATTTGTTCAATATTCTGCTTATTAAGGCCTCTTTGTAATCAAGTATGTGCTTTAAATATATGTTATATATGGCAAGTTATTCAGTAATATAAAGAGAAGATACTTCAATTAAGAATTTTTATAACTTGATGCAGTTTAAGAAAATTAATGTGCAAATGTATAAAACATTTGCCTTGAAATTTCCTTGCTTCCTCTTTTACCAATCTTTCTCTCCTTCCTTTCCTTTGCTATTGACTGTTATTCTCTGATAATTAGTTAGGAGAGAAAAGTTCTGTTTAAAATCTCTGTTCAAACATCTGGGGCTGTTACGTTGCAGTTTTTCTTGGTTTATTTTTATGTATTCTTTTCCTCCTGTTACATACTGACTCTAAAACATGTTCTTAATTGAATACTGTGAAGAGACCCAGGGCCTTAAATGCCTCTCCATTCTTATTAGTTCCACAGGTGCCTTAGCCCTTTAGAGGCAAAAATATGGGAAAGAGACAGGTAGAGATAGTAACTTTCAGACTTCCAAGATAATTTGTTTATTTAACATATGGCATCTGCAGAGGCCATGCAATTACTGATATACAAATTTAGTTTAAATAAAGCATCAGCAAACACACACACACACACACACACACACACACACTGATGCTTTATTTATCTTCTATATTGTATTGTAACATATCAATATATTGTCATATATTGTCCATATATATGATATCTGGACAATACAATATAGGAGATAAAATATTAAGATAAACTGTAATAAAATCACTATAGTATGGAGCCATAGAATTGCAATGAGATGTTATAGTTCGATATTTAAGGAAGCTAACCATCTAAGGGCTTCTGGTGTGGCTGCAATGAGATCATCCCAGATGCCTTGAAATTTTCTGAGGAGATATTCTTGAACTATATGTGTTATAGGTTATTCCAGTGCACCACAGTCACATTGCAGACTCTTGGCCATTCCCCATTTAAAGAGCTTTGCTTTGTTGGATCTGCGTGATCTGTTTGTTTGTGGTTATTAAAAGTCACCCATCTTAATTGCCATTAATTGTCTTAATTGCCAGATAATTATCTGCCCAGAATAGATAGCAGTTCTATCTCGTTTATCACTTCTGTCAAATTACTTGCTTCCTTCTTATCCTTTCTTAGGAATAAATATGAATATATTGGATTTGTCAGAAACCCACACCAAATTCATGTTCAGATTGAAGAAAAACATTAATTAAAGAAATATAATAAGAATGAGAAATTGAATAGTTGGATAGATATTTAAAATTACGAAACAGGAACACCCCACCTTTGAAATAATAAAAGGGGTGTTGGTCTCACTTGATACGCCTCTTCTCATAGGGTGGAGCTAACATCCAAGAATGGGATGACACCGTCCTTCAGCCAATGAGGACTGAGTCTGTCAAATTGTAGATCTCCGCCCTTGGCTTCAATTACCCCTCTTTGGCGATGGACAGACTCGGCGTGTGTTATCCCCAAAATCCACTCAGAAAACAAAAGATCACAATTTGATGCCCCCGAATGCAGACCAGACTGCCTTGGGTGGGATTGGATGTTAGCTCCACCCTACGAGAAGAGGCGTATCAGGTGAGATCAATGTCCCTTCTCCATAGTGGGTGGAGCTAACATCCAAGAATGGGACATACCAAAGCAGTCTGTCCATTGGGAGGGCTAAAGCTGGTTAGTGTTCTCTGTCTGCGAATAAACACGTTGGAGCACTTGGCGACCAAACGCTGCTTCCGCCGATGCAAAGGCGTCGATCTTGTAGTGCCGGATAAAAGGAGTCGGCGATGCCCAAGTAACTGCTCTGCAGACCTCCTCTATGGACGCTTCTGTGGACCACGCTGCCAAAGTAGCTGCACTGCGCGTCGAGTGCACCGTCACCCCAGTCGGTCTCAGCAGGGATTGCAGGTCGTAGGCCCTCGCTATGGCACTACGTAGCTAACGTCCCACTGTGGAAGGAGAGACCCTCTGCCCCATGGAAGTGGGTTGAAAGGAGACAAATAAGGCCTCTGTACGTCACAAAGGTATACCTTGAGCACCCTCCAGACATCCAGGGTGTGCCACTGTCTCTAAGGCGTGAGAGGGATTGGGACAAAAATTAGGGAGGACAATCTCCTGAGCCGTGTGAAACCAGGAGTTTATTTTGGGCACAAACGTAGGGTCCAGGCGGAGGATCACCCTGACAGAGTGAAATACACAAAGGTCCTCCCTGACCGACAGTGCAGCGAGCTCCAAAATTCTCCTGGCGGAGGTGATCGCCACCAGGAACACCACCTTAAAGGTAAGGTGATGAAGAGAAGTAGTTCTCAAAGGCTCGTACGGATCCCCTATTAGGGACAGCAGCAACTTCGTGAGGTCCCCTGTGGACGACAGGTGGGCACAGGTTAGTAGCCCCTTTTAAAAATCTGCACATTGTGGGATGCTGCGACAAGGACTCTAGCGAGCCGCAAGATAACACAGAGGATAGTGCTGCCACCTGCTGCCTGATCGTATTAGGCAAAAGCCCCTTATGTAGCCCTTGCTGTAAGAAATTAAGGAGCTGTGCCATAGACAAATCCAATGGAGAACATCCCTCCTTGAAGCACCAGGAGCAAAAGATTTTCCAGGTGGCCAAGTAAATCCTTTCAGTGGACGGCCTCCTGGCGGCCTGGAGGATCTGGATGACACTATCCGACATATTGCGGCACTTCAGAGCATACCGCTCAAGCGCCAGGCGGTCAGTTGATACCACTGGGGGTCCGGGTGGACCAATGACCCCTGGCTGAGCGACGACTCTGTCTGCGGGATCTGCCAGGGCGGACAGACGGACAGCGATTTCAGGTCCGCAAACCAGGCCCTCCTGGGCCAATGTGGGGCCAGGAGCAGCACTTCTGCCCTCTCCTCCATGACCCTCCTGATGACCTTGGGGAGGAGGAGCAGGGGAGGGAATGCATACAGGAGTCCGGTCAGCCAGTCACAATGGAAAGCATCTGTGTCCTCCGTGCCCTGGGTCTTGAATCGAGTGACAAATCTCGGCAGCTTGGCGTTTTCTGGGGTGGCGAAGAGATCCACCGTAGGTAGACCGAAACGGCTCATCAAGGCTTTGAAGATGGAAGGATGGAGATTCCACTCCGCCTGATCTATTGTAGTCCGACTGAGCCAGTCCACCGTCACGTTGGACACCCCGGAGATATGGTCTGCCGAGAGGGACAGTAGATGGAATTCTGCCCAAAGACCCAGGGTTTTAGCCTCTGACATGAGGTGCCGGGACATGGTTCCCCCCTGCTGGTTTATATGAACTTTTGCAGCCACATTGTCTGTAAGCACAAGAACATGCTGACCAGCAGTCAGATGTTGCAGTCCCTTGAGTGCCAGATAGACTGTGCATAACTCCAGCCTGTTTATGCTGTAGGTCGACTCTGCTGGAGTCCATCTGCCCTGGACCACTGCCAACTGGGTATGAGCCCCCCAACCATACAGGCTGGCGTCCATTGTGATTATCAGTCTGCGAGGCTCCTGGAAAGAACAGCCCTTCTTGATGGCAGTTGACATCCACCAGCGGAGAGACCGTCGGACGTTCAATGGCACCAGGACTTTGGCTGCCGACGTGCTGCGTCCCGACCTCTGGAAGGGCAGAAGAAACCATTGCAATTCCCTGGAGTGCAGGTGTGCCCAAGGGGTGACATTGATGGCAGAAATCATTTTGCCCAGGAGCGTTGAAAGCAATTTCAGGGGAACCCTGTGCTGCTACAGGACCTGATGTGACAATTCCGAGATACTGTCCTGTCGCTCCTGGGAAAGGTACACCCTGCACTCCAGGGAGTCCACAATGGCCCCTAGATGGGTCAGGCGGGTAACAGGGGCAAGGTGGCTTTTCTCAAGGTTGATTGAGAACCCGTGGTGTTGCAGGGTGATAATTGTTACCTGGACGTCGAGTACCTGGGGCATTGGACGATGACTGGATCAATATATCATCCAGGTAACACTGGGCACACACGGGCATAGATCTGAGATGGGCCGCCACCGCAGCAAGCACCTTGGTGAATACCCTCGGTGCCGAGGAGAGGCCAAATGGAAGGGTTGTATACTCATAATGAGACCCCTCATAACAAAACCTCAAAAATTTTTGGTGGGAAGGCCGAATTGATATGTGAAGGTAGGCCTCGGTGAGATCGATTGAAGTGAGGAGGTCCCCCTGTCAGATGTTGCTCAAAATGGTTTGAAGAGAGTGCATCTTAAATCTCTTATAAATGATATATCGGTTTAATCTCTTTAAATCAAGAATAGCTCTACACCCGCCCGAGGATTTGGGGACTACAAACAAAATGGAGTGGAACCCCTGCCCTAGCTGGTCCTCAGGCACCTGCTGGATGGCTCGAATGTCCAGCAGGTGCTGGATGGCAGCGTTCATGAGGACCTGCTTATCTGGATCTTTTGAGACGGGGCATCTAAGAAAAAACCTCAGGGAGGTGGAAAGGAATTCGAGAGAAAGACCCGATGACATGGTCTCTCTCACCCACTTGTTGGACGTAGTTTTTCCCCATCTGTCTGCAAACAGGGCCAGCCAACCGCCAATGGGGGGTTCCGACGATGCCTCATTTTGAGCGACGGAAGGGGCGGCCTCCCCCTCCTTGAAAGGGCCACCTGAAAGCCCTACCTCTCCCTGATCTATCCTGGAAGTGATGTTGTCGAGGGGCATACTGACCTGGAGGGGGTCTAGAGTAACTAGAGGCCTGATCGGGGGAACAAAAAGGCCGCCTGGAATAAGGGGCGGCGCGAAAGGAACTTTTCCTTGAAAAAGAAGGAAGAACCTTCCGTTTATCCCTGGATTTGACCAATATGGGATCTAGGGCCTCCCCAAAAAGTAGCTGTCCCCCATATGGAGCAGAGGCCAGGCGCCACTTGTGGCAGGTGTCAGCTTGCCAATTTCGTAACCAATGCATCCATCGTGCTACGATCGATGAACCCATGGCTTGCGAAGCGAACCGGGCAGCCTGGAGGGTGGCGTCAGCCGAGAACTGGGCTGCGGCGAGCAGTTAAGATCTTGCTGGGCGCGAACATCAGATGGCCTAGCCTGTCCTTGAGTTGGCGAAGCCAAACTAAGGTGGTACGGTTGAAAAATGAGGTGGTGGTGGCAGCGCGCACCACCCAGGCCGCAGCTTGGTGTGCCTTCAGGAGCACTTGCTCAGTTCTGCGATCTCTGGTCTCAGAAGTTCAATAGTATCACCAGGCATGTTGGTCGAAGAAAGCAGCGCGGCGACAGGGGCATCTACCGAAGGGGTTTCGAGGGGAATTGCCAAGTCCGCCCCAACGTTGAAAAAACATTTATCGGTGAGAGATGGAGCTGGGCCGGATGCTGGGGAGGTCCATTGCCTCTTAACAGCATCTACAAATATTTGTGGCGCGGGAATGACCTCAGTCTCAGGGTTATGCTCCACAAAGAGCGGATCTGCAATATCCTGAGATGTCTTCAAAGAAACAGGGACAGGATTATTATTATTATTATTTATTAAATTTGTATGCCACCCAACTCCCAAGGGACTCTGGGCAGCTCACAACAATATAAAAAACAATTAAAAGAAAACATAATAAAAACATTTAAAAACAGTTAAAAACTCATAAACACCGTTCCATGGCCGGATCTCACCAATTACAGAGGCGAGATCAACGGCCCCAAGCCTGCCGGAACAGCCAGGTCTTCACCGCTTTCCGGAAGGCCAGCAGGGTGGGGGTGGTCCGGATCTCAGGAGGTAACTGGTTCCAGAGGGCTGGGGCAGCCACAGAGAAGGGCCTCCCCCGCGGGCCCGCCAGCCGGCACTGTTTAGCTGACGGGACCCAGAGGAGCCCAACCCTGTGGGATCTTACCAGTCGCTGGGAGCTATGTGGCAGAAGGCGGTCTCAAAGATAACCTGGTCCTGAGCCATATAGGGAGTCCCCAGATTGACAGAATTGATCGCCTTAAAAAGTAAGGACTTAAAGAGTCCAGAGTGGAAAAGGCCAGAGGAGACAGGAGGGTCTGGTGAAATGCCCTCATCCTCGGAGAGGTCTAAATCAAGTTGGTCCTGCTCGTCAGAGGCCTTGGACCTAGCACTTGTTGAGCACTCGGGAGAGTAGTAGTCACTCACTCGGGTTGAAGCGTCACAAACTCTCCTTTCCTGGGCCCGCCCCGAAGGGAATCCCACATCAGGCGCCACCTGAACTGGCATGCCTAGCTGCTGAAGGCCAGCGGCTATCCCCTGGCAAATTGTGTCTGCAATCACCATCTGCATATTTAGAGGAGCTTGATAGGCTTGTGGATCAAGCTCCCTTAGACCGGCTGCCATAGGTGTGAAGGTGGCTGGGGCCTGAGGCCTCGCTTGGGTTCTGGAAATGTCCAGGCCAGGGCCAGAGGCAGGTAATCCCCAGATATCAGTATCAGTAATTGCCAGGTCCGGGTTGTCCAGTGAGATATGTTCACAGTGAACATACTGGGCAGGGCCCTCATGAGCTACTCTGGAACAGCTCTGATTGTGGGCAGGGGAAGGCTGAATTGGCCCAGAATCACCCTCATGGTCACGAGCGGACCTGTTGTGAATTTTTTGCAAGGTCTTATCACGCCGAGGTTCATCTCTCTGAACCGCTTTGGAGGACTTAGAAGGGTCCATGCTCTTGGTAGCATGACTGTGCCCCTTATCTTTCCCATGTTGGGGCTGCCCTGAGGAGGTAGGGCGCGAGTTGGGCGGAGGTTTGGAGGCCTCCTTAGCCTGCTTGGGGGCCCATTTGCTCTTGGCTGACTTGCCTTTGGCATGATCATCCGCCATTTTGATTGACTCAGCGGGAAAAATGCGCGCCAAGGAGCGCTCTCAGTAATGGCAGCCGGGTGCCTGAGGCAATTTCCCTGCAGCCGGGCGGAGAACGGCCAGCCGCCTGTAACCGGCTTTAAGCCGAATTTGCCTCCTAACAGCCTCCCAGCCTGTCCTGCTGAGATGCGATCAGCTGTTCTGCGGTCCCCGTGACCTGTCAGATTGCAAAGAATCGTATTTTGCTGTGAAGCACGGCAAGCAAAAATACTCCAGCAAGGAGCGAAGCTCCTGAAGCCGAGGGGAGGAATCAGCGCATCGCTCGAGTGCGAAAGCTCCTGCGACACTCGGAACAGCAAGCGCTGCCTCCCTGAGCTGTTGGCAGTACTATGGCGGAGCGCGAAACTCCTGTGGCCTTTAGGTCGCACGAGCGCGGGGCTCCAGTGACAGATAGTGGCAACAAAATGGCGGACCGCTCCAGCCATCCCACTCCACCTATGCCGGTGATCTCCAATGCTAATTGGAGCGCAAAAGCTCCTTCGGCCACAACCGCCACCCCAGATACGATGCCGCTCGTCTGTGTGATCAAACGGAGAGCTAAGCTCCAAGCGTCAGGCCCATGGGGAGATAAACCCCCTTGCTGTCAGAGGCCACATGGCTGAGGCACGGCTCCCGTGGCAGAGACGAAGCTCTTATGCCACTCTCAACCCAGCTGTTCTTCTGATGCTGATTAGAACAAGCTGGGGAGAAATAACTCACTGTGATGGTCTGATCCAACAATCCGTAGTTGTGGAGACAAACGAGAATGGGAGAAAGTACACACACGTCCTTTCAGGCCAAGGACTGAGTCAAAGAGGGGTAATTGAAGCCAAGGGCGGAGATCTACAATTTGACAGACTGAGTCCTCATTGGCTGAAGGGACGGTGTCATCCCATTTTTGGATGTTAGCTCCACCCACTATGGAGAATAACTAGATTACAATGAATACAGCTGGGATCCCTCAATGGTGCCTCTGGTTCTATGTTGACTCTTCCCTAGCAGCCATTCATGAGTTGGCCAACTCTCCACAATTAGCAGCCATATACCCCCAACATACTCACAGAATTCAAAATGCTCCACTCATGCTCCCCCCCATGTAGGGAACCATAATAAAATTTTGAATTCTGTGAGTATGTTGGGGGTATATGGCTGCTAATTGTAGAGAGCTAGCCTGCAATTGTCAACTCTGAAGCAAACCTGGCTGAGGCCGCCTTGGAGACTTCAGAGTTGCCACATGGCAGAAGAAGGGGCAGGGAGGGGTGAGCATAGGTAGCTGGGGTTTTGTAGCCAAAACAAAATAGTTTCCTGCGGGAACCAAGGACATTCCAAAGGTGGCTGAGAGAGGTGGAGAGAAGTAACCAGGCAACCGGCCAGCACCTTGATTGGACAATGTGACTTATTGTTTGGGGAAAGGAGAAACTTTCACTTTTTAAATTGGTGAAAACCATGGAAACTTTCAGAGCTGGTTTTCACCAGTTGTGCCAATATGATATCTCCAACAAAACTCTTCTTTGAGTTTTGAGAACTCCAACCTGCCTTGGAGTTCTGTTTGTATTAGGTGTATTAATTGGAATGCTGACAACAATTTTATTACTATTAGCAAAAAGCAACCAATGTCATGTAAAATCTGGTTAGGTGATCCACAGACTACATGTAAACATGGATTTTATACCTCTTATAATTAGAAAATAGGCTGAAAAAGTATTGATTTAAATGGAAATTGTTTGCCTACCTCTGGTAGAGTTAACACCTCAGATAGTTTCCTGAGAAAAGGTACATGGCATTTCCAAGGAAACTATAGATGTCAGTTATCCTGATTAAGGATAGTTATAACATTAAATTACGAATGGGTAATACAGTATGTGACCATCCAGATGCTGCTAATTTGCACTGTGCATCATCCTTCATTATTGATCAGGGTGGCTAATGCTAGATGATGGAGTTTCTCACTTTTGCTTTAAGGAAACAGATTAAGTGTTGCAGGTGTCAGGGAAGCAGCCGTGTTAGTCATTTGTAGGTTTCATGTCATTTTAA
The DNA here is from genome assembly GCA_003457575.1 of Thermophis baileyi. Lineage (NCBI taxonomy): Eukaryota > Metazoa > Chordata > Lepidosauria > Squamata > Dipsadidae > Thermophis > Thermophis baileyi. The sequence continues at coordinate 544,688 of QLTV01002542.1, read as the reverse complement.
AGTCTATTAACACATATGTTTCCATGAATCACTGTCTACTTGGCTGAAGGAGGCAAGGCACCACAGTCTGTATCAACCCAGTGAGCTATCACTGAATGAAAAGCCTTTTTTCCCCCCTAGAACTATGATCTCATTTATTTCTCTAAAATGTTGTCTAAAACATCAGTATGCTGGTATTTTCCAAGTACTTTAGACAGAATAAACTAGCATATTTGCGTGGAGAAGAGCTATGCATTATGTAGCTTTGTTACAAGGATGTGTAGGATTTTCTTTTTCATCTCATTAATTCTTTCATTGATAATATGGCTTTATCAGCAAACCCAAGACTGAACGGTAAGAACAGTCTGCATGAAATGGATAATTAATCTATTACCTCTCTCCAGGTCTGTCAGTTGATTTAATTATGCGGTAAAACCTCTCTCTCTCTCTCTCTCTCTCTCTCCCTCCCTCTCCCTCCCCCCTCCCCCTCTCTCTAAATCTGTGTTAAGACTTTTAGCTTTCCAATATTGCCACATATCCCTAAAACTACTGTATATGTTGTAAAATTCTAAATTGTTCAATCCTTGGCTTCCCAACCTTTTTACACATTTTGCCTGAATGTTTATTTCTCTTTTATTTCCTAGTACTTCTATGATGGAATGGACATAAGTAATTTAGCTGTAGATTTTGCTGTCGTTTGGAATGGAAACTTCATTATTGACAACCCAGAGGATATGAAAGGTAAATATTTCAAAATATATTGTTATATTTTCATTTATTTCATTTATTTATTTAAAATAAAAACAAGTATAAACCAATCAAATTAGACATTATATTCCAATCAGTTATTACTTTTAATATGTTATATCATACTATTTACCAAAGTGTGTTTTTTAGAAAATGTCTAAATGATAATAGACAATGCCTAAGTTATCATCACATGGAATCTTTCTTCATAAATACAGGGAATACAAGAAATTCCATATAGTTTCTAATCCTATCTGAAATAAAGATAAGGCACAAATCAGGGTCAATCTAGCTATCTCAAGGGTCAAAAATATGAAGGAACCTGGGGGGAAATGATGAGGAAATCTAAGTGGATAAAAATATGTAGCTGTCTCAATCATCATTTTGTATTTATTCCTTCTTAAGAACTTTTGGAGAAAAACCGAGTTTGACCCTAGAAGTAAATCCCATAGCTTGCATAGGACACTGGCTGAATTGCAAGCTCAACACTAGAAAGTGTTGAAGGTAGAGAAAGGCCTGAAGGTAAACAGGCATTATAGTTGACCTTGGAGGAGTGTGAGGGTAATAAGCTTATAAGTCACTGAATGGTTAAAGCATTTATTTTGCAATGCAGAACTACAGTAACCTTAAGAACATATTTCCCCCTCTAGATAGTGGGGGAAATATGTTCTTAAGGTTACTGTAGTTCTGCATTGCAAAATAAATGCTTTAACCATTATATAAATACAGTCCAAGAAGGGATGGCAGTCTTTTTGGGGCTCTGATGTGGACTGCAGATAAGCACAGCAGATCACCTCTTTTCATCCTGACTAGGGCAGCCATATATAGCAGCACATAGACCCAAAAAACTCTACACTTTGTCTTCTGTTGCAACTGACAAATATTAAGCTGATCAGCCTAGAATTTTCTGGCTTCCTTGGTTCTCCATTTTAAAAATCAAAACCTAATTTTTCTCTTTCTGAGAAAGGAAATACTGACTCGGGTATCTGTCCTAGATGCAAAGAATTTACTGAGTTTTACTTGGTTTCCATATATTTTTGAGTCCTTCTTTCACTCCTTTGTTGTCTAACAGCCCAAACTCTTTTATAGCTAGTTTTCTACCTTTTTTATTTTCCATTATCACTTTACAGTTCCTGTTAGAATGTGTACCCTTTTTGTTGGACAGGCTTCTTTTCATTTCTTGAAGGAAGCCTTACAGCCTTTTACAGCTTCCTTTTAAACTACCAGAAAACCATATTGGCCTCTTCCTGGTTTGGCTGACCCTTTTTTACATTGTGGAAGTAGAACAAAACTGCATCTCTATCTCCAATCTTATCTCTGCAGCCAAATATCACTGGCCAGTGTGATTCTGGTCTTCCAGTGTTCTCTGGGATGTTATATTCCTTGGATAAGAACAAGTGCAGTTTTCCAGTCTTTTCTGAGTTTCTTTCAGAGCTTCCAAAGGGCAAGGACACTCTTGTTTTACGCTGTTGTTATTAAGATAAACAGATTTCCAATATACTGTATTATCAGGAATCCTCATTCCTGTTAGTTGTAGTTTACAATCTCTCTGGAATGACTGGAAATGTTAATGCTACAACTTGAATGCAATCATGCAGGACTATGTGATGCTTTCGTAAAAATTAGTGTAATAATTCTCTTGTTATTAGCAAACTCATCCTTCTGACATCTCCCTTCCTTTTAGCAAAAAAGATGTTTGTTTAGGATTGTGGTGATTAAGGACAGGACTGGCCAAAGTAAAAGAGACAAATCAGGAGACAAATCAATCTCAGGATATTTGGACTGTGCTTGTAGCTGTATCAGTTTTTCTACTGGCTTTCTAATTCCAAAACTGGTATTGCCATGCATATTTATTTACACATTGTGATGTTTCCCATTTCAGAGCTCCTAGAATATCCATCATTTTGATTAAAATACTAAGTACTGTACACTGGTGACTAGAAGTGAAAGATAAACCCTTACTGCAAGAGGTTCAGACATGACTGAGACACTTTGGTTGCATAGACACTGTCCTTGTTTGCAGTCTTATTCAAACATTTGCTCTCATAGATCTTTTCTAACAATATGGTAATGGAAGATACACTTTGTTAGAAAGATCCACATGAATACTTTTATCATTAATTTAGGTCCATTCTAAGCCATGTTTTTTTTCTTCACCTAATCACAATGCCCTCACAATTTTCAGCTAGCATTCCCAATACATTTAGAGGGCTCCAGATGGGGAATCTGTATTAAGTAGACATCTGCTTTGCCTAATGTATTTACACATAGCACAGTATTACAGCTCTGATGCTTGTATAATATGGACATGAAAGGTAATTTGGACAAGGCTAAGTCTGGCATATAGCCCATAATCTAAATAATGTTCCCTCTATTGTTGTTCTTATATATATTTCAGCAAAGATGTATTATGCATGTGTAATGCAGATTATTAGATGTTTTTTTACTTTCTAATCAAGGGCTGAGGGATTGCAAGTCGCTCAAAGTAACTCAATCAGTTTCTAGGTATAAGGGAAGACTAGCACCTGGGTTTCTTGGCTTCTAGTCCAGTACTTTAACCACTGCACAACACTGGCTCTTATACATGTGTGATATGTGTATATGTATATTGGTCCCAAACACCACACTAGCTCGCATGTGTCTGTGTCTGTGTCTGTGTGTGAATTTGTTCAGCACATTTTCAGTTCCAGGGCCAATGTTTTAAACTCTAGAGGTCCTTTTTCATGAGATATTTTACATTAGAAAGAATGCTTATTCTTTTTTAAAAAAATGGGAAACTCATATGCTGCCACAAAAAAGTTCTAGGATTTAAGTAATACTACATGACATTTTAGCAATAGCAATAGCACTTAGACTTATATACCGCTTTACAGTGCTTTACAGCACTCTCTAAGCGGTTCACAGAGTCAGCATATTGCCCCCAACAATCTGGGTCCTCATTTTACCCACCTCGGAAGGATGGAAGGCTGAGTCAACCTTGAGCCGGTGAGATTTGAACCGCTGAATTGCTGAACAGTCAGCTGAAGTAGCCTTTTTAATTTTCTTAAAAAGTAAAAATGATGAACAATTGAAGTCCGGTGATCTATGTGGTAATGTACCCACCTGCCCAAAAAGAAAGAAGGTCTGTGTGTTGGGGTGGTGGACAGGCTAAAACAAGTAGAGATGACAGTCAAGTTAATTCCTTATGTCCTCCCTCAAACCAGTAGTTTTCAGTTGTATGTACAATATATTTTCAGTGTAAGAAGTAAACCCATCAGGATTGGGTTTCTCTTGTCTGCATTTAGTATAGAAGGAAAAGCTGTATGATGGAAATTATTGCTCTAGTGGAACATCTAAAGAAATAGAATCAGAGTTACAACTAAACTTGGGACAGCCCAGCCCAACATCTGTTTTACTCCATGAAACGTATATCCATTGAAAACTGGCAACAAAGATATCCATTTAATTGGTTTTTATTTTATCCCACCTGAGCCATACTTTGCTTTTGAGAGCTTTTGAACTTTATGAACAGTTTATTATGAAACCTGATATATTGGAAGTCCTGCCAAACATCCCGGGATCATCATTTTCAGTGAACTGAAGTAAACTAAACAAAAGAAACCTTCAAAATTGTGGCCTAAATGAGGCATGGAAGAAATTATGTTGGTTTTTTTAAAATGTGGAAAGGTTCAGGAAGAAGCAGAAGAATTTATAGCCCTATTATACAAGCATATAAAGACCTTATATGACCTTACTTATATTTCTTGAATTTTGTTGCATCCTAGATCAACCAATTTACTATTATTTGAAGGGAACAATTTAAGCAAAGAAAGGAAACATTTCCTTTACAATCATGCAATAGCTTATTGAAAATTGTCTTGATCCCCACTTCATGAGTGTTCAATCCCATTAACCTTGCCACTTCAAGATGTAAGATAAATTGCTTTTCTAAGGCCTTTCTTTTTTTTTTTTTCAAAATTTTTTTTTTTATTTTCCATATAGACATTCTCATATTTATCATCTCATTTCTCCTTTCATTTTTTTATCCATCCATTATACATATATCCTACATTTATCATATTGCTTTTCAATGTTGCTTTTTTACCATCACCCTTTC
>QLTV01002542.1:504024-539603 GCA_003457575.1 Thermophis baileyi | reverse complement strand
AAACCCCTCCCCCCTACTCTCTTTCAGTACTTTCTTCTGGGATATATCCTAAGGCCTTTCTAAGAATTATGCATCCTTAAATATATCATGCACCCAAATCAAATGCTTTTTAAACATAAGGTAAAAAGATATACCAGATTGTCCATTGTAATGGAAAGGTATTTTTTAATCAGATCTGACTCATCTTGGATTTCTAATTGCTAACCATTTATTTTGATACCTACAAATTTCAGTTTCATAGAACTTGGAAGTATGGACAATTTAAAGAAAATCATTGCACAAAATAATTTTGTGAAGATTAACATTGGAACTATTAAGAGTTTATGTGAAACAAGGGGAGAAAATGAACCCTTATAATGTCTTTGAGAATTTGCTAGACATCTAATCCCATTCTGCAATCCAGAAAGAATTGGATGGCTGTAGTTCATTCAGATTGAAGCTTCAGATCAGGCTTTAAAATTGCAGAACTCTAAAGAAGTATCTAAATGTGCTGACTTTGGCATCTTGCCTCTAACGACAACTGAGCATATTTATTGGATTTATGCTCGACCAGCAATAGTTTAACATTAAATTAGTCTGGGAGTATTGAAATACCTCAGGGAAACTAGCAATAAAAGACCAGTTCATAAGCAGCAAATGTCATCTGTCTTTTGTCTTGAATGATTATGGAAACAGTTATGTTTTAAAACAGGAAAGTGTCTTGTGACACTTTAGTAACCTAGAGCCCATGCCGGCCTACAGAATAATCTGAGTCCATATTTGTTTGTAAGTTCTTTCTTTCCTTAAGCAAATATCATGTGACTTAGAATTATCATGATAATTAAATCCAAATTCTTAAAAAAAAAGAAGACATAGACAGTGAGCAGATGGGTAAGCTTAACTTAACAAAATGTCACATAAAAATATAAAATGTTAGGTAAACTTATTGAGCCTGCCAGTATCAATTAAAATTAAAACCTGTTGAATAAATAAATAACAGCTAAGAGGCTAAATCATCCTACCACTTCTACGTAGAGCAGATAAATTAAATCACTATATCCCAAGCCCAGAGAAATAGGGCAGATATTGCCTAGAGTATAAAAGAATATTAACAAATGACAGATCTCCCTTAGTCCCTTGCAGTCAGTCTGCAACAAACAGAGGAAGGCTCATCTCCTGCCTCAGAAGCACTGAAGATGATTATTTCCATTGATGGCAGCTTCACACAGTAGCTTCAGGTCACGCTCTGAACAGATGCATCTCATTTTGCAGGCCTCTCACCTTCAGCTCAAGCTCCTCTTCTCTATCTCCACAGTTCATCTATACAAATGTGCAGCCCAGAGGGAAAGCTGTGGACTGTGCCTGAAAGCGGACCAGAAATTTGAGTGTGGCTGGTGCACTGGAGAAGGAAAGTGCACTTTACGTCAACATTGTCCCTCCCCTGTCAGTGGATGGGGAAGGTGGCTTGACTGGTCAAGCAGGAATGTCAAATGCTCCAATCCACGCATCACTGAGGTAATTACGCATCTCTCTCCTATTCAGTCCTGTCGTTTGCTTTCATTAACTTTTCTTTATTAAAATTCAAATGTCTGTGCATTCTCCAGTGGTCTTTATATACACTAATAAGTGTATATCAAGATACATTATCTGGATATACCTGAATCAAGCCATTGTTCCCTACTCTTCCTACCAAATGAAATTTAAAAGGAGAGATACTTTGCAGTGCTTGGGCCTTCAGACTGGATTAATCTTCCCCAAAAGGCTTGCTCTCCATCTTTTGTGCCCAGAGCAAAGACTATGATCACTCTGTGTTCAATTTAAAGCAGTTTTATCCATTCTATGGATTTGTAACTGCTTTTTAAAGTTCCAAATATATTTTCATTGACTGTATTTATATTTGCCCATTTAATTACTGTATATGAGAATTATATTGAGGTCTGAGATATAAATGCACAAAATAAATAATGCCAAAGACTGCAATCCTGACTTTATAGTATGTGTTGGTCTTGCTTTCATTATACCTCTACAGACCTTGATCCATAGGCCAATTTTTTCAAGTATCCTTAACTAGGACGTCCCTTAAACTTACTGTGCTAATTTTGAAACCAGTTAAAATCTTGACTATTTGTTAAATCTTTGAGCTAATTTCATTCCATAATCCCTAATTCCACTGCTTTCTTTTTTTGGATATCAGTCATGCCAAACATAGTATTTAATGGTATGCAGCAAATTCAAGTCTCTTTAGGATCAAGACATTTTAAAGAGTTGTTGTCAATTTCACTTGTATTTCACTTACTTCCAGTAGGGTCCAGGTAGTGTTTATAACTTCATTGTGTCCTCTCGAGTGTTGTGTGTTAGGAAAAACTATAAAAGAGGAAGTTACTAATACAATAAATTTCATGGTTGTTGAGTGGAAATTCTAACTTCCCTGGCCAGAATGGCTTTCAGTTCCTATTTAAGATCAGTTTTATGATGAATGCTATTGCTAAACACATTGCACAGAAGAAAGCTCAATTCACAACAATTAATTTTGAATTAAATTCTAAGCACAACTGACTAGAAATACATTCTATTGAACTCAATATAACTTATTTCTGAGTAGACACAAATAACATTGCATTATAAGTTCCACATCCATATGATTAGGAACCTTCTTTCACTTTGCTCATCCAGATGTAACACATTATACTTATTACACTAAGGAGGAGCATATAAAGCAGCATGCACTTTCCTATTAAATTAATTTGTAGCATCTTTGATGCACAACCAGTGTGCACTTTTACTGGCCTTGATAAACCAATTTCAGTTGTCAAACTCACTGATCAGTATGGGGGTGTCCTTTCTGCCCTTCGGCAGGCATACTAATTAAAACAGGGAAGTAATTAGCCTGTAATTGATTTCTCTGGATTGCATGCTATTATAGGGGCAATAGTCAGGAAAACTTTGTTCAGTCAACAGCTATCACTGGTAGAAACTGCTAACAGTAGCTTTAAATAGCATGTTTAAAATAGCAGTCACTTTAAATAGCTTATTTAAGATGCCAGACTAAGAAACTATGTAACCACTATGTCAAGGAGGTTAACTTTTCTTGGCTATTCTATTTTTTTTAATCTGAATTGTCCCTTCATAAAGCAGTTATTTGATTTATGAAAGAAATCTTATAACATGTTTATACAATAGGAAGGGTGACAGTTAAGTATATTATTTCAACATATTCCAGTGATCCACATTGTGCCCCTTCTAATGATTTACATTAGGTCAAGATACCTGGAAGAGTGGGAGAGAGAGAGAGAGAGAGAGAGAGACAGACAGACAGACAGACAGACAGACAGACAGACAGACAGACAGACAGACAGACAGACAGACAGACAGACAGACATTGTATTAAAAAGAGATTAGACACCTTCATGGAAGATAGACAAGGGTACACGTATTTGCAAAAATGCAGACAACTCACCAGGTGTTAAGAAAGAGAGAAAATATTACAGGTGGCCCTTGATTTATGACCAGTTGCTGAACTCTTCAAAGTTCCAATGGACTAAAAAAAAGTTATTTATGACCCATTATGACCCATATCTCAGGCATTTGGCAACCAGCTCATATTTGCAACCATTTGCAACCTCCCATGGTCATGTCATTGCATCTTGCAATGTTTTTGCTATTTTCCATCAAAAAATGTCAAAAAATGCCCATTGGATAATAGCAATAGTACTTAGTATTAGTACTTAGTACTTATATACTGCTAGTACTTAATACTTATATCCTGCTTTATATACTTATATACTGCTTTATAGTGCTTTATAGCACTCTCTAAGCAGTTTAGAGAGTCAGCATATTGCCCCCAACAATCTGGGTCCTCATTTTACCAACCTTGGAAGGCTGAATCAACCTTGGGCCAGTTAGGATCGAACCTCTGGTAGTGAGCACAGTTGGCCTACAATACTGCATTCTAATGCCCACCATTAAGCTGGATTTGGACTTACAACCACATGATATGCTTAACAACCACAGCAACTCACTTGAAGACTGTTGTAAAAATGGTTGTAAAATCAAATCCAGTCATGTGGTCAACCTCAAAACTGTATAATCAAAATTCCAGGCTCAATTGTGGTTGTAAGGCAAGGACTACCTATAACCAGAGGTGGGTTCCTGCCGGTTCGGACCGGTACTATAGAACCGGTAGTAAAATAGGGACTGGTTCTCCGAACCAGCAGTAACGGCAGCCTGACCACACCCCTGAGCTGGTTTTTTTGGTGGCACCATAGGTGCCGCCATCTTGTTTTTTGCTTCTGCGCATGCGCAGAAGCTTTGTTTTAGCACTGCACATGCACAAAGTGTGCACGCACCCGCACGGCGTGCCACTGAGGGAACCGGCAGCGACGAAAACCGGAACCCACCCCTGCCTATAACTCTTTGCCATCATCTACTGATTTTCTCAATGTTTGCATCTCAGATACAGCATACTTTATAGAAGAGGACCATTGTCTTAGAATTTTTAGAGAGTTCCCAGATGAATTTGCTTTGCCTAGACTAAGAAAAAATGATAAACTTGAAGGACTAGTTTTTCTTATATTTCTTTCATGCAAAAGAAAAAAAGAAATGGAAAAGAGATGATCAAATAGTTCTCTAAATAAAGACAATACTTACAGTATATGTACTTGACAGAGCATTGTTATAGGGTCTGTAGTGGTCTAAAATTTACAGATACATCAATATACAAAATAATGTCTTCATTAAAGCAAATTAAGGCTTATAGGGTTGAAGCAACCTTATGATATGGGGAAGATCATTCCAGAAGAGCTTACCTGGAACTTTTGCTACCTCTCAATTTATCCTACCTGATATGATTATTGGAAAAAAATAAAAATTGAGAGGGGGGGTCATCCTGAGTCCCTTCATGTAATGGCAAGATTAAAATACAATACGTTCTCTAATCCAGGAACTTCAGATGTATTGTGGATTCAGATGTACTGGGATTATCCCAGTAGCTGAGCTGGCTGTAAATTCTGGAAAATGGGTACCCTGTGATATCTGTTGTTCTTACAAATAAATTATGTGATCAAATAACTGTGTTTGTTTAATAGCAGTTCATATCACAGTCAACACCACCTCGGTCCAAAAACCAGTAATCCTTTTCCATGGCAAGCATAGATCTAACCATAAATTTCAGCCACTGAAAACAGTAACCGATTTATAATAGCCTATTTTTCCATAGTCATTTCCAAATTACCATGCACAGGTGAGCTTTAAGGTATATTCACTAATTCTGGCAATGATGTTCACTGTGCTTTCAGTACCTTGTTAACTACAGAATGAGCTCTATTTCAATAAATCACATACACTGAGGTGGCTTGCTACCTAGCACTGAATATTTCATTCTCATTTATAGCCACTAGAAACCTAGTAATGCATCTTTCTTTCAGCTTGATTCTCTGTGACAGTTGGATCCACCCACTCTGCCAGTCTAATGGTCTCAATAGAATTTACTTTCATCCCAAGGGGGTTGCTTCCATTTTTTCAACTTTTAATCAAAACCCAGAGCCTTCCATAAATAAATAAAATTGCCTTCGTGGCATTTTAAGTTTGTTCTTCTCACAGAAATCTAAGTGTTAATATGTATAGAATTGAAAGTGGGAGTTGCAAATCACCAGAAGCAGAATGGCTCATGAATACTCTTCTCTGTCTAAAAAAAAAACCTGTTTAAAATATATATCTATATACTACAAAAGCTCTCTTTTTAAATAACTTTTAAATGAATTCATTATGAACAATGCATCACAGAACAACAATTTTTGAATCAAGTTACTTCAAATAGGCTAATTTACAGAATGAAATTTTGGAAAGTTATGGCTTCTCCAGGCTATTCCTCTGATCAGACTACTGCAGTCACTACCTTTTCAATGTTCCATGATAGTTTCCCAGTCACTCTTGTAATCCCTCATTCCTTTCCCCAAGGAAGGGGAGGGGAGGGAGAAGGAAGAGAGGAATAGGGAGGGAGGAAAACATGGGAGAAAGGGAGGAACAAGGAGGAAAGAACCCTCACCCACTTTTTCCAGCACTGCTTCCCTCACACATGCCCTTTCGACCCATGTCATTCTCATATGCCTTCCTTGACCCATATGGCTCCTCTTTTGTACCCTGTGCCCCATCCCTAACCAACTGCACTCCCCACATGCTTTTTTCAACCCACAGAGCACCTCTTATGTACCCCACCCACTTCCTGGCTTGAACTGCCCCATGTGCCTTTCCCAAACTGCATGGCATCTCTTATACATCCCCAGATATCCTCCCTGACTATGTGTGCCTTTTCCAACCTGCATGCATCTATTGTGCAACCCCATGGACCCTTCCTAACCTACACCACTCCTCCACCCCCATCCTTAACCCATATGCCATCTCTTGCACATAGCCCACATACCCTTCATATTTATTGAAAGCCAGAATGCAGGTAAGTGGCTGCTGCTAGGATCTCTCTAGTGTACCCTTTCTTACCCATTTTCTGACACACCTATTCCCTCCCTCCCCCACCTGACAGCAGCTACTTATCTGCATGCTGAAAACATCCCAGAAGTAAATGGGGAAATGGGACGGAGGGAGGGAGGGAGGGGGGAGGGAAGGGAAGGGAAGAAGGGGTGTGGGGGAAGAGGGTAGATCTCGGAGGGCTGAAAACAGCACGGAAGGGAAGGGGGAAGGGGGAGGGGGGGGGGGGGGGGGGGGGGGGGGAAGGGAAGGGAAGAAGGGAAGGGAAGGGAAGGGAAGGGAAGGAAAGGAAAGGAAAGGAAAGGAAAGGAAAGGAAAGGAAAGGAAAGGAAAGGAAAGGAAAGGAAAGGAAAGGAAAGGAAAGGAAAGGAAAGGAAAGGAAAGGAAAGGAAAGGAAAGGAAAGGAAAGGAAAGATTTCTGATGCTGCTGACTTCCAACTAGAGAAAACTCAATGGGGAAACTGGCAGACAGTCAGATGTTACTGCCACACCCACTGCTTGTGGTCATGTGTTTCTCTGTTTATGTAAGGAAATCTCTCTTAAATATTAACCCAAAGGGGCATGTGTTGTCTGAAGGTAGTACTCAGGTTAGTACCACAATTGGGACCAGAATTTTGATTGCTAAATGAGTTAATTCTTAAGTGAGTTGCAGCCTATTTTATGACCTTTTTTGCCATAGTCGCTAAGTGAATCATCCTGGTGGTTAAGTGACTCGCATAATCATTAAGTGAATCTTGCTTCCTCCATTGAGTTTGCTTGTTGGAAAACAGCTGGGAAGATCATAAATGGTGATCATGTGACATTGGGACATGGCAAATATCATAATTACATGCTAGTTGCCAAGCACTAAAATTTGGTTATATGACCCTGGGGACATTGCAATGGCTGTGATGTTCAGTTATAAGACATTTTTTTAGTGTCATTGTAACTTTACACTGTTGCTAAACTAATGGTTGTAAGAAGTCAAGGATTACCTTTAGTCATTTTTAAAATTCAGAACATTTGGTTCCTTTTGTGGAACTAAATTGAAGGGAGAAATAATTCATTGTCTAACAAAGAAATATATCATAACAAATGATCTATACATTGGTTGTTTGGCTTTATTCTTGGGATGGTAATATCTCAGAATCCATTGCTTTGCCTTAGGATGAGCCAAAATGCCACAAAACAAATATCAAGCTTTTGAGTTCTCCAGATCTTTTCATGATGCTGTCTGTAAAATTTCATAGATGTTAGAGGCAGACCAAGCTTGATGTTAAAATTGCAAACTAATAGGAACAAGCAAACTAAAACATAATTGTATTCATACCTACTTAGAAATTAGTTGCATTAAGTACAATGATAGTATTTTAAGGTAAGGAAAGGTTACAATCCTACATACACTTATCTGTAATATATTCCATATGTGTTTACTTATAACAATTCTTGATAGAAATAATAGAACTTATTTCTGAGTAGATATGTTTAGAATAGTACTATTAATTGGTTTAGATTATCCTCCAAGCTTTAAAGGATTAAGAAACATATCATTATTTGTTTATTTGTTTAACATATACCTGTACCTAGCAACCTATTACAGATAGACATATATTGATCATATTATTCCTTTTCAATATAAGTAACATTATGCAAAGTTGCAGAAAAAGAGTAATACAGTAAATGGAAAACAAATTAAGAGCAATAAAGGAAAATAACAAAATCAAGCTTCTACCATCATTATCTGTTGTAACACTATATACTGTAACTCTCTATCCTTGAAATCTATTCTTACATCCCTCTCCTGAAAATGTATTGGTTGCACTAAATGAGCTCTGAAGTATCTTCAGGCCTGATTCTGTTCTTCTTTTACCTAATACACTTCTTAAATGATTACTGAATTCAACTTAACCTTTTGTTTTTCATGAAAACCCAATTTTCACTTCTGTACAACCAAGTTAACAGAAGGTTACTATCTATACACATAGTCATTTTTGGTTCTTTCAATAAGCATCCATTTCTCACAACATATGACATCCTATCCACTACCTTTCTACTAGTATTTCTCCTATTTTTCCCATTCATTTTTCTATCTTTAGTAGACATTCTAGCAAAGTACATAAATTCATCTACTTAATGTAATTTTTCATCATTTATGAAAAATTTGTAATCACTGAGACACTGACTCAATTTTTCCTGTAAAATACAACTATATTTGTCTTTGATACATTAATTTTCAGATCTATTCCTTAGTGCAGCGGTTCTTTCACAGGGGTCGCCTAAGCGCGCGCTAGCCCACCACACCCCCTTTGTCACCTCATCGCGTGCAGGGTGGGGTCGCGGTGGCGGGGAGGGGGTCGCGGCATTAGGAAGGTTGAGAACCACTGCCTTAGTGCATCATTCAATCTATTCAACATTTGATGTAAATTATTTGATTTCTCAAATTGCAATAAGGCATTGCCTGCATACAAAAGTAGGTATATACCAACACATCTCTACATACCCACAAACATTCCATGTATAATTATCCATAAATAAACACCCAAAGGGATATTACAGTATATATCCTTGTCTTATTCATGACCAATACTGAATCATTTGATAAATGTTTCATTTATTCTTACCTGAGTTTACTGCAATCATAGACTGTTCTTATCACATTCAGCAGACAACCATCAACTCCATGAAGGGGAAAAACAGTCCATAACTCAGGACTATTCACTTTTTCATCTTTTCTCTAGATAATAAACAATTCATTTTTTTTCTCACATTCATAAATACTTAAGAGCAAAAATCTGGTCTGCATACCTCCTGCTTGGCATGAAGCCACCCACACTGGACTTCTCAAATTTTGTTCATTGTCATTGTAATATTTCAAATAGATTTTTTTCCCAGGCACACTTAACGAATTAGTCCTGCCACCCATGTTATAACACTCTCTTGTTATTTCTCTGTTGGTAGAAATTCCTGTTATTTCTCTATTTTCTAGTTATGAGGCACAGATGCGGCTTCACATATACCTTAAGCAAGTTGAATCGCTACTCTATAAGCAAATATTTTTCACATTATGTCAACTACAAAGGCAGACTTACCATTTTTCAGTATTCTTACAGCATTTATTACTTTCTTTTAATAAGTGTGTTTTCTTGAATGCTAACATTTATAGCGCTTGTTTCAGTTGCAGTGTTTCACATATCGCCATATAGATCCCATACAATTTTCTAAAATTCTCATTCCAGCAGTGTCTCACTTCAGTTTCATCTAAAATTATTTCAGTACTTTATTTTTCATTTTATTTTATTGTACAATCCTTGTTTAGCCTTCTTCATTCCTTTCAAAAGAGCTTTTTATTTCTAGCTTGAGGAGCAGCATAGCAGATTGGGCAAAACTCTACTTATTGTGGAGCTGACAAACTTGGTGGAAATAGGAGCTGGTGAAAAGTTAATGTCCTCGAAACTCCTTTTGAATTGAGAAGACAAGGATCTTCCATGTTTGACTCCACACAGTTTATACCTGGGAATAGATCACAAAATAGCATCATTCAGTGGGTTTGAGAGGTCTGGGGGCTGGGGGAGCATTCATCTTGCCTAAGCCATGCTCAACGCCTTTCAAGGAGACACTGAGTTCACCTACCTCCTCTCTTGGTTACTTTAGGAAGTTGCTTATTAATTTCTTTCTGAAAGACAAGCTACAGTATACCAGGAGCTTTTTCTTCCAATCTGGATGAATAATGTGCTGAGTAAATTTAAGGATTAACATGAATAGCTTTAATTTTTTGAAAACAGCAAAAGGGGAACTACAATGTTGATTTTGGAAAGTTAAGGAGCTAGATGGATTTCAAAGAATATTTCCTATGGGGTGCTTAAAATTTATGAAACAGTATATGGAGTCTTTGAAACTAATTGTAAGAAATCCTCCCATAGGAAAGTTCTGTTTATTAAAAAAATAGACAGATGATAAGAAGGAACTTGAAAGAGAGAACAAGATATTACTCTTATAGCAGAATAGTGGAGCAACACTATTTGACTATAGAAGAAATTAAGATTATTTGGGAACAATTTGCTCAGAAGTTACTTACAAGGTTGGGTGATACTCTAGCAGAGGACATAGAAGAACATCATATTTTATTGGATAAAACAGAGACTGAGGCTGATTTGAATGTGGATTTGGAGTTTAAAAAAAATGCTGGATTATAAAAGTGATATGAAAGAAGATGTGGATCTGAAAATGGATTTTAAAATGCCAGGATATAAGAGTGGTAGAAAACAATGACAAATGGATTTACAAATGAAAATAGTTGATCTCTTAATAATCAAAGGGAATACATAAGCAATAAATCAGTGAGTGACTTGGAATTCACAAAAGTTATGTGTGGAGAAGACAAAGAGAAATTATTCAAGCTGTTCCTGGAAGAAGAAAAAGAGAAAATGATAAGACATCAGTTTGTATGACTTAATGGGACTAAAAATTAAGTTTTTTTAAAAATGAAAAGAAGATTCATAAAGTTAAACTGTTGGAAAAGGGTTAAAATATATATGTTATGATTTCAAGTGGCTACTAATAGGACTTTTTTTATCAGGATTGTATGACAAGGCTTTAAAGATTTGTTTATAAATGGGGACAGATATTTTTTTTCTGTTTTATTTCTTAGAGAAAAAGGTGTGTTTGGATTATAAAAATGATTTTTTGATTAAGTTTAAAATATATATGTTAATGTTTCTGGTAGCTCTTAATAGACTTTTGCTTTGTAGGAATAAATGATGGGTTTTTCTGTCATTTGATTATTAATAAGGGATGAGATATGGGAAGAAGATAGTTTTTTAAAAAATGAAATGGAGAATGTGTTAACTTAGTCAACTTGTTTATAAATGTCTCCGGGGGGGAGAGTCATATTTTTATATATTTTTATTTCTTTTCTGTGTTTTTTATTTATTTATTTATCTACTTTTGTTTCTTTTCTTTAGTTTTTATATTTTTCTTCATTTGTATAACATTTTTATATTTGTAAACTTTAATAAAATTATTGGGGAAAAACCCCCAAAATTATTTCCATCTAAATTTCTCTTCATTTTTTTCATCATTCTAGCTTAACTACTCTTTTTTCTTTTTGATTAATTTCTGGCAGCTATATTTTTTATTTATATTGTATAATATTTTTGTCTTTCCCTACTATTTTGCATTCTTTTTCGCCTGCTTGAGGTCTTCCAAATCTTTCCCCAATCTACTGAATTCTGAAGTATAACTTCTACCTCAGTCTAATCACAGTTTAAACAGCAGCAACCATGGTTACAGCTATGTATGATTAGCAATTAACCCAGGTTTTGCATATACTATTTAAGTTATATTCAGATTCTGAGCTGAGTAAAAACCTAGACAGCTGTAATGATGACCAGTGTCACTACACATTTTGTAGATAATCATAGCTAAACTCGGCAAAGATAAAGAATTGTGCTTGAAAAGGATAGTATTCAAGGAAAAAATCCATGTCTGATCATTTAATAAAACACTACATCTCTGCAGCAACTTTTAAATATCGAATTGTAAATGAACATTTAGAGAAAAGGGGTGATATTTGCCAGAAATAGATTGTTTCATGAAAAGTTTAAGCAGTTCAGTGAAGAGGTAAGCTTTTAAAATTGTAATGTCAAGAGGGAATAGAGATTAGAGGGATCTTTACTTGTTGACATAAAAAGAAAATCAATAATAGCATGCATGTTAACACAAAATCTTCCCCATTCATACAGCATGTCATTGGGATCCATCCTATGTTCCCCTTGATAGCATAAATCTTCCCTTGTTGCCTACAGCCTCAGTGATTAAATAAATAAAAAATCAACTTCCTTATGAACAAGCAGCACTCTGATCTCCAATTCGTTTATCTTCAGGGCTCATTAATATAACATTACTGCAACAAACAGCTAAAGGGAGTGGGGGGAGCAGTGTCAGACTGAATAATAGAGTTGCTTTGAGGAGATAACAATTAGGTTTGGAATGTGCTATCAACTAAGACAGACACAAGGAATGATTGTGCCAGGTTGATGAACTAGCACTGGATGTGCTGAGGTCTTGCTGGGCTCGTCCACTGGGATATAGCCAGCTACAAATAGAACTGTAGAACAAAATTGATATGTTTTGGTTTAGCTTTTGCCAGAGCTCTTGGCCAACAGAATATTTATATTAAGGAAAAGATGCTGTATTGGGTCACTATATCATTACAGAAGTGTAATCAAGTAGGCTCTGATGGCATGATGGTCAGTGCTATCCATTTTTATATGGCACTACAGCCCATAGGACAAAGTCATTAAGAAGTATAATGGGAAAGAACAGTTTTAGGATTATTACTTTTCAAATATACTGTTCAAAATGCATTTGTTCTGTAGGAAACATTTTAATCTAATTTAGATTATTTGTAGAATAATCTAAATTAGATTACATGACATCAAATCATTGTCGACTCTTAGTAACCACACAGATAGATTTTCTCCATAATGATCTGTTCCTAATCTGACTTTCAGGTTTTCCAATGGTGCAGTTATCAGTACTGTAGTAGAATCCATCTTGCTGCTGACCATCATTTTCTCTATCCTTTCACCTTTTCCAGTGTGAGACCTTCTCCAGAGAGCTAGGTCTTGGAATAATGTGTCTAAAGTAAGATAATTTGTGCTTGATCATTTTGGCTTCGAGTGAGAACTTCGAGTTGATTTGTTCAATGTTCCCGTGGTTTGTTTTCTTGGCTATTCACAGTATATTCAGGAGTCATTTCCAATACCAAATTTCAGAAATGTCAAAACTCTTATCTTGCTTCTTCAAAGTTTTAACTGCTAGTTCCTTTACTATTAATCCTAAAAGCAGAAGCAAAGGTCATTAATTTGGTCTTCTTGATATTTTAGTCCCCTTTCTCCCACTTTGCTCTTTGACTTTTATTACTAGAGTTTGCGTATCCTTTGCATTTTTGTCTATCAGGGTACTGTTATCAACATAGTGCAAGTTATTGATGCTTCTTTCTCCAGTTTTAAAACCAATGCTTAGCTTCTTCCAATCCAGCTTTCCTTAATATATATTCGGCATATATATTGAATAAATAAGGAGCAAATATGCAGTGTTGTCACACTCCTTTGCCTTCTTGGAACCTGTCTATTTCACCATGTACTGTTCATATTGTGGCTTCCTGATCTGACCTGTACATTCCAATTTTTCTGAACATTTTCCATGGCTTGATGTGATTGATACAATCAAAAGTATTTAATTACTGAAGCACATAGTAACTTTTTAAAAATATTATTTAGCTTTCTCAATTGTTCAGCATGCATCTGCAATAATGTCTCATGTTCTGCAACCATTTCTAAAACCAACTTGAACATCAAGCATCACTTTTTCCATGTAGGGCTCTAATTAGCATTGGATGATCATAAGCGTTGTTTTGCTAGCATGTGAAATTAAGGAAATTGTACAATAGTTTACACACTCTGTTAAGTCTCCCTGTTTTGCTGTTGTAATGTAAATTGACCAGTCTTTTCCAATCTGTTGGCCACTGTATCATTCTTCATATTTGCTGACATAGGTTGCTTAGAACCTTTACTGATTTTTCTTCTGTTGTTTACCATATTTTGGTGGCTTTTAACAGAATTAACAGAATAACAGAGTTAGAAGGGACCTTAGAGGTCTTCTCGTTCAATCCCCTGTTCAAGCAGGAAACCCTATACCATTTCAGATAAATGGTTGTCCAATCTCTTCTTAAAATCCTCCAATGTTGGAGCACTACAACTTCTGGAGGCAAGTTGTTCCACTGATTGTTCTGTCATAACTTTTCTCTTCAGTGCTAGGTTGGTTCTTGTCCTGTCCCGCACACACATGCACACACCACAGGTCTTACAAGTCTTTATTAAGGTTTCCTAGCCCCAAATAGTCATCCCCAGAAATTCCTCATGCCCACACCAGTGCCACCCCCAAGGGTTCCATAGGCAAATTGGTTTCCTAAGCCATACCATCTAACCACAGTTTCCTCTTTCATGTTTCCAACTTTGCCATCTCCAGTCACATCTCCTGTCACAAGCAGCACATCATGCTTGCATGTTCTGTCGATTTAAAATTGAACTTCATTATAAAATGTATCAATGTCTTCTTCTTCCACATCAGTGGTTAGGACAATGATTGTCATATTAAAAGGTTGTCTATGAAGTTTCATCAATGTTATTCAATCACTGATTGCATTGCAGCCAAATACTGTTTTTGCTATACTCTTCCTAAAATAAAAGTAATGCTATTCCTTCTTTGTTTTTCATGTGCTGAGTAGTAAACAGTATGATCTTCTCACTGAAAGTGTCCAATCTCAGTCGATCTCAATTCTCTGATGCCAAATTTTCAGTTGTTCATTTCATCTTTCACTGTGTTGAACGTTTCCCGTGTTCATGCTATTTACATTCCATGTTCCCATTCTGTCTTTGTAGCTTCAGATTTTATTTTCCTGTATGCAAACATTAGCAACTAGACATCCTAAATTTAGCCACACCATGAACATAATTGTGTACATGTGTCAATCTGGACTCATGGTGATTTACTGGAAAAGTGTCTGTACTTTGCTTGGAAAGATTTCAGAAGTAGCTTGTCATTGCCTCTTTCAGGCTGAGAGTGGCTGGTCCAAGGTCATCAGCTAGTTTCATGCCTAAAGTGGGAATATAATCTATGGTCTTTCAGTTTCTAACTGGTACCTTAACCACTACAATAAACTGGCTTGACAAACACCATTGGTACACTGAAATATCCTCAGTTCTTCCTCAGTAGCATGTCAGTAACCCACCATCTGATACTATAATGTTAATTGTTTTATGTGCTCTATCAATGTGGGTTTTCTTGGTAAAAATGCAGGAATGCTTTACCACTGCCTTCTCCCATGCAATATGAATTGATGTCTTTACTATTGTCACTGAACTAACTATCTGCCTCCAGCATCTTCCTATACTGCTGCTGCCTTATATGTGCCTGCTTGGGCAGCTGAAATGACCTTCCCATCTTGGGTGGCCCTGCATATACTCCCATTCTTCACTCATCCCTCCCAGACACTAAAACCATAATCCTGCCAAAATGAGGCAGCAGAATAAGGCTTGGGGTGTGGAGAGGGGGAGGAGAGATTACTTATATGCAGTTCCTATTTTCATTAAGTACCTACTTGAGTCCATAGAGAGCTTAAATCATATTTCAGTTTGGTTTACAGCTTCAAGCTTTATAATAAAAATAAAGGGAGAAGGAAACAATGGCAATTTCATTTTGAAAGTCTGCTTCAAACCAACAGATTCTTAAAAAGTCTCAGATTACACTTTCATAGATCAAATTATTTTGAAAAAGCATAAGAATAGTATTATTTGGGGAGGGGGATTTCAACTATCCAAATATAACCAACTTCTGAAAACTCCTTAATTTCAAATATATGGATAAAAACCATAGTTGCAACTGGGAAACTGAGCATTCCAGATGAAGCTAAATCCAAAACCGCTAGAGAATTCCTGGAAGCTTGGCATTCAGACAAATCAGCCATCAATAGACACATAGAGAATAAACTACATTTATACACCATTCAAAAGGGGCAATAAAAAAAATATCAGAAGGAAACAAAAAGACCATAAGGCATCCTCTTCATCAGCCAACACTCAGATAAGCAGGAATTAATACCAGGCAAACAAAACAAATGACCCTAATCAAGAAACTGCCAAGAAACAAGCAGACAACAAGTATCCTAATCAAGGTACTACCAAGGAGTAAAGTCACATGGACACCAACATTGGTGGGGCAAGCTATTATATGTAAACAGGAAGAAAACTCTATATTCACTAACATTGATGTTTCCTAGTTGAATAAGCAACTGCAAACAACCAAACTCAAGAGAGTACCAAGGACTCTACATAGCCAACTTTTATTAAACTTCAATAGTATAGTTTGCTTGTTTGTTTAGGGTCCTGATCTATATTCGCAGATAAGGCAGCTGCCTGGATTTCAGGTCTGTTCCACTTTTATTTAAAGAGCTCTATACAAATAGGATCTTTCAAATATTGCTACCTTCAATGATTATGACTGAAGTTCTCCAGCTGTAATTAATTGAATGCATCTGTTCTAACCCAGCAGCAACATTTTGACACAGTTCCTTCAGAACTGTTCAATTAGTGGCAGTTAAATCTAGGTCAGATTGGATATCTGGTTTGGATATTTTCCAGGTCAAGACATTTAGAAAATAAAAAGGCAACACAGCCTTTGACACTGTAGTCAGGTTTTGTTATCTCCAGTTTGGTTAAAAAAAAAACCAAAAACCTTGAACAGCCTCTCAAAGAAAAGAAAAAGGAAAAAAGCAAGCTGTGGGTTTACTGAGAGAGGGCAAAATACCTCAATTTGTCATGCAATTGCTTCAGCAAAAGCATTTTTAAAAAATAAGCATACTGTTGTAAGGGAAATAACTGTCAAGAACCATGAACCATTGCATATAGGTGATCTGTAAACATTAACAGTAGCAAACCTTAGAATGCATAGTATAATATAATGCAATTTGATTTTCGTATTATGTCTTTTGTAGACACATGATGCTTTGCAGAGAAAAATGATACAAGACACACTACAGAGTGTGAGCTACAGAAAGCAGACTCTAATCGACACTACATGATGAATAGATTAAAGCTTTTAGTCCCCAGGCTGAATGCACGAAAGAAAATGGGAACTGAGGCAAAGACAGGAGAATGAAATAAGTGTTTTTAGAACACAACTAAGTCTAAATGAAATGGAAAGTGTATGATTAATAGTCTCTTTAAATGGGGATTGATATTAAGTAATATGGCTTTTAAATTCTAAAATAAATGGAATGAGAAATATAAATGGAAAAAAAAGTTAAGACACATTAGAGAGGAATGAATGAGAGCAAAGAAACCGACTTATATTTTAAAGTACTTAGCAAAATGTGGAAGAATATTACTGGCTATCAAGTGTGGGAATAGAGAGTGAACTCACAAAACAATAAAGATTATAATTGAGTCACAGGGAATAAAGGTTTAGGCTGGGCTGTGTTCACAGCTAATCTGACAGTGCAGCACATCATTCATTTTAGATTTCAGATGTGTGGTGGCTACATCTGGAATTAGAAGACATGTGAGCATTTTCATAAAATGGCAATCATGGGGAAGGGATTTGTTTTCAGAAAATAACTGCCATGATAGGTGTAGCCAGTCACAAAATACACATTTGGTGGAAGATAAGCTAATATTTTTTGCCAACCAGCAGCATCTGCAGGAACCTGCTGCTTGAACAGATTGACAAAAGGAGTGTCATCAGATATTCAAACACACATTAAGATTGTGACTTAGTTTACATGCTGAAACTTTTTGAAAAGATGATGAATTGCAGTGTTGCTTATTACAGACCATACAGTAATGTGCCTATGAGTTGAGTCAATACATTGTTATGATTGTTCCAGAACCTAGTGGCCAATTTTCAAGAAAGCATTTACCCAAGTTACATTGCAAGCCTTCACTGGAATCAGAAATTATGGACACCTAAATAGTGCCCTTCTGTTCTTGACCTCATATGTACTGGGAGATGGTTGCAAAGGTGCCCTCTTCTAGATTTAGGAATTAAAATAGCTATGTCAGAGATGTACTATAAATAAGTAGCTTTTAGTTCTTAAAAGACATTTAAGGAGGTGTGACTGCTCCCTAATAAAATGTGATATTTAACATTCAGAGCTTGTCCAAAATGGAACTTAATAAAGTTCTCCCAAAGTAACTGTCAAGCCATTTAAGGTTACTGGCTTTTATAAAAGTCTATAAAAAGGAAGCCTAATTTCTCAGCAGACATTTCTGCCACCAGCTGCAGCCTCCCACAAGTTTTCTTATGTTCCACCATACTAGGCATAGCAGCTGCCTCCACAATTCTTGGTTGTCTGGCATGATTCAGAGGCTGAAGGAGCAGAATGCATATGCTGGATTTAATATCATTGTTTCTAGCCTTGAGAGTGGGATAGAGTTTAGTTCATAGTAGAAAGAACAGAAGAAAACATTGCATGATAAAATGCAGTTTGAGGTCTAGTGGATGCTTAAAAGAGAGTTGAGTTCGCTGGTGGTGCCTTTAAACAATGTGTTACGCAAACTCACATCTGGTTTTAAGGCATCTGTGCAGGAAAGAAGTTGATGCAGTTGCTGAGAGATTACCCTCAAATCTATATTTGAATAATGGTTTATTAGATTGAGATCAAAGTAGATTGCTATATAAATTAAATGAAGTAGTTGATTAACCTGACATTTCTTCTTTATTTTGACAGATAAAAGATAAACATGAAAATGTATCAAGAAAAGTTAGAAAAAAAGTTAAAAAGGTCAAAACCAATGCATTTAGAAAAAGAAAAAAATATACACTATATAAAGTAACTTCTGATATTCTCTGCAGCAACTACAAAGAGCAACTATTATCCTTACTTCCTTTTTAAGATTACATTACAGAAATCCCTTCTGTCCCGTATTCAATCAGCAGATCCAGAAATCACCATTTCCACTTTCAGCAAAAAGCCCATAAAAGTTTTCCAGACTTCTATAAAAGTATTCCTTGTTTCATTCCTAACCAAATAGGTCGGTTTTGCCATTTTTGCTAAATTTGCCGGTTTTATACTCCATTCCATTGGGCTTTTTTAGAGTGAGTTTCTCCATTATTATGCATATATTCATCTTGTTAAAGTTACCATATATGAAAGTTACATATATGAAACCAATCTTCTGTAAATCTTTTCCAATTCATTGTCATAAGTCCCAGTAAGAATAGCTCCAGTTTCATCTTAATATTAATCTTTAAAATTATTTGCATCATCATATAAACATGTATCTCGCGAGGGCGAGAAGTTGTTAATTGCCTCGCACTCATGAGAAGTTTTTCTTTGCAAGGTTTTTCCCTGCACGCAATGCCTGAGAGATGACCTGGAGCTGCCAGTCTCCAGTAAGATGCATGTTTCGCGGCCCTCCCGCCCCATCTGCCACCCCCAAATTGTGCCCCACTGTGAGACACGCATCTCTACCACCCCACCCACCTACCCACCCCCTGCTTCCCTTTTACCTTTTTTTAATGTGCCCCGCTTCCCTCCCCAAACCTTGGGAGGTGGCCGCTCCCGTCCTTGCGGCCTGTGGAGGAAGAAGCCTCCATGCCGCAAAGCCCTCACGGCAGCAGGAGGGAGAAAAGAAAAAAAGGCTTGGCCAATGAAGCCACTCGAGGGAGACATCCTTGTGTGTGTGTGTGGCGGCGCTGTGAGGAGAGCCAGGTGAAGGGAGCCCGGAAACCACGCCGGCTGCGAAGTGATCAGCCCCTTTCCTTCCGCTGCCGCTGCCTCTGCCTCTTCCTTCTCTCTGCTAACAGAAGTTGAAGAGGAAAAGGCAGTTGCTTCGCCGGGCGTTTCTCCACGTTTCCATCCCAAGCCAGTCGCAGCCGGCATGGTGCTCATGTGTAAACTGCAGATTAGAGGCAGCTGGCAGATCGCTGGCTTACTCGCTCTGCTGCTCGCCGCCCGCAGCTTGCAGGCAGCAAACAAAACTGCCGCCTCCTTCCTCCGCGCATCGAGGAGCATCCTGCCACAAGCATCGCCTTCCCAACAGCAGGTGGGAGGTGGCAGATGCAGCTGACTTGGGATGGAAATGCGGAGAAACGCCCAATGAAGCAACTGCCTTTTCCTCTCCGACTTCTGTTAGCAGAGAGAAGGAAGAGGCAGAGGTGGTGGCAGCAGAAGGAAAGGGGCTGATCGCTTCGCAGCCGGCATGGTTTCCCAGGCTCCCTTCGCCTGGCTCTCCTCACAGCACACACAAGGACGTCTCCCTCGAGAGGCTTCAGAGGCCAAGCCTTTTTTTCCCCTCCTGCTGCCGCGAGGGCTTTGCGGCATGTAGGCTTCTTCCTTCACAGGCCGCGAGGATGGGAGTGGCTGCCTCCCAAGGTTTGGGGAGGGAAACGGGGCATGTTAAAGAAAGGTAAAAGGGAAGCAGGGTGGGGGGTGAGTGGGGTGGGAGAGATGCGTGTCTCACAGTAGGGTGCAATTTTGGGGTGGCAGATGGGGCGGGAGGGCCGCGAGACGTGCATCTTACCAGAGACTGGCAGCTCCCGGTTGTCTCTCAGCTGTTGCGTGCAGGGAAAAACTTTGCAAAGTAAAAAAGTCTCGTGAGTGAGAGGCAATTAACAACTTCTCACCCTGCACGCAACGGCTGAGAGATGCGATGGAGCTGCCAGACTCTGGTAAGATGCGCGTCTTGCAGTGGGGTGCAATTTGGGGGTGGCAGATGGGGCAGGGGATGGGGCGGGGCGGGGCCGCTAAAGGAGGGGAATTTTTTCTACCTTTTCCTGTGGGCGTGGCTTGGTGGGGGTCATGTGAGTGGGCGTGGGCGTGAGTGACGTCAAGTTAGCCACGTCCATTCAGTCACATGACCATCAAACCACACCCACAAAATAAGCCACGCCCACAGAACCGATAGTAAAAAAATTAGAACCCACCCCTGGCAATACCCATTCTTTCATCCAAACCAAACAGCAGGCTGCAGTTAACTTGATATTTCTATCTTAACTATTATTGAATATGGTCCTATGGTAAGCCTTCATCTGCTCATCAACTCCAATTCTTTCTGTTGGAATTTAGATTTTAAAAACTATTTAGAGCAGGAACCAATATTATGTTGTAAACATTATTGCTGTTTAGAAGCCTGAATGAAAGAGGTAAAGATGTTCTGTTTCTTCTTACATGATTTTTCAATAGTGCTGCTACGTGGTGAGGTTACACTACGTTGGGTGGGATAAAATAAGTAAATGTCTTCTCTTATAAGCCTGTAGAAGTCAATAAACACACATATATCTCTAAGAATAGCCTCTTCCTCTCAGTAATAATTTGGTTATATAACGCATATAAATAGGTCCATTAAAATGAATATTGGAAGATAAATCAAATGCACTATATTCAGTATGAATGAAAATCACATATTGGGTATTTGTGGAACCCTGCAGTACAGCAGATAGAGTATAAGAATCAGAAGTGTTTAATGAGCACCTCTAATGAAGTAGATGAATCTTTTTGGTGATATTTCACACCCCACTACAAAGGGAAGAAATGAAAGGAAATGAAAGAGATGAGTATATAAGGAAGACAGAAGGTATCAATGTACAGTATGTCCAAGATAATGCAGTAAGAAGTAAGACATCTTGTTACTGCAACATGAATCCAAATGCATGTTCTACTGAAAATGCAGTACCTGAAAAGATTACCTTCAATTTCACCTTTAATATATTTATGAGTAACTCAAGGCAGTGAACGTATCTAATGCTCCCTCCTCCTATTTTCCCCAGAACAACAAGTTTGTAAGGTGGGTTTGGCTGAGAAAGGGTGGCTGGGCCAAAGTCACCCAAGCAGCTTTTATGCCTAAAATAGGATTAGAACTCATAGTCTCCTGCTTTCTAGCCTAGTGCCTTAACCACTAGACCAAACTGACACTCTTTAATTTTCTAAAGATTGTTTTAAATATTGTGTGCTAAAATGTGAGATTCTCAGTTTTCCTTTCTCAATAAATAACTTTATCACCTCAGAAAATGTGGAAGAAAATTTAAATATGGAACTACAGTATATCACAATGTTTAAGGCAGTATTTTTAAAAAGAGATTAAAACTTAGAAAGCAATAAAGAATTGAAGGTATTCGGGTCTTTAGCATGCATCAGACTCAAACATTGGGATTTTGATGTGACAATTCAAGTTTGTTTTTAATCTATTAGATGTAGTGTTTTCATTATTGTGAATTATAATTAAATATACATGAAACTCGTTTCCCATTAGAATTCTTTCAGTGATGAGAGTTATTTTTATTTGTATAGAAAAAGAGAAGAGAACCCAAGATGGTCCATTTGAAATGTTTCTAAATCTAGAGTTAAGAAGTCCTTTTAAAGGAGAAGCTAAACTGTTACTACTTTTTCAGGATTATGTACTCTCTATACCAGTGATGGCGAACCTTTTTGGCATTGCATGCCAAAAGTCCAAGCGCGAGAGCGCTGTTGTGCTCGCGCATGCCGGCACCCATAATGCAATGTGCGCCCCCATTTGTGCATGTGCGCATGACCCCCCTGTGCTCCCCCTGCGCATGTGCCCCACACTGCGCATGTGCACATGCAACCCCTCCACTGTGCATGCGCCCCCCGCGCATGCACCCCCTCTTCTTCCAAGAGGGCAGGTGCGCCTCTTACCGCTCTTACCGGAGGACAACCAGGTACTGGTCCGTTCCCTGGCGAGACAAAGCAGCAGCCATTCCCCAGCCAGCGGCAGCACTCTCGGCCCCGCCACCTCGAAATGCACCGGCTGGGGAAGCTCCAAACGTACAGCCTTGCCTGGTCTCCTCCCCGCTGGGAGCCGCAAGCCAAGCAGGTGCGGCTGGTGGGGCTTTGGCGGACCAGCAGCCAGTGAGGGCGGGGTGGTGGTGCAGGGCTGCTGCACAGATGACCCCGTGGCCGCCGTCAAAGCAGGGCTGAGACGCCCCTCTTGGCTCGCTCCACCAGCCGCGTGGGTCCCCTGGGTTGTGGGCGTCACTGCCTGTCTCCGGCATTCCTCCTGCGCAGCACCACTGGCCGCCCAGCCAGCAAATGCTGTCCCATGCACCTATGCCAGCCGGTCGCTCTTGCCCTTCTCCAGACAGGCAGCGATGCCCACAGCCCAGGGGACTCGTGCGGCTGGTGGAGCAAGCCAAGAGGGGCGTCTCGGCCCCGCTTTGATGGTGGCCATGAGGTCATCTGCGCAGGCAGCCCCCCACCACCACCCCGCCCTCACCGGTTGCTGGTCCGCCAGTCCCACCAGCCACACCTGCTCGGCCTGCAGCTCGCAGCAGGGAGGAGCCCAGGCAAGGCCGTGCATTTGGAGTTTCTCCAGCTGGCACATGGCGCTTTCGAGGAGGGAGGGCAGAGAGCACTGCCACCGGCCAGGGAATGGCGGCTCCCAGCGGGCAGGAGCCCAGGCAAGGCTGCGCATTCGGAGCTTCTCTGGCTGGTGCATGGTGCTGCTGAGGTGGGGGGGGGGCAGAGAGCAGCTCCCAGTGGGGAGGAGCCCAAGCCACAGGATCATCTGTGCAGGTAGCCCACCACCACCACCCCGCCCTCAGTGGCTGCTCGTCCACCGGTGCTCCAGACCGCCTGGGGCCACGCAAGAAGCCCACGCGGGCAGGGAGGGAGTGAAGCCCGGCTTACCTTGTTCTGCTCCCTTAGGAAGTGACCGCCGGGATCCCCTCTTCACGTCTTTTGGCATGCGTGCCTGTTGCTGGTCTTTGCGCATGCATGAGCGCCAGAAACCAGACCAGCTGGTCGGTGTGCATGCGCACTCTGGAAACAGATCATCTTCCTGGAGGGTGCATGCGCAATGGGTGGCTGCTCTTCTGGTTTCTAGCACGCCCGTGTGCATGAAAACCAGCTGGCCGGCGCACCAAAACCCAGAAGAGCAAGGAGCGACGGCTCTGCGTGCCCGGAGAAATGGCTCTATGTGCCACTTCCGGCATGCGTGCCATAGGTTTGCCATCATGGCTCTATACCTTAATAATGGTTTTCAGTGCACCTTCAATTTGTATTATACATAAAGAAACAATAAAATCCTGCTAGATTCTTCTTTCTTTCTCAAAACAAATGTATTATTTTCACTTAGACATGATAATGGTTCTAGAGCAGGAGTGTCAAACTCGTGGCCCGCGGGCCGGTTGCATCACGTGCTGGCCCCGCCCCGCCTGGTTTAGCAAAGGGGGGAAAAGTCCCGATACATCACATGATGTCGTCATGAAAGGAAAGATAATAGAAACTCTCTAACAAAACAGAACCTATGTGAGCCAAAAGAGAAATGCAATCATCTATATTCATCATTTCAATATGAAGATTTGTTCAGACAAAGCTTATCAACTAAAAAAATATTGTGATAAAGCTATTGAATGGTGAATCAGCGCTGAATAAATTCATTCTTAATTATGATGGGGGTTTCACCAAGGTTCTCTATTGTATTGATTCTTCAACCAAAGCGAAGCAAGAAACAAAAATTTTATGAACCAAAATTAATGAAGGTTCTATAACAAATTAACAGGCAACATCAATAATCATTTTCTTTTGCTCATTAATTTATAAATGTAGGGGCAATAAGCAAACAGCAGAACCATTGTGAATTATTGTTGAGTAATTGTCTTAATTAAAATTAAATTTACTTAGTTCTTCATAAATATATTCACCCCCCTCTGAAAAAACTAAAAGTAAGTGAATGTCTTTATCATGGTTTGTTGTCTTTTTAAAAGCAATACACTGGTTTATTGTATAACTGGGCATTTCCACCAATGAGATATAACCCCACTAATACAATCTAGAAGGTTACAATTTTGTAGCATAATTTGTCAAAATGAAATACCATACAAAGATTATGGCCAGTTTTTAATTACTTATTAAAATTGGTTTAAATAGAATTTTCTGCCATCAAATGTTCCAATTTCAAAAATATCTTTCCAGAATTGTTTCAGATTTTCAAGACAACCTGTCATGCTATATATCAGTATTGCGGGATATTGAAGTGTTTTAAATGAAATATATGAATACCATTCCTCAAATGTTATCTATATTCATCACCTATGAGACCAAATTCATTAATAAAGGAATTGTTGAATTTTATTCCCTTGGAATCAAATGGGAACTTGAAACAAATCCTTTTGCCTAATATATATTTAACATTAATAATAATAGCAATAGGATGCTCATGCTACAGTTTTAATTGTGCAAAATCCCATTTTTGTATTTAACAAACCTATTTTCATATCTTACAAACATTGATCAACAAATAGGTGAACAGAAATACTGTTCACCTTTCTTCTCAGATTATGGATTTGAGAGTACTATTACTATACTCAGGTTAACTTCCTTTGTACCTATTGACAGTTAATTCCTAATGATATGAAATGTCATAGCCAAAAGACATTACAATCATGTTTCAGATTCAATATGCCTAAACCTACTTCATTCTTTTGTTTATATATATGGTCTGCCTAATCCTAGAGTTGTATAGTTTTTGAATACAGTATTAAAATATTTTGCATTTTACCTGAAACTTCTGTTCATTCAATAAAAAAGGGAGAAAACACTGAAGCTAATGATAGTTTGACTTAAACCTTTCTTCCTGCTTTTGGTTTCCTTTTCTTGTTGCTCAACCTGCTGTTTAATGAAGTTCTGGAGAGCTCAAAAGCTTGCTTTCTCGTTTTGTCTTATCCCAGTAACAGTATTGCCAGAGTTGATGTTTTATAGTCACAGACCATTAAATTATTTCTGCTCTTCCAATGTTCAGAGAGCATATTCAGATGTGCTGATGTTTGAATTACTGTACTTGGAAATACTGCAGATTTCTTGGGCAACTCACAGTTCATTGCATATTAAGTGCCATTTAATGCTTCATTTCCAAGCATTCTTGCATATTGCCTCATTAAACACATCTTCCCATAGTGATCCTCTCTATTTGGGTGAACACTTCTCAATATTCTTCATATTAGATATATTTTAGGTATGTATATGTATTGTATTGTTAATAAACTGGATGCTATACAACCTACTGGTATTCTCATATATGGCTATATATGTCATGATGAGATTCTACACTTCAAAAGCAATCACTAAACCACTGCATATGACATTCTATATTCACAAGCCTAAGCTGAATATATTGTTTCATCAAAGCGCTTAGACCAGAACTGTACAGCAGAAATGTGTTATCTCAGCCTTAGCTACCTCTAGACATATTCATTATTCAAGCTTTTCATTATGACTTCATAAATTCTCCCACATTATATTTCTGAGAAAAGAGATTTTGAACTACCATACTAATCAGGGGAATGAGGTGGGAAGAATTGGAAGCTTGATGTCTCTTGGATGTGTAAAAAAAAATGAAAAGAAATGTATATAGATACATACAATTAATTCAGAAGATTTTAAAGACTAAAGTGACCAAGTCACAAGGATGAACCACAGGTACATTATTCCTGTGGCACATTCCAATCTCCTGGACTTCACCCAGAGGTGGGTTTCAGCAGGTTCTGACCAGTTCTGGAGAACCGGTAGCGAAAATTTTGAGTAGTTCGGAGAACCAGTAGCGGAAATTTTGAGTAGTTCGGAGAACCGGTAAATACCATCTCTGACTGGCCCCGCCCCCATCTATTCTCTGCCTCCCGAGTCCCAGCTGATTGGGAGGAAATGGGGAATTTGCAGTAACCTTTCCCTGGAATGAGGAGGGAATGGAGATTTTGCAGTATCCTTCTCCTGGAGTGGGGTGGGAATGGAGATTTTACAGTATCCTTCCCCTGCCACGCCCACCAAGCCATGCCCACCAAGCTATGCCACGTCCACCAAGCCACGACCACAGAACCGGTAGTAAAAAAATTTGAAACCCACCACTGACTTCACCCCAGGCCCAGGATGGCAGGCTTTCTAGGCCCCAGGCTAGGCACTATTACTGTTGTAATTGCTAAAGAGAAGGCCAGTCTGTGTATTATAGAGACTTGGCTGGGATAGGAGGGTGGAGTGCTGCTCTCTGAGATTTTCCCAGCTAGTTTTCAGGTTTGGCACTAGCTAAGACTCCAAAATAGGGGAGGTGGAGTGGTGGTGATTATACAAGAGACTAGAGAGGTATCCAGCAGACATTCTATTCACATTACTGGATATGCTGTTTCTTAAGTTGGGCACCAATGGGGCTCTGTTGGGACTGTTGCTATTGTACCAGCCTCCCTGCTGTGTAGTGACCTCCCTGCCTGAGCTTCTCAACTCCATGGCTGAGCAGACTTCAATCTGCCTTTACTGGGTGTGGGGTTATCCACATAGTGGCAATAATACACCAAAGATTCTACATTATCCACAATGGAGGAATGACTGGTGAAGTGATGAAGCTTGCAAACATGGCATAATTAATTTTCTTGATCAGAGAAAAGATAATATCTCCATTTATAGTTGACTGGAAACTCCTTTTAGAATTTTTGCATGAAAAAAATGCTCTTATGACTTATGATTTTGATTATTACAAAATGGATAATAGAAAAATGGGAGCTTTTTTGTAATCATAGAGTAGTAGATAATTTTGTAACCATGTTTATATTTGCAGTGTAAGAAATTGGCAGCTGATTCATTCTATTTTTCATTCTTTCTCATTGCACTTTTGCTTTTTTCTTCTATGCTTCTTTTCTGTTTTGTATTAGTTGTTCTGTTCTCTTTATAACTTTTAATAAAAAATTTTTTTTTAAAGAAGCCAGATCTTTCTCAGAACCATTTGTAGAACCATGTTTATTTTTATGACCTTCTTGTTTTATAAAACTAAAGTTTGTTTCCATTGTCAACGCTTGTTTTTCTTACTTTCCTAGATCCTGACACTGTCAGGTCCACCAGAAGGAGGAACACGAGTCACTATTCGTGGTGTCAACCTGGGGCTGGATTTCTCTGAGATAGCCCACAATGTACAAGTAGCTGGTGTGGAATGTGTTCCACAAGAGGACCAGTACATTATTGCTGAACAGTGAGTTTGTTTGTTTATATCCCAACTTTATTATTTTTATACATAAGGTGGTGAACTTACCTAATACTCTTTCCTCCTCCTATGTGGTCTCTATGTGAGCAGAGAACCAAATAACAGCACTTAATATAAATAATGTTTTATCTCAGAATAAAGGCAAGAATTCAACTGAATAGACCAGTGCTAAGAATATTGTGATTTGAGACACTAATTTGTATAAATAAAGTTATAGGACTAGGTAAATCATTATGGCAAAATATTATTTTTCAATGAACTGGATTCCTTGGTGTCATTTTAATTAATCCTTACTATGAGGAAGAAGCCATTGTCCAGTTCCAATTTTGCTTCACAAAATTTTTGCTTTTGCTCTGCTGCTAGTTTCAGTAGAAAAATTACTGAAAATGGAACCAGTCTAACTTTAGCCATTGCATTGGAAGATCTCTGGTATTTTGGAACACCACAGAAACTCTGAATTCAGAGTTACAAAAGAAATGGGTAGAATCCAACATAATATATCTTTTTCTTTCTCTGCTCAGGAGATTTCATTTAATCTCCTTCAGACACAACCAGCATTTTCTCCATTCCTCTGGACATCAAGGGTCCAGAACACTGGGCAGATGTAGTGGAAAACTGATCTTTTCATTACCTATTATTGTGGAAAACATCTCTTTATCTAATAATAGAAAGCGAACAGATATAGAGAAGGTTCCTTGTAATAGCAATGGCCACTGGATCTCTCTGCAGGACCAGATACTGCTAACCATGTAATTGGATTTTTATTAACACTTGCAAAATACATTGGTTATTGGGTCACAGTTTCATTGGTTATTATAAACGTATATTGATATATAGCTATAACAATAAATTGGAAACAGCCTTCAACAAGCCCCTTCTTCATGTGCAGATATATATTTCCTTTAGCTATATTTGTTATAAGGGAGATGTAACTGGGAAAATCACATTTTGTACAACATACTTGTATATGAATAGAAAAGGCCTAAAATAGGTATCATTTTTACCATTTCCTAAGATGAAAATGTGCACACTTTAATTTATACAAAATACAGATTAATATCAAATAGGTTAACTTTATTCATTTTCATGTTGTAGCTAACAGTATCTTGTTCTATCAGGAATTATGTAATTGGGTAGGGCAAGAAATTTTGAATGAACTCTCCGTCCACTATTTTCAACTGTCATAATTGTTTTCCATAATTTGGGAAGATTTAAAAAGTTGATTGAGCTTCTGGTGCTCGTGACCTTGACCTGTAAAATGCCCATTTTTTTCCCTCCTTTGGCTTTACAACCAACATGTGCTCCTGGATGAAAAGGCTGGCTCTTGTCCAGCTTCCTAGTGCTCCTCCCCCAACCCCAATAATCTGAACAGAATCACTCCCCTGGCTTCTCAACTACTAAGAAAAAAAAGCCAATAAAGGTGACCTTTCACATATTAGCCTACTCAGTGTATCTCTCTCGTCAGGCTCTTCTGATGTTCCTACCTCCCACGTCTTCAAACAGAAGGGAGATGTGTAATTGGCTGGTGGGAAAGAAAAGCTGATTTTACTGTTCTCTTTAAAAAGTCTGAAAAAAATTAGAAGTTAATCTTTGTCTCAAAGTTGCCTCAGAGGATTCCCAAAAAAGCTATGGAGTAATTTTCCTCATTGCTATGTTTCTTTTTCTGGATATTTTCAATAATGTGTTAAATATAATAGATAATTCCAAGACTAAAGGGTGATTTTCTTTTATTAACAAAGATCGAGCTTTTTCCTCAGAAGATGTTTTAGTCTCTCATGGTCCTTAGCATGGTTGCCTTAACTCTGGAGGTATCATTATAAGAATAGAGAAGGATGCCAAAACACTCAGAGGATACTAGAAAAGAGACTCTTCTCAGGAAATCTTATGATTTTCTAAACTATCAATCATTAATCAGGACTCTTGAAGTACTTGGCTTAATTTGGGAAAAAACAGTGTCAAATACAGCTAAGCTACAGACAAGAATGAAGCCTTAGCTTAACTCTATACCTTCGGCTTGGTTCCTACTAGCTTCAGCTCTTATACTTTCAAGGCTGCTACTACCACCTCTAGTTCTGCTAATTAAAATAATGGTTGGAGTTCATCCATATGGTTCTTGATGAAATTGGACAGGAAATCAATAAACTGGCAAAAGCAAAAACTATTTCTAACATGAAGATCTCATGCTATTCAGTTTACCTTCTGCAACCTGGATTTGATGATGATGGCCTATATTCAGAGTCAAGTGGGTCACATATCATTATTTGGATAGTAATTTGATTTTCTACAAATAGGGACTGACATGTTTGCAACATCTGCAGTTCTTAGTAAACGTTGAGAAGAACTATCTCTTTAAAATTGCTTACAACACCTAAAGGAGATTTTGGGTGTGGAGCAACCTATGCTTTTTTTCTTCCAGAGTTAAGGAGACAATTTGTCAGATTTGTCTTGCAATGATTGGTCTAAAGTCTGTAGTGAGGCTTCAGAATGTGTGGTGACTTGCATAACTTCAATGCCACGGGCAACAGCCTGTTCTCAGCCTCTTCTTCTGCCCTTCAAATCCAAATGTGTTTCAATACTTATTAAATTTTGTTATTACTAACTAGTATGGAAAAAAATGATACTTTGGTCATGTCCTCCAATCTGAAGAAAAGAAGTGCGATGTAGGTATCAAGACACTGGAAACCCCATAGATAAGGCAGGTTCAGGACTTATGATCAGCCAAGAAACTGCCAACCCAGGCAATTGGTTTATTGGAATAATTTGTTCCTACATGTTTTCAGCTTCTGTTAATCCATCACATTATCATAAGCACAGTCAAAACAACTATAAGAACATATTTTCAACATCAGGGAAGATCAAGATCCCAATGCTCCTCTGATGCATTGACAGGCGAGCCTTCATGTCATCAGTCTTTCAGCAGAATATTGTGAATTTCTGCTCATTTCATTTTAGTTACAAGTTGGATCAGTCAGGGGGACCTAGATCCAAGATAGCAGAGTCTGAGTCCTGTAGTCTTTGGCAGCATTTCAACTCAATTTAGTATGCCCTTTGTGGATGTTTTTTGCATTGCCAATCAACCACAAAAGCTATCACAGCATTGACTATCAGATATCCCCAGGGTCTCCTATATGCTCTTCCTGCTGTTCCTCTAATTTCCAGAAAGTTAAGGCATGTATGTTATGTTGAAACTATAATTATCTTTTGAATCTGGGTGCAATAAAGGTGCCCATCATGTTTAGCAGGGCAAGTATGTATCAGATCTAAAAACCCAAAGCTTCCTAGATTAGAAGTGAGAGTTTGAGATCTTGTCTGCCCTCCTTTGACAGACAAAATCTCAATCTCTCACTTCTAATCCAGGAAGCTTTGGGTTTTTAGATCTGATACATACTTGCCCTGCTAAACATGATGGCCACTTTTATTGAACCCAGATTCAAAAGATAATTAGTTTCAAATCTGGAGATTAAGAGGAAGCAGCTAGCCCATTTACATTATAATCAGGATTCCATCCAGGCCATTCCTTTATCTATTCTTTTAGCTTAACAGTGGTCCTATTTTGGGTGACTCAGTCTATAGTACCTATTTATGAGCTCACCTGGAGGATATTGTAACAGTACTGTAAGAGGAAAATGTTGTCTCCCTATTGGGTTTTCAATAGTGATGTTTTTCAGGTCTCAGTTCAACAGACCCTGTATCCTTAATAGTCTTACCTGGCAGGTGTTTTGAATATTATCTTATGTTGGGTTGTATTTCATATGTTTCTGTAACATTTCATCAGCATGCCAAAACATTTCTTCCAGGGCCTTCCTTTTGAAATGTTGTTATCTATACAACATCCTCCTGGAATTTCCATTTAATGTTAAAACATTTAAATGATTATATTTTACGAGTTACTTTCATCTAGAACATGGGTGTCAAACTTGCGGCATCATGTTGCAGTCCCATGACGTTTCACAACATTTTTCCCTTTGTGGGGCTGGGGTGGGCGTGGCCAGGCGTGGGCTGCTGGGGGTTCGCAGGGGTTCGGGAGAACCTCTAGCTAAGATTCTGTGCAGTTTGGAGAACCCCCAAATCCCACCCCGCCCCTCCCAGGAGTCCCCACGCGGCCCGTTTTGGATGCAGGTAAGTGCAGGGTGTGCGTGGAGGCTCAGGGAGGGCGAAAAATGGGCCTACCGGAAGTTTGGGAAGGCTGGAAACGGGCACGTTTCCTGCCTCCAGAGGGCCTCCGGAACCTGGGGAGGCCATTTACACCCTCCCGGAGGCTGGAGGAAAGCCCCCGGAGCCCGGGGAGGGCAAAAACGCCCCCCCTGCCATGGTGCAGGAGGCTGACTAGGCCATGCCCACCATGGCCACGCCCACCCAGCAACCAGGCAGAGAACCCCTTGCTAAAATTTTTGAAGTTCACTCCTGGCCATGGCCTGTGCATGACACATCTGGCCCGCAGGCCGCCAGTTTGACACCCCTGATCTAGAAGGTGGCTTCTGGGTGCTATTATTTCAACAAAATCTATAGCAACTCAGATGATCTTACCCTTTTACTTGTTCTAAAAGTTTTTATCTCAACCAGATCCTTGTCTGTTACTGCTTAGCTTTGATTCCAAGAGATGCTTTTTTTCGGTTTACAGTGAAATAATATTTCTTCTTTAATTGAATTTCTTTCTTTTTATCAATATAGTCAGACCTAAACATAGCAATAGCACTTAGACTTATATACCGCTTTACAGTGCTTTACAGCACTCTCTAAGCGGTTCACAGAGTCAGCATATTGCCCCCAACAATCTGGGTCCTCATTTTACCCACCTCGGAAGGATGGAAGGCTGAGTCAACCTTGAGCCGGTGAGATTTGAACCGCTGAACTGCTGAACAGTCAGTATTAAGTAGAATTCCAATATGTAGTTTTCAGCAACAAGCAGTCTTTACTGATAATGCAGAAGTGACAGTTATCAGGTGTCATGATTGTTTGTCCCATTTATAATGACATACTTTAAGTATAGTTGGGATGACTTCTGTAGATCTATTTGCAACGAGAGACAATCACAAAAGCAATCAAAGCTTCATATTATAACAATGGTGTAAGTATAAAATATCATTGTCCCTCCCTTAACCTGACTCCTTTCCAGATTACTATGGTTAAACCTCCTGAACTGCTAGCTAATCCAACTTTCCTTTCAACATTAGTCAATTCCCTTTCACCTTTCAATTTAATATCTGTTCAAATATCTCCCCAATTGCCCTTCTCTATCAACCTCAACTGACTCCAACTGAGAACCTAGAAGTACCCCTACTTGAAATCAAAGTGGTTAACTCTTTGTCACTAACAGTGGCATAAACCAGTTCCATGCTTATAACTATCAAACAATGTATAAATTATATATAAACAGGTTTCCATAATATTGGTACTATGGCATCCTTTCTTTCAGAAAAGAGTTATGTATTATCAGGAAAGACTGATGTTCTTTTCATGGATCCAGCGAGGTTGTTTCTTCTTTTCCTAGGAGCCAATAATTGTTTTTGCCTTATTTCCACCCATATACTAAGATATTTTACTGTATTTATTGATTTGTTTATTTGATTCAACATGATTTTTTCCCTATTTTTGGTTCAGTCTTCGTCCATTTACTTTTTCTACCATGCATATCAACTTTTGGAGCAGCAGCCATCAGCTCAAAAAAGCATGCCTACTCTGATTTAATGCAGTTTTTCTTTCTTTCATATAAAGCATATGCACAAATGTCAAGCTGAAATCTAACATGCAAAACAATAAAATCAATGACCTTTTAATAGAATGCACAGGATAGGAAGAAATTCTGCAAAGAAAATTCTGGTGTAAGTGTGCCTTTGTGTGTGTGCACATGTGCACACATGCATGCATGTTACTCCAAAGTTAAATATACTGGTATACTTTTCCAATAGCACCATTGCTTTGTGTAGCAATGTGTGCCTGAAATTTCCCATGTCTTTTGCTGTATATTATTTTGCTGTATATTAAAATACTGTTCTAGTTTACTGCATTCTGCCTGTTGTGTTCTCAGTGTGCATGACCATTTTGAAATGGGGCTACTATTTTGCTGGCGGCATTCTACTTCTCTTTCTTGCTTCTAGACATCCTTAACAACCCACTGCTTCTTTTCATAGTGCCAACATGACCCATAAGGCACATTGTTGGGGTGGAGGAAGCATATGTTACCAATAGTTTATGCTTAATTAACCCTTGATTAATCAGTTCCCGGATGACTTCTGAAGGCAGCTTCCAGCACAACGATCCACATGGTTCTAAATTCCTGACATTTCCTACTTTCTTATTCCACTGCACTGTACAGTGAGAACCCTGTACTTGTCAAGCCAGATTCTCAGCTAGTATAAATTCAGTGGCACCCCAGTGATCTAGGTTATGCCATCTCAGAGTGGAAAGAACTGGATTTTTAGTTCAAGGATTAAATGACCCTTTAAAATGTTTATTTATTAAGCATTTTGTTTTCCGCCCAAGTCTGGCCTCCTGTTTTGCTAAGCCACTTTCCTTCAGAGCAACCTTGTGGTTTACGTTCATTATCCTCCCCACCCCGATTGGAATGCATCCAGCCATGCTGCCAGATGCAGGCATCCATTTGTTAAGCATGCAAGGCAGTGACAGCAGTTTAATCCAAATAGGCCTCTGCAGGAGTCAATTCATTTATTTCCCTAAGAAAAATGTCAGCTAAAAAAATTAGAAAACAGGTGTGTAACAAAGGACAGGCAAATAACCCCTTCCCCAGTGACACGTATCCCTGTATTTGTTCCTTATTTTGTTTGTTTTTGCAGCGTTTCCATGGGGGGTGGGGAGAGGAAGGGGGAGTGAATGTATTGAAAGGAGGATTATGCTCATCCATGCAGGAAAGAAAATAAAGACTATGTTGAGCCATTGTATTTTCATTGACTAAAAGCATTAGCAGAAGCATAGCCGGGTTAGTCTCTGACGGCAAAAAGCAACGAAGGACTTGGGGAACTGTAAACTCTACGTGTATGTAGCAAAATTGTGAACTAAAATCCATTTTATTACATGCATGATGTAGAAAAAAGGGGAGAAATGACACAGAAAGCATACACTTGACTGGGGCCAATTTAAGGAATTTGGGTGCCCTATGCAGCACCAGGATATGACTGATCTTTTCCTAACTTTTGCAGATGCATTCCTGCGAAATGGAATTCCTACAGAATCTGAACTAAAGTAAAGATGCATCTAATATAAACATAGTGGATTCACAGCCTAAATACAATTTTGTTTTTTTGTTTTTTTAGTGAGCTTCTTCTCTATTTTTTTTTTTTTTACAGAGACACACTTCCCTTGGCAGCAAGAGAGAAATTGGTTTTATTTTTGTTTTGCTATTTCCTTTCTTTTCTGCCCTGCAAATATTGCTCTCAGTTTATCATCTGTATGCCAAGAGAAAATATCCTAACCATTCTGCCCTTTCAGAGGTATTCCTTTCTCAAAATGGAAGGAAATGGTTCATCAGTTTTCTCTCCTTTCTTGCTGGTGGGCTCTGAAATTTGAACCTGAAAAAATTAACTCAAGGGTCCTTTTTGTGCTTCACATTTGTGCTGTTTTGTCTACATTTTCCTTTTCTGCGCA
>QLTV01002542.1:487481-503597 GCA_003457575.1 Thermophis baileyi | reverse complement strand
ACCCCCAAAAATAAAATTTAATTTTTTTTTTTTTTAGTGAGCTTCTTCTCTATTTTTTTTTTTTTTTACAGAGACACACTTCCCTTGGCAGCAAGAGAGAAATTGGTTTTATTTTTGAAATGCTATTTCCTTTCTTTTCTGCCCTGCAAATATTGCTCTCAGTTTATCATCTGTATGCCAAGAGAAAATATCCTAACCATTCTGCCCTTTCAGAGGTATTCCTTTCTCAAAAT
Organism: Thermophis baileyi; assembly: GCA_003457575.1. Lineage (NCBI taxonomy): Eukaryota > Metazoa > Chordata > Lepidosauria > Squamata > Dipsadidae > Thermophis > Thermophis baileyi. Next base: position 503,364 of record QLTV01002542.1, on the reverse strand, counting down.
GGAAGGAAATGGTTCATCAGTTTTCTCTCCTTTCTTGCTGGTGGGCTCTGAAATTTGAACCTGAAAAAATTAACTCAAGGGTCCTTTTTGTGCTTCACATTTGTGCTGTTTTGTCTACATTTTCCTTTTCTGAGCATTAAGTAAATATCTCCTAGACCCGTGATGGTGAACCTATGGCACGCCCACAGGTGGCACGCGGAGCCATATCTGAGGGCACGTGAGGCGTTGCCCTATATCAGCTCCAGTGCACATGCGCGCGCTGGCCAGCTGATTTTCGGCCTTGGGGAAGGCCGTTTTCACCCTCCCCAGGCTTCAGGAGGCTTCCCTGAAGCCTCCGGAGGACGAAAAACGGTCCAATGGGCAAACCGGAAGTCCGTTGTCTGAACTTCCAGTTTGCCCGTTGGGCCATTTTTTTGCACTCTGAAGGCTTTAGGAAAGCTTCCTGAAGCCTCCGGAGGGTGAAAAATGGCCCAACGGGGGGGGCATGCATGGGGATCCGCGCATGCTCAGGGTGGCACGCATGGGGGGGGGGGTTTGTGTGCTGGCACACAAGAAGAAAAAGGTTCACCATCACTGAGCTAGACGTATCTATACTTTTACAATACTGTTGCAGCCGTTGTCTCTGTGTCAGCTATGTAAAGAAAACAGAATAACAGAAAATCTATGGAAGTCCTAACCGAAGGTCAACAATAGCATGGTTAAATACAGGCCAGGCATTTTCCAAGCAGGTGACAGTCATAGGACCCTCGGATGCAGTAGGCATCTTTTCCATGTCCATCAGTGATGGTTACTGAAACAGAGTGATTTTTTCCTTCTTAAACTTTGCAGCCGCTTCTGTCATTGCTTGCAGCATCTATTGTGCTCCTCTTCTATTGCTTGCCTAGTTTTAGAGTATTCAGAGTATACAGGGGAAAAAAGGCAGAAGGTACAAAAAACTAGCAGCAACAGCAAACGGGATCATCGCAACACACAGAGTGCAAGGAGGGAAGGGTTGGTAAGTAGTTGGGTGGGCATTCACAGTTAGCAGAAGCTTTTACATGAAACAAAAGAGGGTTGAATATAGGTAGTCCTCAACTTATGACCCTAATGGAGCCTGTGGTTTTTAAACAAATATGGTCAGTAAGTGAATGCCATGTTTATTAAGTGAACCTATTGTTCACTATGGAGCATTTTTGCTGAAAACTGGAAGTAAACACTGGCTTTCGGCAAAAACATACATTGATTCACATGGCCCAGAATGCTGCAAACAGCCATAAATGTGGGCCAGTTGTGATTGTGACTGTGGGGGGACGGGACACCCCTCAGAACTTCAGAACTGGATCATAAGTACCCTTGGTGGGGGGTGTCTGTTGTAACTTCAAATGGTCACTAAGCAATCAGTCATAACTTGAGAACTACTTGTAGAACCTTCTGAGTTATCCAGCCCTATGATCCTATGATTCGATATATTTATTTTATTTATTTATTTTATTTTATTTATTTGTCAAACATGTACAAGATAACAGGTATAGGTATAATCATAAACATAATCAAAGTGAATACAGATAGATGAAGACAATAGGACAGTAGGACAGGGACGGTAGGCACGCTGGTGCGCTTATGCACGCCCCTTACAGACCTCTTAGGAATGGGGTGAGGTCGACAGTAGACAGTCTAAGGTTAAAGTTTTTTGGGTTTGGGGAAGAAACCACAGAGTCAGGTAGTGAATTCCAGGCATTGATCACTCTGTTGCTGAAGTCATATTTTCTGCAGTCGAGTTTGGAGCGGTTTACATTAAGTTTGTATCTATTGTGTGCTCGTGTATTGTTGTGGTTGAAGCTGAAGTAGTCATTGACAGGTAGGACATTGTGGCAGATATAACTTGACCTCCCTGTAACAATTATTTATTGTTTTTGTTATCGCAACATGTACCAACACTGTGAATATGTTCTAGCAATTCAATTCTTTTCAGACTGTGTGGGGTGAGAGTGTGAGACTTTTGAAGCTCAAAGGGCTAGGCACTGCTTGAGTTCTGTTTTGAACACTCCTATTAGTCAGTTGCAGGAAGAACTGATGAGTTCATGGGGTTCTCTTGCCTGTTCACTATATTCAACTCCAGCAGAAGAAAAGATAACTGAAGGTCAGTTTCAGATTGATTTGTGAGAAACTTTGGAATTAAAGTGGAGTGAAACAGTGCCAGTGAAAGTGCTCTCAGTAAATAGAGAGAAGCTCTGCCTTTGTGTTTCTAAAGGCCAACAGAGATATTTCTTATGGTCAATGTTAAATCTGCTAAGAGCTATTTATAATAGCAGCCATCACAGAATGGCATGGCAGAGTTTTCCATAGAATAATTGTGTGTTCTGTAGTAGCTTACTGCTGCTCTGGCAACAACTCATAAGCAAAGTGGTCCCTGCTATACTTGTTTATTTATGGCACTTTCTGAAATGCAATCCTACCAGTTCCACAGGAAAAAAGATTAATAAAAAGTAAAGGAGTACTGCTAGAAAGTAAAAAATGACAATTGTAGCTATGCTATACTCTACGTATAGTAATCTGCCTTTCCTTTTACACACAACATCTATGACAAGGGGAAGGTCAAAGGGAGCACAGTGAGGTTTACTGCAGCCCCATTGTAGCAGTGGTGGGTTGCTGCCGGTTCGGACCGGTTCTCCAGTACCGGTGGTGGAAATTTTCACCTGCTCACCGAACCGGCAGCGATGGCCGGCTGTCCACGCCCCCGAACCGGTTCTCTGGTCACCGTGGCCCTGCAAAGAATGCTCTGCGCATGTGCAGAGGGTTCTGTGCATGCGCAGAGGGTCATTTCTGCGAAGTGACGTAGCACTTCCATCGCGATGCGAACCGGTAGGGAAGGTAAGTGGAACCCACCATGGTAGCCCTATTCCTTAAACTGCATGCATATACAAAGGGACAGATATTTGATTGTGCTGCTACAACTGCTATACTTATTTTGACAGATATGAAACCCTCTCACTCCATGGATGCCAGTGCTCCTGGAGCTTTTTCACTAAAGGGCATACTGGACAGTGGACTGCCCTTCTCTTTCCATCAGAGGACTGAGGGAGCGACTCTGCACTGCTTCCACCTCTGTTTTCTTGTATTAGAACCTCTTTCCATGCAGTCTTCCCCATCTTTTTTCTTGGCATCTTCCAAAGGCACTAAGGCTCTTTGTTGGATCATTCTTCCCTACATGAAAGAGGAGAAAGGGATAATAGTCCGTGATTAGTTTAGAAGCTTCTCAGTCACATCTTTGATCTTTGCTCCTAGGAGGTTGCATACCTTCTTTTATAGATTGTTCACTCTATAAATTGCTGATTCCATTCCTCTGAGAAGTGTATCATTTTCCCCACCACTACCACACACACCAACACACACCTTTTTTTTTCTTGGGGAAATCTGGTCTACCTTTCTTCCTTACGCTTCATGATATCCCTCCTCCAGATGTCCGCATGCTTTCTTCCAGGGGAAGGATATGAAATTGATTGCTCAGCTCCAGTGGGGCTGGATTGGACTGGACTGGGGTGGTCTATCTCTAAAAGGTTTTTTTTTTCTGGTAGTTGTCATTTTCTCTGGTAGTTTTCAGAAGCTCAAGAGATCTCAACTTCTTAAATCTCAAGTCACCTATGTACTCCTATTAGAATCAACAGATTTAGGAGCAGCCCACACCAGTAATAAAATCATTGACTCAAGATCTTCAGAATTGTAGTTGGAAGAGTTGTTTTTGAATGTTTCTCCATGTATATGGCCAACCAAGCACAATTCCACCCATGAGAGAAAATCCTAACCTTTTCCTGTCATCAATTATGCTAATGTTCTATTTATAAGGAGTATTAAAATGTGATTTATCCACTTGCACTCTATATTGGTAGAGTCCTTTCTAATAATTCACATCAGTTTTAGTCTGCTACAACTAGATTTCATGCTGTAACAATTCTACATTAAAGAAAATATCATTGCTAAATGCTAATAATTATAGGGGAGCTAATAATAAGGTCATGGAATGAAGAAACCCTAGATATTTTTTTTGTCAGTTGCCTTTTGCCTGAAAAAGTAAGTGAAGTGGGTGGAGGCCACAGTTCTGTCAATGCTAGCAAATATTCACATTTTAATTTATGAGTTCAGGGATTCTGGCTTGAGTGAGCAATGGATACATATAGCTATTGTGGGAGATTCTGTTCCTAATTCATTTTAGGCAAATCACAAAATTGCTAACCACCTTGGTTGTCTCATCTCAAAAAGCAGAAAAGCTATATTTATCTGTTGTTCCTGCCTGAAGTGGTATGGAAGTCCTAGTGCTTATAAAGTACTTTTTGATCCTCATATAAAAGATTCTATAGAAGAGCAAAGTAATATTATTACTGTAATAGCTTGGGGCTGTGCACTAATGCCATCATAAGCTAGAGTTAAGAATAGGCTGCTTAGCCATTATACTTTATATGCCATAGTGTTTCATTTTATTTTTAGAAGGGGGATTATTAAAATTATCCTCTTTTGATGATACTAGGAAACCCTGATTTTATAATCACAACTCTAATTAGTACTATCAAGCTTTCAAAGATTCTTAACATCATTAGAACATTTATCCTGGGCAGATAATAGCAAGGATCGGCTGCTTTTTCAAGTTGAATCCAGATAAAAGGCCTCTTATAAGGATTCTGTGGGCAGGCTGGATTCTGAGACAGTATTGATTTACCGTACTTTGTCCTTGCTATCTATCAATGGCAATTAGGTTAATATTGGTAAAGAGCCACTTAACAAAGCAATCAGACCCCTAGACTCTTCCAAAAGCACAATTTCCTAACAGGTTTACCTGTGGTTCTTGCATGGCATGAATTAGTGTTTCTATCTCAGATTAGATGATCCATAGGAATTAATGTGCCATCTTTAATTTTATACTAGTCAGTGGATGTTTTTATTCAAAGATAGCAAAGGATGAAAAATTATTGTTATAGAGACCTTTAAAAAGAGGTCTAGGAGTGAAAGGAGTTACTGGAAAGCATCCAGGTTGGGTAAAATTGCTATGTCATTGTGCCTTCAGAAAATGAAAGTCATGCTATCCATAGTATGATAAATTGTTGGGGAAAGGAGCCTCAGATTGGAGAAAACTCTTTCAAAAGTGTACACTAAAAGCGCAAGCAATTTCGATAAGGGGGGGGGACTAGCAGAGGAAGCCCAGTATGACTGTGCAAAAAGTTTAATGGAGATCTGGTAACAAAAACAAATTGGAAATGGAAAGAGGAAAAAAAATAGTCTAGAATTGTAGAAATCGTATTAGAAAGTCTAACGCTCAAAATGAACTCAGGTTGGCAAAATATGCTAATAGTAAGAAAATCGTATTTGTAATAAAAGTCTGGATGTGTTCAAATAAAAGGAAAAGAAAGGAGGGAACAAAGAAAATAAATCAATTTACCAGCTGCTTAATGAATATGGCAAAATGTTAGCAGGCACAAAATAAAAAACACAACTACGAAAGAGAAAGAGAAAGAGAGTAGGACTAAAGTTTAATATTAATGAAAAAAACATGGCTAGGGAATACCTATTTAGCCTGAATGAATTTAAATCTCTCAGGGCAAATTAATTGAATGTAGGGCACTAAAGGATTTGCTAATTATACGATTGTGCCATTGAATATTATCATTTTTGTAACAGAATTCAAAACAAAAATATTTTCCCATTGGAATGATTCTTATAATTAATTCCAAAATCATATTTCAAAACTATTTTAGTCCGCTTGTAATTTTTAAAGATCTAAATTACCCTTTTGCTGTTAATTCAAAATATTTTTTTTAAGTTTAAATTTGTATTTAAAACTTTTTTTTCTCTAAGGTTTGAAATTCTCAGGCCAGGCTAAGAAAGACATAGATCAAGCCAACCAAAGTTCAGAATCTTGGCAGACTAAATTTTTACTACTCTTCCCCTAACCTATATATCCTGAGAGATTCTAGGGAGTGGCTATCCTAAATCTTCTTTCTCCATTTCATCTCCAGGCTGTATTGCTTCCTGTCTCAACCCCCTCCTTGGAATGTCTTCCTGTCTCAACCCCCTCCTTCCTGGGAAACTACCATTTCACCATAGTCCATCACATCACGCACCCCCCCCCATAGGCTCAATGAAAGCTGTAAAGTTGAGTGCAGAAACTCACCCAATGCTGTAAAACTTGTCAATCCAAAGGTTCCTGATAGCTGAAAACCTGTTAACAAGAAATTCACAAAATTGATTTAAAAAGAAGTATGTGAAGCCATTGTTCGTTTGAGGGCACCAACCATGGGTTGAGCAAAAAGTTGGCTATTCCTTCATCTCCCGGAACCCTAAACTTGCCAGAGATTGCTGTCTTGCAGTCTTCCTCAAAAGAAGTAATTTTATGGAACACTTGTGGGTTATTTCAAGTGCTCATCCAGATACAAATTGCAAAGAACTGGTCTACTCACCAGTTTTTTATTTTGCAGTGATTGTCAATTCCGCTTTTACCAGAGCTGTCCTCAGTTCACAATTTCTTCCCTGGAAGTCTTATTCTTTGTCTATCTCTGACACAATGCCTGTTATTATGCTTTCTTTTCCAAGGTTAAAATAGAATAGATTTCTTCAGGATAATGTTGTAAGCACACAAAACTGAGTATAAACTTTATATAAACTTTAACGGAATAATACAGTATAATACCGAATAAGACTTAGATCACAATTGGGATCAGAATTTCTGTTGCTAAGCAAGGCAGTTATTAAGTGAGTCATGGCCAATTTTACAATCATTCTTGCCATGATTGTAAAGTGAATCATTGCAGTTGTTAAGTGATTCATGCAGTCATTAAGAGAATCTGGCTACCCCTGTTGATTTTGCTTGTTAAAAGCAGACCAGCAAGTATGGCAATTATGACCCCAGAACGTTGCAACCATTATACATACATGCCAGCTGCCGTCCAAATTTTTATCAAGTGACCATGGGGATGCTGTGACAGTTACAAGTGTGAGGACCAGTTTTAAGTCATTTTTGTCTCTGCCATTGTAACTTTCAAACAGTTGCAAAATGACTAGTTTACATTCAGGACTATCCATAGTAGAAAGCAATATTATTATTATTTTGTTCCTTGAGTCTGAAAGTATAAGTCTCCTGTTGACATACAGCACGTTGAATTAACCATCATCAGGAACAGAAAAACACAATAGCAAGGAAACCCATAGGAAATAGAAACACACATCCACTTTCCATGTGTCTCTTCAGTTTGTACAATTATGGTGACCAATCCTGAATGTCTGTGGCTTCAAGCTTATTAGGCAATATAAAACTACAAATCCAGACACACTACATGTACACTTAAACACATTCAGGATCTACACTCATACCTGTAAGTTTTGGAGGAACCTATATGTATATTGTCTATTTATCTGCCATTCAAGCATACAGTAGATGCTAATGCAGATGGCCACAGTCCCATTTTTTCCTGATGTATTTATTGAAGATGTAAAGAGAAGCTGAGAAGAGGACCATTCATTTATGTTCCACACCACAGTTATTTGTTTGAAAACTCATGTATTACCTTTTCTTTTTCTTCAAATATGTCATATTCACTGTTTATCTCAAAATATTATTGCTTTATGTCAATTTAACTCATTCTCTCATCACTATTAGAACATTCTAATGTGGACAAATGTGACAAGTCTATCATATCTTATTAGAGTTTGTGTGCCTGTTGCTGATTAAACTGCGACCTACAATGAGAGCTGTTCCCATTATTGACCTCATCCATTACTTCAACGACTTCACACTTTCTTTTCAATAGTATAATGCATTTGCCATTTGTGCTTTGCTTTCCACTCAACTTTACAGCTTGCAATAATTATATCTAATTTTGACTTTCTCTTCTGTTAAATTACCACATAGCAAAAAAAGAAGAAGAAGAAGAAGTCTTCAAAATTAGCTCATTCATCAGACGAGAGCATCAGCCATACTATTATGGGATGAACAATGTGCATATATATAATAGCATTTTTTCTTATTATAGAACTCACTATGGATTTTACATTTTCAGAATTGTGTGTGAAATGGGGCAAGCTGAGCCTGACATTAGCTCTGGTCCTGCACTCCTCTGTATTGGAGAATGCAAATCAGAATTTGTGGCCAAGTCTGCACAACATTACACATTCGTGGTAAGTACCCTACAAGCCATTCTTGTTACTTGATTGATAAACATAGACCAAGTACTGTAAGTAGTACACAAAATAGTCCTTTCTCTTTCTACCAAATAAAGAAGGACTGGCAGGGTCCAGAGTAGTTAAAATGCTATTTATTAATAGGTTCAAATTAGAGTATGTCCAATGTGGCATTTTATATGCCCGATATCATAATATGGTTTACCTCTTTAAGTCACTTTACTAATCTTCAACTCTTTTTCAGTAATCATAATGAAAATTTATCCAAGGGTGAATAAGTGCAGATGCCTCGCGTCAAAGCCAGGTCCCTAGGAAGAAAAGTAAAATATAAATCAAATCCATTAATTGTAATGAATAAATGAGAAAATAAAATAAATTGCTCATATCTCATGAGTTCCTCCCCTCTTCCCTTTTTGACATCAAGCCATTGTGTGAAAATGAAGGTATTCAAATAATAGTAATTGGAGCCAATGGTATGTGAGGGTGTTTGTTTTTTTTCCTCATTCTGAGTTATGGCATAATTATTTGCCAGTGGCTATGTTAGTTTGTCTTTAAATTCTGCTTGCACTGGCTGAACTACGTAGTTCATGGACCACAGCCCTATACTGATATACAACAGGCCTTTATTTTTTAAATTTCTTGGCTCATAAAATCATGACACATTCTCACCTAGGAGAAAGTGTTTCTAGCACTAAATGCTTTAGGTAATTGCTTTGACAAACTGTGGCTTTAAATACAATTATTTATTTTTTTAGATCTTCTGAGATATACTAGACAGTGCAACATTTTTGAGATCATCTGTGTTATCCTTCCTTTTCAAACTGGAAGGAATAATGTGAACCTTTATTACTGTGGAACTTAATTAGCTGGAATTAATCTATGGAACTGCCACCTTCCATTATATTATGTATATATTAGAACACTATGGAATAATTTTGTTTGGCTAGTAAAAACAAACTCTCTGCCCCTCCCTCCCCCCCCCCTGTCCTATTTTCTTTTTATCATCCATCTTTCCTTAATGTGAAAGTATTTTCCATTTAAATAACAAATTAATGCTAATTCAATAGAGTTTCCATTAGTATGTTTAATCTAGAGTTTCTTTTTGTGGTTTTCCATTCCTGAAACAATCATTGTGCTCTTCTGTTATTTAATTATGAACCTTTTTATTCATATTCTTGAAAGTCACACCTGGGGCTTTTCTTCATCTCTATTTTGGCCTGAACAAGGCTTACTTGGCCTCACTGATTTTGTGCTAACTACTTGCTAGCAATTGCCAACTGTCCACAATTTGTAAATGAAGCAATAGATAAATTGAATTGCACCTGTTGTCTCATTAGTAGAATGGAAACTTATTGTAATAATGGTAAATATTATTAAACAATAATACTATGCAGTAGAGAGTTCCCCTTTTAGGGTTACTAAACATGTTCACATATATCTGTTTGACTCTCTACCTACTTTGGTATTTATAACCATTCATCTATCAAACTGTTGCCAGACACTCTTTCTGTTTCATTTCAAAAGTATGCAAAGCAACAACTGACTTACATTGGTGATTTATACCGTACTTTAAAAAAAACAAGTATCAAAAAACTATTAATGATTATAATTGTGGGCTGGGGAAAAGTATTTTTGTAAGTATTTCTCTCAGAAAGTAAAGGAACACTTGCTTGACCCTCATTGTGCCACTGGAGGCAGATGTGTACATCTGGCTCCAGTGTGTGTGTGTATGTGTGTATGAACTGTGTATATGTGTGTATGAACTGTGTGTATGTGTGTATATGTGTGTATGGAGTTCAAGATAAGCATTGAGCAAGTGAGTGAATTCTAGCTAAACTAAATGGTCTCCTAGGCCACATGAATTATACCTACAGTTTTGGAGGAATCAGCAGGGGTAATTGCAGAATTGCACTTTTGTAATCTTTGAAAAGTCCTGAAGAGCACGCAAGGTCTCAGAAGACATGGGGTTTTCTCCTCCCCATTTTTTTTAAAAAAAGGATGAAACAGGACTCAAGAAATTGGAGGCTTGTAAACCTGATATCGGCACTGGGTAAGGTCCTTGATATTACCAAGCAGCTTGTCTATGAGCACTTAGCTAGGAATTAACACGATCCAACTGATTTATGCCAAACAGAGCGTGCCTAGTTAACGTGATATCCTTTTATGATAGAATTACTAGCCTGGTTGGTTGGAAAAAGGCCATGAATATAGCATATCTTGATTTCAACAAAGCTTTTGACAAAGTCTCTTGTAGCATCCTTATTAACAAAATGGTCAAATACGGGTTTGAGAACTGAAATATCAGGTGGATCCACAGTTCAAGGACTGTACTCAAAGTGTAGTTATAAATGGCATTGAATCTACCTTGAGAGACATGTTGAGAGGAGTGCGAGAGGGCTCTGCCCTGACCCAGTGCTGTTCAACATATGAATGAGGGGTTGGGTGAATGCTTACCAAATTTGCAGATGATACCAAGCTAGGAGGAATGACTAACATTTGGGAGAGAGGAATCAAAAAAGACTTGGGCTAGAACAATGGATGGAAACAAATAGAACAAAATTTAACAGGGAGAAATGTAAAGCCACGTAGAAATGAGGGAAATCTGCCTCAAGAGCAAAACATATGACTAGGTCCTGGTTCTTAGTAGATCATAAGTTCAACATATGTAAAGAAGACAATGACATCTTAAACAGCATTAAAAGAACAAACAACTCAGAGTATGGGAGATAATTCCTACTCCTACTCTACTTCACTTTGTACAGGCCTCACTTAAACATAGAATTCAGTTCTGCACAGCCAGTTTAAAAAAGACATGGATGAACTGGAGAAAGTCCTACCAAGATGGTGAAAGAACTGGAACCAAGTCCAGTCCAAAGAATGGTTAAAAGACCTAGGAATGTTTAGCTTGCAAAAGGGAAGATTGAAAGAGGACATGATAGCTGCCTTTACATATCTGAATGGCACTCGCATTGTAAAAGGTTTGGACATTCTCCCTTGCTCCAGAAGGTACGATAAAACTAATGAGACAAACTTCAAAGATGTAGAGACAGATTACATATAAGGAGAAATTTAACTTAAGTAAGTTTGTTCAGAAAGGAGAATACTTACCACATGGAGTGGGGTTTTTTCCCCCTTCACTGGAAGTTTTGAAACAGAAAACTGGATAGTCGTCTACTGGGAATACTGTACTGAATCCTGTATTGCAAAGGGGGTTGAACTTCAATGACCTCTTAAGGTACCTTTCAACTCTATATGATTCTATAAGCATAAAATCTCTATATTACTTGATAAATAAATGCCATCACTGAAGGGTTTGAGAGAACACTCCATTTTAAACAAGAGGGTTAACTTGATCTATTTGTACATTTATCAATGATACTATAACTACATTTTCCTCTGTAGCAAAAATTGGCCTAATATAGACAGAAGAAAGCACAAAAGAGGCAGGCAGTAATGAATGGACAAAATGAATCTGGGTTAGCAGATAAAAGGATTTGCTTGCAAGCGAAACTTTCTTGAAAATATATGTATTAAAAGGAGAAGGGGATTAATTCAATCCATTTAGTATTATATTAAATAATGGCAATAGTGGCAAGGGTCAGGGACATTTGCTTTCTAGAAAAGGAATAAAATCTTCCCACGGGCTATTAGGTGGAGTCACCAGAAGACTGGAGGAATGAGATACTGCACATATAGACTGTACATTTTAGTTTGACAAGCAACATCAGAGCTGCCTACATGCAGGAAATTTTTACATCACAAGACATTCTGTTTCTATGCTCGCTGACAAATAGTATCTAATTGATTTTTAAAGCTGTTTCCATTCAATCAATCAATTAATCAATCAATGTATACCTTGGCTGGTGGGTACTCAGTGCCATTTTCATTAAAAAAAATCAGTGTGTGGAAGACAATGGTCTTAGGCTACATTAAGTGATAACCAGTGCTTGAATGAAAAAAAATGAAGCACCATTCAGCAATTTGTTAAGCATACATGTATTATGTAAAGACAGTATTTTCCATTGCTGTCTTTTTATGAGCTGAAAAAGCAATACACATGTAGTTTCTTTTTGTTGCTTGGACTTTTGTTTGTTTGTTTTAACCTCTTTTTTTTGTTACAACCACAAACTTTATTAACGTTAGTACTGCTGAAACACTTCTGCATCTGAGAAGATTCCTAGGTTTCACCTTAGCATTGCCCTTATAACCTAATGGCAGACTGATTTCATTGGAACATTTTGCAGCTGCTAGACCCTTTTTCAGGCATTGTAAGAAGTGGTGAAAGGGGTCATGGAAAGGGGTCCTGGAAAAGGATCCTGGGAGAGTGGCATGGATATTCCCACATCTCTCCCTTTCCAGATACAAGGCCAACACCTGCAGAAAAGAGCTTTCTCTTTCCTGGAAGCCTGTCTTTGCAACTTAAGTAAACACATACAAAATTAAGTTCCCCCAAAATAATAAATTTAGATACCATAAAACTCCAGGCTGAGCGGAACCCAAGCTTGCTGCTTTGGAAAGAGTTTCTGAGGGAGGCACCTCTGTCTAGGGCAACAGGCAGACCTTTCCTGATCTTGCAACTGACCTGCTCTGGATCAGGTCTAACTGGAGACAGGTTAGACACAACCTCAGAGTCTCTTGTGCACAAAGGAGCACTCACTTTAAATGCTTATGAAATATTGATTGCAATTATCATTGACAGGTGAATTTATATTATCATCTGTTAGTTTCTATGTAACATGCTATTATACTTTATAGTTTCTATACTTTAAGAAATATGTAAACACTTTAACATGACACTATTACATGCATTTGCAAATTACTTGCATACTCATATCGTGGAGCATAAATTTGTACTTGATTTCAGGAAAGCTGCACAAAACCTTTTTTCTACATTTCATGTCTGAAATCAGAGAGAGTATGGCTTGTAACTGAAGCTAAAATGCTCAATGAGAGGTTTCATATCATTGTGGTAGACACAGTCATTCATCTTATACATTCTATTATTTTATCACCAGCAATTTTGGCTGCCGTCTTCACATTTAGTCTGATCCTTTGATAATAAATCTCTGGCATAACATTTGTCACTGCTTGGTCTGTTTCCATATTTGGCAGGTGAATAACAAACTTAAGTTAAGTGAAAGACAATAAAACCTTGGAAAAATAAATTCTGTAGACTTCTCTCTTTCCTCCCATGATAAACAAACATGCCAGTGGCAGGGTTCTAAATGCAAAATCTTTCAAAGTCTTTTAAAGAACCATTTAAAATCAATTAAAACCTATCAAAAACCAAATGATATTAAGAACCAAATATTTCAAATTTCTTCAAAATACAATTTTTGCACTATATGTAGAAGTAAGTGCTATGTTGTATTAATGCTAGTTTACTTTTCATTTATAGTTTTTAAAGCAATTTTCTCTGGAAATGATCATTATTTCAGTGCAACTAAGACAAAAATCATGACTCAAAAGAACTATTCTGTAATCTAAGAAGGAATTGCTAAGCATCTATTTATAATGAGTTCAATCATTTCCTTAGATTACAGCAATGTTATTAAAGCATCATTATAGAGAATAAAACTCAGAGTTCAATATAAGTTGTCTCACAAGCTTGTATGAAATCTAAAAATGCAATGATCTGAATACAATAAACAGTTATATTGATTGCATAGCTACATCATCAAAATGGCGACATCTAGGGAATGCAGCTGGAGTGTTGCTAGAAAGTAGAAAAGTGCCATAATATAACTGAAAACTTTAGTTACTTATAAAATTTATATATATATAAAAGGAAGCAGTATGCTCCCTCCCATATTTGGGTATACCAGGTGATTTAACAGAGAAAAAACATATATATATCCTTGTCCCTTGAACAAGCAGATAGGGAGGAGAATCCTGTGGCTCAGAGTTTTAAACCCAGGTTCTAATCCCATAAGGGTGTGGCTAGCTGATGAGAGCTAAATAGCTTGAAATAGATCTATACTAGTCTCCCTTTATTTATGTAAAAATATGTTATATATATATAACATATAACATGGTTGACTCTTAGCAGACTTAGCACATAGTTTGCATTCATAAAATTTGGGAAAGTTGTGGCTGCTTCAGTGCTTTCAGCTGCTGCTGGACTGCTCCTATGGTCATGTAATCTTCATTTTCAATGTTTTGTGATAGTTTCCCAGCCAATTTCACAATTCCTCATTCCCTCCCCCATCCAGCAACAGCTTGCCCTGCTGGGAGGAGAAGCAAAGGGAAGAGGCATGGAAGAAAGGGAGGGAGGGAGGAACAGGAAAGAAGTTATCCATGCATAACTTTCCTGGCCCATGCCATGCCTCCCCCAACTTGTGACATTTGCAACACATCTTCCCTAACCCATTCAGCAGCTCTTGTGACACCCTCCATATTCACCGTCCCCAGTCAACACCCTCCTGCATGCCTTCACCAACCCATGTGGCACCTCTTAGGTACTCCTGCACACCCTTTCTGATCCATGCCCTTCCATGCACCCCCTGACCTGCATGGCATCTCTTGTATATTTCCAAGCACCTTAGGCATTCTTCCCAACCCATTCCACTACCCTCTGCTCACCATCCCTGACTGGCATACTATCTCTCAAACATACCTGTGGCCCCCCCCCCCATGCATTCTTGTTGACCCATGATGCCTCTCACATGTCCTTCATGACCCCTGTGGCATCTCTTACATGCCCCCATGACCCCCACACATACTTATTGACCCATCCACTCCCTATGTATCCTCCCTGACCACATGGCATTTCTGACATATACCTACACACCCTTCCCAACCCACACAATACTTCTCATGCACCCGCACATACCATTCCTGGCCTACTCAGCCCTTCACTCTCTTCCACAGCCATCAGCAGCCACTTAATTACCTGCTCTCCTTGGACTTGCAATTTTGTGCAGGCTTCCCCATTGATTTTCTCCCTGAAAGCTTCTCACAAGTAAAGTAAATGGGAAAGTTGGGAGGGAGGGAGGGAGGGAGGGAGGAAGGAAGGAAGGAAGGAAGGAAGGAAGGAAGGAAGGAAGGAAGATTTCTGATGCTCCCTGCCTGCCACAAAGAAATTTAATGGGGAAGATGTGAGGAAGTTGGAAGTCACTCCCTCACTCACTTTTTTGCCCAGCCATGGTCATTTTATTTCTCTGCTTAGGTAAGGAAATATCTCTGAAATGATGACCCAGTGGGGCATGGACTGTTTAGTTCCATTTAAATATTGCTAACAAGCTTTACAGTTCTCAACAGTGAGAACTGGACATGGAACCACTGATTGGTTCAAAATTGAGAAAGAAGTTCGGCAAGGCTGTATACTGTCGCCCTGCCTATTTAACTTATATGCAGAGCACGTCATGAGAAAGGCGGGGCTAGATGAATCACAAGTTGGAATTAATATTGCTGGGAGAAATATCAACAACCTTAGATATGCAGATGATACCACTCTAATGGCAGAAAGTGAAGAGAAACTAAAGAGCCTCTTGATGTGGGTGAAGGAGGAGAGTGCAAAAGTTGGCTTGAAACTCAACATTAAGAAAACTAAGATCATGGCATCCGGCCCTCTCAATTCCTGGCAAATAGATGGGGAAGAAATGGAGGTAGTGACAGATTTTATTTTCCTGGGCTCCAAGATCACTGCAGATGGGGACTACAGCCAAGAAATTAAAAGATGCTTGCTCCTGGGGAGGAAAGCTATGGCAAATCTAGACAGCATACTAAAAAGCAGATACAG
>QLTV01002542.1:471645-487349 GCA_003457575.1 Thermophis baileyi | reverse complement strand
CCTTTGAATTATTGTGCTGGAGAAGACTCCTGAGAGTCCATTGGACTGCAAGGCGATCTAACAGGTCAGTCCTAGAGGAGATCAACCCTGAACTGCTCTTTAGAAGGCCAGATCCTGAAGATGAAACTCAAATACTTTGGCCACTTAATGAGCAGGAAGGACTCACTGGAGAAGAGCCTAATGCTGGGAACGATTGAGGGCAAAAGAAGAAGGGGCCGACAGAGAATGAGGTGGCTGGATGGAGTCACTGAAGCAGTCGGCTTAAATGGACTCCGGGGGATGGTACAGGACAGGAAGGACTGGAGGAACATTGTCCATGGGGTCGTGATGGGTCGGACATGACTTTGTGACTAACAACAACAACAACAACAACGTGCTCACTGTACTTTGGCTAAACTTATTTTCACCTATTCTTCTGAGTAACCATGATCTAGATAGCTCAGACCAAGTTTCCAGAAACTATCCTGTTGACTTGCCATTCTTATACTATATTTCTTTCCCTTTCTGATCTTCATCTATGGACTTGTAGCATAGATGAGAATATGATCAGGATGTTGCGCTTCCTTCTGAGATTTTCAAAATTTGATGATATCATTGTTACTCTGCAGTATAATTTATTTTCAATTGTTAGTAGACAGCTGGTGGAAGTTGTGTTCTGTCACATCACTGATATTTGTTTCTAGAAAATAGAATGCTTCATATACACATTATACATCCAAGAATTAAAATAAAATGAAAGCACAAGGACTGTCTGCATGTTCTCACACCAACTTTATGTCCTCCAGTTGTGTTGAATTAAAGGTGCCAAACTCCTCAGCCAGTTAGATGGTAATGTTGGTAGTTTCTATCAAAAACACTGCAGTCCAAAGAGAAAGTTGGAGAAAAATCACTTCACTATATGAATTTAGATTCTACCTTTTGGAGAAGGATCCATGTAATATGTAGCTCATGTTCTGATATGGTATTTTTTATAAAGATACAAAGGCCTGCTTCATAATTCCCTGTTTAATGAAGTACCCAGCCAATTCTGAAATGTTTTATATATAGCACATCTTTTACTGGCAAACCAGTAGAATTCAGTTTTCCTGAATGTGACAAAAATTTGTTGTATTGTCTGTAAAAATGTAACATGCCTTGCTCATTTAGATGATGATGTTAGAATTTTAACATCTGCAGTTCATTTTACTTGAAACAGCAACTATTTGTAACTTGTTTAGTTGTACAATCTGGTCAATACCATAATGAAAAAGTAACCAATTAACTACTACTTAGGATTATATATTTGTCTATTTCAAGCCTTCATCTAACGGTCCCTCTTGTCTTGCTGTACAGTCACCTGGAATAACATCACAGCAAAACAATTGAACTTGTTTTATTTTTTTGTTTTTGTTTTGTTTTCCTTCCCAAGAATCCTGCTGTGGGTTATTTGAGTCCCAGCCGTGGACCAGAGTCAGGAGGGACTATGATGACCATTACTGGCCATTTTCTGGGAGCTGGCAGCAGTGTGTCGGTATTGCTGGGTAATCAGACCTGCGAGTTTTATGGGTAAGAGAGTTGGGGGTGGGGGGATTGAGTTTATGTGAATATATGTTCTAAACAAACTTCACTGAACTTCCACAGGCAATGTTAAAGCCACACCAACTTTAAACACTTAGCCTCTAATAAATCACCTTAAACTATGCTGTTGCTGATTTTGGTGAATGCTGCATAACAGTGAATTGAGTTTATGCTGATTACTTTTATTTATTGCTTTCCTTTTGTATATCAAAATCCTGCTTCTACCCCAAGTCTCCAACATATTCTGTTGCTCAAATCCCTTTACATGTTCTCCAGCCCGTTTTTTCTCAGCACAAAATTAAAAGAGAGTGAGAGAAAAAAAGGAGGGAAAGCAGACATCTCTTTCCATTCTCTTATTGTTATTCTAACTATGAAAGCAGCAGGTGTGCCTGCCTCCCAGTGCGATGGGAAAGAGGTTGAGTGACAGAAATTAAGAATGAAGCCTTACTTTTCTTTTCTTTTAGAATTCACAAATGTATGCTTCAGTTTCTATATTTTTAAAGTGATAAAAATATATCTCTTTTGTTACTTCTTACCAAAAAAAAAAAGCAATATTACATTTTTGTCATGTCTATTTAAACTTGCAGTACCATAAATTTATATATTCTAATTTTGAATATATTTGAATAAAGGACATGCTGTGGTGATAATTAAATACCTATGAACAAAATATACTTCTGCTGTGTAGTCAGTTACATAACATAATACTAGGTTTAATTAGACCTGTATAGCATACTGATTGATATCAGAGAATCAAAGTAGTCAATGTTCAATTTAATGATAGAAATTTCTTAATGTTCAATTTTTATGATTGAAATTTTGCATGAATCATTATAAACAATTATTTTTATACTGAACCCTTCAACTTTATTATGGAAATTATTGGGCAATGTATGAGTATGGTTTTATATCCTTGATATAATTCAGAATGACAAAGTCTGTCCAGGTTTTATAAAGATCTATAGGCTAAATTGCTTGAATTAATTTAACCAATGTTCAATATAGAGTCATGGAAATAAAAATCATCTTCCTCTAAAATCTTAATACGTGTACAAATTGATTTCACTAAAATTTCTTAGTAATAATTCAACATTTACCTCAAGAAGAAATTCCCTTTTAGGATGCTTAAAATCTATCCAGCTGTCAGCCCTTTTCTGTCATTCTTCACATGTAGATAGAGGTCAATCATCTGTAGTGAAGAGTCTTTACTGTGCATGAAAATTCTCCCCAAGTTCTAAAACCTGTGTCCTCAATTATGTGAATGCTCAAAGAGTAGTGGAATACGCTCTGTCACTCCAGATTGGAAGTTAGAACAAGTGCGTAGGGTCAACACATGAATCTCTCCTCCCCTTCAAGACATTTGGATTATTCACACTTTGAAATAAAAGTGTAAATCAAAGGCTTCAATTTAATATTAATATACCCCACTTCACTTCAAAATATCAAGCAATATATATGTAACAAAAATATTATAACAGCATAACATACTGTATGTACTAATTACTTTGTTGTGTTTGTTACTAAAATAAAAATTATGGTTTGAGATTTCTTCTGAAACTACAATGAACAATAATAACCTGTTGGGCAACAAGATTTACATAATATAGTTAAATTAGGAATTTCAAGAAAGCATAAAATCCCAAATAAGAATGTTTAATAAGCATGTAGTGCTCTGATGACAAAATGAATCATTAAAAAAACCCAAAGCTAAATTAATACTTTCTGTAATATCCATGGCAATAGTCCAAAAATATATCATGCTATAGTCTTTATGAAATTGGTTAGATAAGTTTATAATATAGATAGTTCCAAGTTTCATCTCTGGCAACTCCAAGTGGAATGGGAAATATTTCCATTAGAAAACCTGAAGAGTCCCTGCCAGTTAGTGTCAGTGTCAAACCGGGTTCCTATGCTCCTAAGTTAGACTCAGACTGAAACAGCAGTATCAACGGTGTAGAGGTGTCAAAGCAGGTAAGACCTGTGGGCCTGGTTCATGATACAAACTCATCTCCTTCATC
The DNA here is from genome assembly GCA_003457575.1 of Thermophis baileyi. Classification (NCBI taxonomy): domain Eukaryota; kingdom Metazoa; phylum Chordata; class Lepidosauria; order Squamata; family Dipsadidae; genus Thermophis; species Thermophis baileyi. Next base: position 483,774 of record QLTV01002542.1, on the reverse strand, counting down.
CATATGTACCACAATATGGGTGCCAGGGGTCTGAATGCCATGTAGAAATTCCGTGTATACATTTAGTTTCCTGATGAAAATAAAATGAAACATAAATTGAAGGAGCAAATTTATTGTGGTTAAAATAACAGGATGCTTGGACATATCGTCTTGTAAAGAAATAGGAAATTTAAGGAACTGTTTCAGGAAATAAAAGGAAAGCCTTTTGGCTGTTCCTTCCATCCTGGATTTATTGTATGTATGTATGTATGTATGTATGTATGTATGTATGTATGTATGTATGTATGTATGTATGTATGTATTTATTTATTTATTTATTTATTTATTTATTTATTGAATTTATATTGCCGCCTATTCGCCCATGGCGACTCAAGGCGGCTTACAGAATATAAAACCACATTTAAAACAATAAAACTAATAAAAAGAATCAAATAAATTAATATAGTATAATATAAAATCACCCCCCACCCCGGCGACAGCAGATCACACGAGCCATTTAATGGGCTCCATCCCGCTCTGGGTTCCCCAGGCCCACTGGCAGAACCAGGTCTTCAGCGCCTTCCGGAAGAGTGTTAGAGTGGGGGCCATTCTAATCTCTGGGGGAATGATGTTCCATGACGTTTGATGCAAGTTAATCAGATGCAAGGAGTGAGGGATTTGCATGCCACTTGCTGCTGCTTTTGTACAATTTGCCTGCAGTATGACTAACATTTCCAAAGCTGAATTACTGAGACTTTTCATATTAGTGCTGCTTTCTTCAGCATCTGAAGAGATAAAACATCCCAGCATCCACTTTATGCCTGGATTGAAAAGGAGAGATAAGGAATGACATGTTAATGAGTAGACTTGATTTAACTGATTTAGTATCTCCTTATCTAATAGGACAGAGTTCATTTATACCTTTGGAACAGATAGGAAGGAATGTGCATAGTTACATTACAGGAGGTTTTTCATTTCTTATCTACAGAGGAGGTTTTTTTCTTCATGGTATTTGCTTCTCAAATAACTTTTTAAGCCTAGAGTTATGCAGCAACTGTCTCAACGGATGCTGGGATGCAACATTGATGTTTGCAGAGTTCATCTTGATTACATGCTTTCATTAGCTCTGTTGGCCAACATACAAACAGTGGTATCACGTAATTCATTAGCATAAAAAACATACTTGGATATCTTTTACTAGTAATCTTTCTGCTGTTGTTGACTATCAGAAAGGAACATACACATCAGAGGTGGGTTCCTCCCGGTTCGCACCGGTTCTATAGAACCGGTAGTAAACCGGTGGTGATGTCATGGAGCCGGTTCTGTCGGTGCCGGTCCATGGATGCTGCCATCTTTTTTGGGGGGGGGGGATTTGGAGGGGGGATTTTTTGCTGGTTTTTGCTTCTGCGCATGCGCAGAAGCTGAGTTTTCAGCACTGCACATGCGCCGCCATCTTGTTTTTGGCTTTTTTTTTTTTTGCTATTTTTTGCTTGTTTTGCTTCTACGCATGCGGAGAAGCTGAATTTTTGGCACTGCACATGCGCAGCCGTGCGCGCAAAGCGTGCGTGCGCTCATGCGGCCACACGGCGCAGCCACACGGTGCAGCCACGCGGCACGGGAGGAAGCGAACCGGCGGCGATGTAAGTTAGAACCCACCCCTGATACACATATGTATTTAATGGAAGTATTGGGTCACCCAACAATGTAACTTTGAGCAGTGTACTAGAAAGCAAACAATAAAAAGTAAAGATATTCATACAACATTAAACAACCCAACAGATAAAATATAAATAACCAGATATGATAATTAAACAATCAAAAGAAAATTCCACTAAACTAGACTCAAGTGCCTAAAGAAAAAGGCAGATCAGCATACCATGTCAATGATAGGGTTAGGGTTAGGGGTTAGGGTTAGGGTTAGGGTTAGGGTCACGTCGCGTAAATGACCCTCTGCGCATGCCGCTTTCAAGGAGCTGTGACTGGAGAACTGGTTTGGGGGCGTGGCAAGCCGGCCATTGCTGCCAGTTCGGCGAGCGGGGGCAAATTTCTGCCACTGGTATGGGAGAACCGGTCCGAACCGGCAGCAACCCACCACTGCTACTCCCTGTTCCCTCCCCTCAACCATCAACATTCCCATTCACAAGCCAAACACAAATCCTCCATATTTAGATGGCAAGTAAGTACAAGGGTGCTTCTGACCACACACTCTTCTACCCACTCATCTTCAAAACCCTATCATGCCCTCTCCGTCTGTACTCATCAAACATAGGGCAACAAACATGCAACTTCACCAACCTAAGACAAGCCATCACTCCCCCTTCTATGTCCCACCCAGGGGGGAGGGGTACAATAAATGGGTCAAGTTCCATCCCTTCCTTCACCATTGTGCCCCACAATCAACTTTCAGTCCAATCCCAATCTTCCTCCTAACCATCAATCCTAAATCTAGTTACTTTTCTAGGAGGCAGAGTGGCATAACTTCCAAAGGGCTGCAAAGTCTCTACAATCAAGCCACCTGGCTACATTAGTTGCATCAGATTCCTTTAGGGCATGGAACTGGTTACCTTCCCCTTCCAGACACAGAATCACTAATGGGACAAGATAGTTCCTGCCCTCTAGGCATGTTGTTACAGCAGGACATTGCCTGGACTTTTCCAAAATCTGTCAGCTGGCTCCCACTCCTGCCACAGATAAATGCCCCCTCAACAATCCTCACACTTCCCCAGATATCCAAGCCAGACAAAACCAGCCCACTTGGTCACTTGCTAAATACCGAGTGTCCTTTCACATTCTTCATATTTTGTCATTCAGGTATAGTCTTGTGGGCACCTAAGTCACAAATTATTTATCTTCATTATTCCTTCTTTGTGGCATATACCACCATTGGAATTTATAAATTAGAATTTATAAATCAACCCAAGCATTTTTTTTTAAAAAAAAATTTCAATTTGCAGCTAAGGAAAAGTTTGGAATAAATAAATGATAACATCTATGTTTGATGCAACATGAATATTCCATTTAATGTATGGTTACATTTAAGAACTCTTTCTAATTCACTGTATCATTTATTTGCCCATATAATCTAGTAAACAACATTTCTCAGAATCTAACAGCATACTGTTTATCCCTGCCTTTCCATACAAGGTCACGACATGGTCTTCTTTCTTTCTTCCTTCCATAAACTGCATGGTTTATAGGTGATGAACTTGGCATGTACTCATGATGTGCAGGAGACTGATTAGATGAAGCTGTTTCTAATGAGATTCACTGTAATTACAGCTTCTTTCTATTCTCCTGCCTCTGATCGGAGGAGTGGAGAAATTCACCATGACGACATGGTAATAGCGCAGAAAGCTAATTAACTGATCACAGGGAGCTTGCAGTAACTCTTTGCCAGCAGTGATGTGTCACTTTGGATCTTATACAAGGACTAAGCAGATTTCTCTGAAATCTGGTCTATGGCATGTTAAAATGCCTATTCTCACATGAGGCCACTGATAGATAGAAGACTGGATTCCAGTTCGCCTAAATTGTCTGTTATTATGGTCAGGTTGCACAGTGATGTGACAATGCATAACCTCCTTCCTTTCTCTTTTTTTAATTTTACAATGCCCATTTCCCTCCATCCATGTTATCATTTATTTATTATTCCTTCTTTATTTCTTTACTCTTTAATATCTTTGCCCATCCTTTGAATCAAATTTATGATTTTTTTTCCCAGACCAGGAACTCCCTTTTGCTCTTTTGGGCAAAGAAACAGAGTGATGTTTAAAAAAAATATTGCATCCTGAAGGATTTTTTTTCTTTTCAAATACAATATATCAATTCCAGTTCTCTTCATATAACCACAAGATATTGTACTTAATATTTAACCATTTGGAAAAGTGTAGTACAAAATCCACTATGCTTATGATAAAGTATTTAAGAAATATAGCACCATCCAAAACACTGGGGATATAACAAAATCTTACCATATCCCTAAGGTTTGCATGGGTATAACACTTATTAGATATTTTACCTTTGTATGCTCCGATGACACATCAGAAGATTATGAATTTTGTGAGGATATTGGAGATCAGGATGCAGATTTCTGGAGTACCTGGCCTGAAACCTGAACAGAAGAATCCATAAAACATTTTAACTTATTTGTTCTTCCTTTATTCCAATGAAAGGAGCCAAATACTAAGTATAAATTGAAGCTTATGTTGTATATTTAATTTGTTTACTCAAGTAGTTCACAATTTGTTATTGTAATTATTGATGGTTATAACAGGTTTTGGTTTTTTTTAAAAAAAGGCAAGGATCACCAGTGTTCCATTCTTTGACTATACATCTTCATACCAGGAATATATCTGTAAGGAAAACTAGGTGTACCATATAATTATTGTTTTTACCACCATTATTATGTCCAGAAATAGGACTCAAGAAAGGGAGATGAAGACTCAAATTTGAGTAACTTCATTTTTTTTCTGCCATTTGTTATCCTTTCTTGCATCCCCCTCCCCCTCCCTCCACCTCCTGCTGAGCACATACATAGTGGAAAAAGCACAAGGCTTCCTAATATTTTCTTCTCTGGGGATCACAGATGGGTTCCTCCAGGTTCAGACCGGTTCTTTAGAACTGGTAGTAACTTGGCGGCCTGGGTCGCTAGAACCGGCAGCGACCCAGGCCTGCCACACCCCCAAACCTACGGCACCGCCATCTTGTTTTTTGGTTCGGCGCATGTGCAGAAGCTTTTTTTAAGCACTGTGCATGCGCGAAGCGCACGCGCAAAGCGCGGTGCGACACTGAGCGAACCGGCAGCGAAGAAAACCAGAACCCACCCCTGCTGGGGATTAAACAGTTTTGAAGATGATTTTGAATAGGAAGGAAAATAATTGATGTGAAAGACATTTACTCCCTCCTTCCTTTCTTATATTTGTACATATATACAGCATAATCCAAACTTTGTCTTTCCTACATGAATATGCACACGTTCTTATGATTGGTGAGATCTTCTAAATGTAACAGGATTCTGTTGACGTGGCAGATCTTCCCCATTATAGTTTAGAGGGGGTTTCTCTTGTCTAGAAGGAAAAATAGAAAGCAAGTGCACAATGTCAGCCCCAAGAACCAAAAATGACACGTGGAGCTAATTCTGAGTAGTTTCCTTTATAGTTTTTCATCTATAGACAGAAACTTGCCAGAGTAAAACAATTATCTGTATAACTTTAAATATACACTGGGAACTGCCAGGGAAGAGCCATTTTAACCCTCTTCTTGTAGACCAAATTTTATAAGTTCCATTGCCTCTTTGCTTTCTGGAAAGCAGCCCCTCCCTCCTGTGGATCCAGATTACATTCTACCACAATGATTAGTTTAAATGGAAACTCAGCTCATATGACAAAAAAGCTGGGAAAAAGCATTTCAAATTATTCAAAGAAACTCAACCTTAATGTACTTAAAAAAAAATGAGGGTTGGAATTTCTTTTGCAGTTTTCAAGATAATATCATTTATCTCAAGATTAGCATTAAAGATACTAGGCAAATCTTGCTTTTTTTTAATCTAGCCTGCTAGTGTGTGTGTGTGTGTGTGTGTGTGTGATCTTTTACAGGTCCCTTCAGGCTTCTTAGAGTTTTAGATATTTATATGAGCCAGTTTGGTCTAGTGGTTAAGGCACTAGATTAGAAACTAGGAGACTGTGAGTTCAAGTCCTGCTTTATGCATGAAAGCCAACTGGTGACTTCGGACCAGTCACTCTCTCTCTCAACCCAACACATCTATGAATACACAAACACACACACATATTTATATTTATGATGGAAGTGCAAAATGTTGCTTTCAGAAAGGTAGTGTTCTGTTTTTCCTCCAGACCACACAGATGCAATAAATCACTACCAGAACAGTAGAAGGGCATGGAGTCAAAATGAAGCTTTACAATATTATTTTGGAATGTTCCATTCCGAAACTGATATTTTGTACATCTTTAATTGTAAGCCATGCAAAGTCATTTATGGATAGATGGCATACATATTTGTAATATAAATAAATGAAATTAATACATATTATGGAAATTATTCAGTCCGGGGTTTTTTTTTTTCCAGAAAACAAAATTTTGGCAGTATACTTATACTTCAGCAGATGTGAATTCCAAGGTTGCAAAGTCAGGGCCTTGCCACATGTTTCCAAAAATGAGAACTGCAGCATCAGAATTTTTAATCATGATTTAATTACAGTCCAAACTTTAAATGTGGTATGCTTATTGTATGCAGAAGTAAAAAATGATTTCAGCTGAAAATACATGAATATTCATGCGTTTGTGGGTCATGACTATCAAATAGCTACTAGAGTACATCTATTAAAAAAGCATATCTCACCCAAAGATTGTCATTCAACTATTTTAGAATGAATCCCAAAGAGTCCCATTGTGGCCAATAAGTGATGCTATTCTTTGTTCATATTTCTTCTAACTAAAGATTGCTTTGTCTCTTATAGGAGGTCAATTAATGAAATTATGTGTGTGTCTGCACCTTCTACCCATGGTCTTGGACCAGTGCATGTTTCTGTCAGTGTGGACCGGGCCCAGCTAGAGAGCACATTACAATTTGAATACATTGATGACCCAAAAGTTCATCGGATTGAGCCTGAATGGAGCATAGCCAGGTATACCTAAGCTGCCTATAATATTGCATCAAGAAACAAATCACTTGAAGCAGGGTCCAATTAATTCCTCACAAAATAGAAATTCAACCAAGTTGAAATTTTCAAAGCATTGTTCAAAGCCAAATGATTTCTGCACTTTTTTTACTAGTGTTTATTTAGGATGCACCTCTAGTCAGGATACTCCCTATTCTTTCCCCAATAATTCAAACAAAACAATAATTGGACAGAAAAGACTTGGCATTATTGTTACTGAGCACATCTAAAAGGCATGGTACAATTTTTTCTTCATAAATATCTTCAATGATCTAGAGCCATCCCAAAAGTCATTTTGCAAAAATTATTTACCAGCTAAAATCAGCTGAAAATGCTTTGTCTTGTAAAAGAAAATGAAATATTTGATAATTATTTTCAAATAGATGAAAGTTCTTCATCCCTGCAAGAACAATACATCCAAGTACAATTTTGATGGACACAGATTTCACAGGCATGGCAGGAAAAAAAATATTTAGCAATTACCATTTTTAAAATTCAACAAAAGCTTTGTCCAAATTTTGAAACCATGTCACTATGGGTGATGACTTTAGAATCAACACTGTCTTTATAAATGCTGGTTTAAGACTGCCCTTCAATACAGAAAAGAAAGCAGAGTCTGTGACTTAGCACAGCACAGCCAAGTTCCCAGTGAGAGAAAGGTATAATTTATAATTCTCTTCATTTGCTTTCCTCTCAGTTGTCAGCACCCAGCTTCACAGTTCCTAGAGGATTTATTCCACCTGTGTAAATACAGAAGATTTATGAATAAAGGTCTGATACTTCAAGGAGTATAGCATATCCATTCCCCTGATTTCCTGGGTTCAAAAGGTCTAGACAATTTAAAGAATTATATTTGTAAAATGATCACATAATTTGCATTTGTCAAGCCAAAAAAAAAAAAAAAGTAGATGTAAAAACGTATTTGAAAATGTTTCATCCTTTTCAATCTATTGCAAAAGAACAAAGTATCTGAAATAAGTGGGTCTCCTATCCACAGGCCTCAATGCATTGTTGCAGGGTAATGAAAGCATGTCTTCTCCCCCCCACCCAGTTAAAAAATCAGAGTTACTAATTCAACTGCAATTAACAACCATAGCAATCTGTGAAGATTCTAGGAGAGCAAATGGAGCCCCATGATCACTTCCATCTGCTGAAGAAATGCACACTTGCTCATTAAAGGTTTCTTCTTAAAAAACATTAGAGAGTCAGTGCTAAAACAAAAACAGTGGCCATCAGTCAGGGGTGGGTTCTTCTTTACTTCGCTGCCAGTTCGCTCAGCGGGGCACCGCGGAGGTACACGCATGCTTTGCGCATGCACAGTGCTTAAAAAAAGCTTCTGCGCATGCGCAGAAGCGAAAAACAAAATGGCGGCACCTACGGCGCTGCCGAAAGAGCCGGTTCGGGGGCATGGCAGGCCTGGGTCGCTGCCGGTTCTAGCGACCCAGGCCACCAAGTTACTACCAGTTCTAAAGAACCGGTCCGAACCGGGAGGAACCCACCTCTGCAATCAATGCAAAAAGAGGAGAAAAAAGTTCATGCATGAAATTACCTAAGATGCACAGCTACAGTATATCCCAGAAGTGTACAGTACAGTTATTGATTGAATACTTTCCAAAACCCTGGGTCAGTTTTTGCGCTGCTATTAGCTTTTTCTGATTTGCATACAATATGGCATACAAAAGATGAAATGTGAGTGTGAGCTCTATATACAGAAATGAGAAATGGAAGTGTTTCTTATAGAAATGGATAGTGATGATTTCTCAGAAGATTCAAGACTGGCTTTAGAAATCCTTAGAAGCATTGTGGTGAGCTTTAAAACTTATTGAAGAAAAAAATGGAACTGAACATCTTAAACTGGAATATTAAAGCTTTAAACCTGCAATTTTGAATATATTAGACAGATTAACGTGGTTTAGTAACTTCTCATTCCTATTTAATTAGGTACTCAATAATGTTTTAATTTTCTAGATGCACATAAGGCATAACAAAAACAATTTGAATGACAACAGCTGCTTTCCATCCTAGTTTTCTCTAGTTTATATCTGGGAAAGGAGTAGTCTGGAGATTGATTAGCAATAGCAATAGCACTTAGATTTATATACCGCTTCATAGTGCTTTACAGCACTCTCTAAGCGGTTTACAGAGTCAGCATATTGCCCCCAACAATCTGGGTCCTCATTTTACCGACCTCGGAAGGATGGAAGGCTGAGTCAACCTTGAGCCTGGTGAGATTCGATCTGCCAAACTGCTGGCAGCCGGTGATCAGCAGAAGTAGCCTGCAGTACTGCACTCTGACCACTGCGCCACCGCAGCTCTTAGGGCTGGTAGATTAGATAGGGCTGGTAGATTTTTAATGCACATTCAATTAATCATAGGAAAAACTCAGAATAGCCTTAGTCAGAAGCAACAGTCAAGGCAGATACTAGGCTGAATTAGGCATTCAGACCTTCCTTAGGAATTAGAGAGGCTAAAATCAAAAGTATGTTGAAAGATCACCCCAAAATTGACATAATAGAAATAAATCACTGTCAAATAGTTTGTGTATGCAACCTTGTTGATATCAGCTGATTTTGTTTGGTTCTTCCCCATTCAATTATTTCACTATCCATCACTTCCCAACATATCTGCCAAGTTAAAGGCTAGAAATACAATGTGACTTTCAAATGAGTGTTATTGTATTGTGTTGAGCTAGAAAGTTTGAAGCCAAAAAAAATGATCTCCATATTTTTATTCGTTTGGCCTCATTTTTATCTCCTTAGCAGAGGTGGGATTCAAATTTTTTAACAACTGGTTCTGTGGGTGTGGCCTATTTAGGGGTGTGGCTTGGTGGTCATGTGACTGGGTGGCGTGGCTAGCTGGTCATGTGACCGGGTGGGCGTGGCTACGTGCATAGGGACTACTCAGAGGGCTGAAAAAAGTGAATTATGACTGGTCCTTGCACTTACGACCATCCTCACATTTATGCCCGTTGCAGCATTCTTAACAACCGTGTCACTCATTTCACAACTGCGGTGCTTCTCTTCACCACGGTGACAAGATAGGGCGCAAAATGTAAAATGTGAGGACAGTCGTAAGTGCGAGGACCGGTCAAAATCAGTTTTTCAGCCCTCTGAGTAGTCCCTATGTGCACCCAGCATGGCCAGTTGGTCATATGACTTGGCGGTTCAAATCTCACCGGCTCAAGGTTGACTCAGCCTTCCATCCTTCCGAGGTGGGTAAAATGAGGACCCAGATTGTTGGGGGCAATATGCTGACTCTGTGAACCGCTTAGAGAGGGCTGTAAAGCACTATGAAGCGGTATATAAGTCGAAGTGCTATTGCTATAAAAATAACTTTTTCAGACCTCTGAGTAGTCCCTATGTGCACCCGGCGTGGCCAGGTGGTCATGTGACTGGGTGGGCGGGGCCAACTCAACGTCACTCACGTCGAGGGGCGCTTCTCCTCGCCTGGCCTTTCGTGACCGTGGGGATGCTGCAACGGTTGTAAGTGTGACACTGAGTTCAACCCCAGTTCCTCTTGACATATTAGCCTCATTAACCAAAAGACTTCTGCTTTCCTTCAGTGGCCACACGCCTGTCACTGTTACAGGGTCCAACCTGGATGTTATACAAGAGCCCAGAATCCGAGTGAAGTACAATGGCAAAGAATCTGTCAATGTAAGTTTCTGCTTTTACCAAAGATTGAACGTTTCCTTAACCCAATGGTTGCATGATTCTTGGCTGATACACAAGTTGTAGGCTGGTTATTTTTCAAAACTATCTTTAATCTCTTGAAAAAGAAAGGATTGTTATTCAAATACAACACTGATCTATTTTGTTAATGAGACACAAGAATTGCATTCAGAATAATCAAAATTCATCCTAATAAGTATTTCATTAATATGGATTTGATTCTAATTTATTATAGCATTTAACATAACTTTGGCTACAGCGGAAGGAGCTGTGGTGGCGCAGTGGTTAGAATGCAGTATTGCAAGCTAATTCTGCCAACTGCCAACAGTTTGATTTTCACCGGCTCAAGGTTGACTCAGCCTTCCATCCTTCCAAGGAGAGTAAAATGAGGACCCACATTGTTGGGGCAATATGCTGACTCTGTAAACTGCTTAGAGATGGCTGTAAAGCACTGTGATATGGTATATAAGTCTAAATGCTATTGCTATATGAGATGGAAATTCTTGCTTTCCTATGAAGTTACTGCTAAGTTTTCTACATACATATGAAAACAGTGAATCTAGTTTTCTGATGCCACACCAACCATCCTGCCATTTTTTTTCACTCTTCCTCCCTCTGGATGCCAGTTACTCTCTATCAGCCCAAGCCTCACAGGATTGTTGTTGTGGGAAAAACATGTGGAGGAAGGAGTATTAGATATGTTCATCCTGTTCAGTTGTTTAGAAAAATAATAAAGGCAGGATAAAAATAAACATTGTGAACTGATTAAAGCAGAATATAGCTTATAGAAGGAGATATAAAAAATTAGGGGAGAGGTCTCCGGGAGAGTTCACACCTCCTGTGCCTTTTCATAATCCCTACATCCTAAATCTCCAACGTTCTTAAAAATGCATGAGCAGCTATATTTTATGTTAAATTGGTTAGATTCCGTTTTAGAGTCCTTATCATGGATAACCTTAAGAGTTTGTTTTTTTATTTTATTCCATGGAGCCTTATCATACTGTATAGAGAAACTGCATTTAACAGGGAACAATGACAGCATATGGTACTTGTGTCATTATGAGGCCCCACCATACATCATCCGAGGCACACAAAAAGCCAGCAGCAGAAGGCAGAGATGCTCTAAGTAAACAAGGTTGAAAAAACAACAACAACAATGGTAGTGATATTTTACTGACTCTACTCTTCTGAACACCTGCTTCATTAGAACAGAACGATCCTGGAGAAATATCAAAGCCTCAGAGAAGCAAGTGATGGAAGACACTTTTTAATTGTAAAATTGGCTCTGCCCCAGACCAGCTTGTAGATGTATCTCTCTACATCACCATCCTGTGAGATAGCTTCTGTTCTGTGTATTTGTTTCCATCCAGATCTGCAGCACAACAGCAATTTTCACAAATTCAAGTTTTTATGTACCTATGCCCTTTCTTGGCATTTACCTCTATATAAAATCTTTTTAAAACTCCCATTTTAGACTATTGTTTTAAATCCTGAAGGATTTTTTTTTTATTCAAACTAGGATTAACACTGCAATGTGATTTATGTTGTATTTCCATTGCCAAAACAATGTATCTCTGATCCATGACAAATGCATTTGTGACTAACGAAAAAGCTTCACAGCTGTTCAGATATTTGTAAGCATTTAGATCAAACTCAGCCTTTGTGGGCAAATTTTGAAATCTACATATGCAGCTGTATGCAGAAAAAAGGAGGAGGGTGAGAATAGAATAGAATAGAATAGAATAGAATAGAATAGAATAGAATAGAATAGAATAGGAATAGAATAGAATAGAATAGAATAGA
>QLTV01002542.1:416413-458944 GCA_003457575.1 Thermophis baileyi | reverse complement strand
TAACCTATATAAAACTTCATAAAGGCATGCATTCTTTCTTTCTTTCTTTCTTTCTTTCTTTCTTTCTTTCTTTCTTTCTTTCTTTATTTATTTATTTATTTATTTATTTATTTATTTATTTATTTATTTATTATCCTCATTTCCATTAATATATACAGTACACACAACTCTGTTTGGTTTGCCTAATTTAACTTTTCTCCATTCATTGACTACATCTCCAGTAGTGAGCAGTCCAAGTGTAGTTTCCATGGTAACTGCCTTCTGCTTAACCTATTTCCTTTGATCCAGTATGAATTTAACAGGGCTTGAGCCCCACATACAGCTGTCAAATAAACATTTGGTCAATCTCTCTCAAACACACATATAGTTGTAAAATGCCCTCTTTTACAGCCAGAGAAGCTTGGAATTTTTTCCCATGAGTGTCTGTATGTGTTGGAAGACAGTAACAAGTATATTGAATGCAGAGACATCCTTTGCTTGACTAATGTGTGGAGAACAGGATTAGCACTTGATCCTATTTCAGCAAGATGTATAAAATTTGTCGGTGCCAGGTCATTAGGCTTGGCAATCTGTGGATCTTTTTCTGAAGGCATTTCATGGGGAAGTTAAGAAAAGCCGGGATCCTTTGCAATCACAAGGTGCTGGAACCAGGCTGTAAAATAATTTGTACATTTTGGTGTAAAAATCAAGACGCTTAGAATATGAAATGCTGTTACAGCCACCTGGCTGGCAAAAAAAGCAGATCAACTTGTTGAAATGCAGACAGCATAAAGCAAAGGCAGATAGAAGGTACATTGAACTGACTGATTTGCCGTAGATAAGCACCGACTGAAAAGTCTCAATTATTTAACTACAGCATCAAACAAAAGGTCCTTTTGCCTGTTGCCTTTTTCTTTATGAATTTGCTGAAACAGCTCTTCTGGATATTGGAATGTGTCACTACCTCTTGATGGATTAGATAGTGTAACTCATATACACGTTTATCCCAAGACAGACAGACAATCTAATACCGACACAGCTCTCTCTCTCTCTCTCTCTCTCTCTCTCTCTCTCTCTCTCTCTCTCTCTCTCTCTCTCTCTCTCTCTCTCTCTCTCTCTCTCTGTGTGTGTGTGTGTGTGTGTGTGTGTGTTTAGAGCATTTAGAGCATCATTTAAACACACTGACAGAGTTCAAATGTGGTACCTACGTTACAGGCAGGGGTCTTTGGGCACAAATCCTGCCTACCTCAAAATGTGAGAGTGACATGAACTAGGAAAGCCCTGCTGGCTCAGGACATCACCCAGATTAACAAGGTCTACACTAGATATTGGCCCAGGATAATCTAACAATCTACTGGAATAAAACATACATGGATGAGACAAGAAAATTTGGAATTGATGGAATATTACTATTCCATATTATTGATGGAATTGATGTAATATTAGATACAATGAGAGGGTATATGTGAGGAAACTGTGGATCCACATTAACTGAGAAAGAGCTAGTTATCCAACACATCAACATAGTGAAGAGGAAGTTGCTCTCACAATTTCAGATAGAAGAAATACACGTTACATCCCAGGCTTACAGTAAGAAGACCCTGAAGCACAACAAGATGTTCCGCCAACACCTGAAGCTAAAGTGTCACTGCTACTCCTTCCATTATTGAACACAGCTGCTGACATGAGGCTGATATGATATATATGGTATATGATAAACTCCAACACCTTCCAAAAACAGCATCAGAGCCCTCTGTACAGAAGAAGAAGAGTGCAGTGTTAGGAGCAGCTAAGATACTGTGCAAGAACCTCTTAAACTCCCAGGCTTCACACACACACACACAGAGAGAGAGAGAGACAGAGAGAGAATGCAAATAAGATAGATTTTCACATTCAGCAGCAAGATTTCAACATTCCATTTAGCAGGTTAATTTTCATAGGGTTCTGATGTCTCCAGCACAATATATTAGAAGGGTGAAATGTGATAACTGCCATGTGTGCACAGTATTTGTACAGATCTTCATCTTGAGAAGAAGCAATTGGACAAGTGTTACATGCGTGCTATCCTTATACACATTTCCCTACTGTTACAATTGGACTATATCAGTTTCCATGCCCTCCCACTATTTACATGAGGCGAATCTTCTGTTAAGTCCGTGAATCTTGTTACACTTTTGAATCTCAATTAATTTTCTTCCCTGACCCTAGATAAGCTATAAAACATGGGGATAGTTTCCTTCTGCTAGCTACATCAAAAGGACATGAGGAATAGAGGGGGTTGAGTAAGTGAGAGAGTAAAAAAGCTACACAAACTGATTTAAAAATAGGATCTTTATTTTTATCTAGTGCCTTCCAAGGCATTTTCAGTGCTTACATACAAGGTGTGAACAGAATACAAATTAGGAAGTGTGTTTTGTTTCAGCATCTGTTCTTTGCATTGTGCTCTTTCTCTCTCATACTGAGGAAGTGGCTCCCTGCTTCAGGGCATGTCTTGGTGACACAGAGAGGTCTGGAATAAACGAGCTTCCTGAGTCGGCTCATTTGTAGTCCTTGATTGTTTGTACCTCATCCTCCATTCCCAGAGCCGGTCTCTTGATTGCCTGTCTTTCTCACTCCCTTTCCCTAATAGCTTTTGCAGAGCTGCAGACAGACATCAATGAGTTAACCAGTGACCTGGACCGCTCAGGGATCCCGTATCTTGATTATCGCACATATGCCATGAGAGTCCTCTTCCCTGGCATTGAAGATCATCCTGTCCTGCGTGAACTAGAGGTAATGGAGTAGCTGTATGTTCTCTCTATCTCAGTCTCATCAGGTAACTGGTGATGTTCCCCAGGTCTCTTCTGAGAAGCTCGATTAAAACCCACACAGCTGGGAAAGCACCTTTCCACCTCCCATGCTGAATCTTATTAGACGTGTTGGGATAAACACAATGAACACTGACATTCATTATAACATAAGCCTTGCATTTTATATATATTTACACACAGTTTGTTTTCTTTTGATTGCCTTTGTGTAGCTGCTGCCCTGACATTTTTTTTTCTTTCTCTATCGCTAAAACTCCATGACTAGTCCTCCATGACCAACAGCAAAAGAGCTGCATTTATTACCGATGACTGGCTAAATTCTCTTTGAATTCTCCCTTTGTGAAAAAAAGCCAAAGGGGAGCTTGGGAAATCCATTCTCTGGTTTGCCTAGGGGAATAAGCCTCCCGTTTTGCAAAGGAGCTTTTCTGCATCTTGTCCTCCACTTGGCAAAGCTTTTGTGCAAGAGAAAGACCTTGGTCACATCACTTCAGCTTTGTCTATATTGTATGCTGAATTGACTAAGTATATCACCAGGCATCCCAATTTTGAGGGAGGGTTTTTTTTTCATGTTGTTAAAGCAATGGCAGGAGCAGATGGGACCCATTATTCAGTATGAAAATGCTGCTGCTGACATTTGACCATGAAAAAACAATGAAGGGGAAACTCCATCAGAAACATTTTTACACATTCATTACAAACACCGCATGTGTGAGAGTAATAACATGGGAATACCCATGCCTCAATAAGCCACCAGGGTGCCCTGTGAAAATAGTTTTTTCATTTTTGCTGCTGATAGCTCCTGAAAAGACATTTCCCATTTCACTGCTCTCTTTGTCTGAAAAGCTAGAATGACTTATTTTCTCCAGATAGAAGCTGGAGCTCCTTAACTTCTCCAGTAAAAACTGATTGAATAATTTATTACTGGAGAAACTATGGAGCTCTAGCTTCTTTTGACCATATAGCTTTCAAAGAAGGCATGCCTCATGGTAGAACATTCTTTTAATGTAGCATTCTTTTAAGGAGAACTGCAGCATCCTACCTATTGTGGGTTGGTATACTGATTATTATAGGAAGTCCTTCTCTAGGGGTATAATTAAAATAAACTGGGCAGGTACTGTAACTCAAGTGGCAATATGTAATCCAAGGCTGGGGGGATCAAAATGTAAGTACAAAAAGCACTATTATATATACTTAGTTTAGTAAATTCATTTCACTATTTTCTTCAGTTCTTTTGCAGAGATTTATGTTTTTGTATTTTAAAATTATTTAGGTTGCCATCAAATGAAGTTTGTTGCTTTCCTTATTTTTTTAATATACATGCAAAGAATAAATTAACTGAATTATTTATATGGGTATATCAAAATTATACCTGGGAATACTAGTGTTCCATCACCCCTTGCTTTCTCTTGTACATGTAGAAAATAGGAAATAAAACTGATGGTTGAAACTGATTTTGCCATTCCCAAAAAAACTAGGATAATGATCAATGTGACACCAATTCCACTGCTGCTTAGTTATGTAATATAAATAAGTTGAAAATATAAGTCAGTGAGAACTTTGTATAAGAATTTTATTATTGTGAATTATAATGTATAACTTACATCCAGGACTATCGGAAAAACGTGTTTATGTGTGCATGTATTAGAGTTCACAGTGGAGTGAGAGTCTAAACCAGTACCTTGCCTATATGAATGTCATTTCTGTGCAGTATCTCACAACTAAAGAGTATTTTGTTTTAAACGTGCAACACTGACAATATAATATTGTAAAAAAAACATTACTTTCAAAAACAGTTTTCCAATTTTAAATTATTTTAACTGAATACTTTAAAAAATTTCTAAACAAGCACAAAAATGAATTTGAAAATAATAATACCGGTAGAATACAAATGAGTAATCAAGAGATTTTTAAATGTCATGGAGGTTATTGCTTTTTAATATATCATTAATGAGTTGTAAATAGTTAAATATATTTAGTAAATTATGTCATGTTAAATTATTAAGAGTTGCTATTAAACTAAAAGTAAATACGTATCAAGAACGATGGTCAACACAATATAAATCATTCAATGGAATTATAGCTATAATAAATTCAGCTCATATTACTAAGAATCTATTCTGATTTAGGTATCTCATAAAGTTGAGATATGGATTCTATGCATGGATGAAGCCAAATTTTGGATGTAGCATCAATCCATGTATTGTATTATAGTATTAATGTTTTCCAGTTTACTTGATATCTCTACCAGATTTACTTTTAGGGTACAAAGTTAACACTTTTGAAATTTTATAGGTCCAAGGGAATGGACAGCAGAACGTTGAAAAAGCCCTGAAGCTCTTTGCCCAGCTACTCAACAATAAGGTGTTTTTATTGACATTTATCCGTACCCTGGAATTACAGCGAAGTTTCTCCATGCGTGACCGTGGCAATGTGGCTTCCCTCATCATGACAGGACTTCAAGGAAAGCTAGAATATGCCACTGATGTCCTCAAGCAATTGTTGTCTGACCTGATTGAGAAGAACCTGGAGAACAAAAACCACCCTAAGTTGCTCCTACGCAGGTAAGAACGGAAAATTTGGAACTTTGCACAAGAAGACTGTAATTTCAGAGCAAAAGTGGTCATTTAGATGAGTGTGAGCTTTGTTGATGAGGATGTGATTGCTACCTCATATTTATTTATCAAGCATAATTTTGAAAGGATACCTACCAAGTGCTGCAAGATTCTATGAGGTTACTATTTCAGTTTGCATCTAGGAAATCTCATGCTTAGTTTAAATACTTGATATTCCTGCCACTGTTCTTCTTTCCCACGGACTGCTCAAAAATTAGCATTTGACTGGTGGTTTTTGTTGTCCAAGAGAAGATACAGAGGATAGTTCAACTGTAAATCTAACATTTCAGAGTGAGCAGAGCTACAGTAGCAACTTATATTAGAGCTGGCCAGCAGGAAACAGGCAGGTGTTATACATCTCAATATTATAGTTATTGTAGATAGTCATTTGGTTAAAAACTAGAAAATTCATCAGTTCATCTTTTGTGAAAAGTTAATACTATGGATCATTTTTCCTGTTTGGAAGGCATGTTACACTAGAACATAAGTAAGTGAATTTGCTGAATTTAATGAAGAGTTGTGATGGCACAGTGATTAGAATGCAAGTATTGCAAGCTAATTCTATTGACTGCCAGCAGTTTGATCCTGACCGACTCAAGGTTGACTCAGCCTTCCATCCATCCGAGGTCGGTAAAATAGGACCCACATTGTTGGGAGCAATATGCTGACTCTGTAAACTGCTTAGAGAGGGCTATAAAGTACTGTGAAGAGGTATATAAATCTAAGTGCTATTTCTATTGCTACTTACATAACTAACAAATTCCATGTTGGTTTTATTTAATCAATATTCACAATGCAAAGATCTATGTTAATTTATCTGCTAATCAGTGAATCATAATACCATGCCAATTTCTATATCATGTCATATTTTATGATGCTACACCAACATAACTAGTGTTGGGTCAGAAAAGTGCAGTATTTAACTGTAAATTCAGATATGTGCTATTCCTAGTATTCAGAAAGTATTTGAATTGCAATCCAAATAACTCTTGTAATATTCAGTAATGTCAGCCTTTATAGGATAGCTACTATATGGCATCCATAGAGGAAAGCTTTAAAGACCAAACAACTGAGCATTTCTTGATTTCCGTGATTCAAAAACTATTCTTCCTATGAATTGTACTCAGGGCCAGCTTTAGCCCAAGATTTAATAAGTACTAACCTATGGAACCTAAGCTTAGGGGATGCCAATGCTGTCCTTCTTTCTCAATCATTCTAACAATGCAAATATTTGTCATTAAGGAGCTGGTGCCATCAGTCAATTTGACTTAGTGTGCCATACACATTTGGGATGATTTTATTATAAATACATCTAGGAGAGCCAGTGCAGTGGTGAGATTCAGCCGGTTCACACCTATTTGGGAGAACCGTTTGTTAACTTTCTGAGCAGTTCGGAGAACCGGTTGTTGGAAGAAATCTCCTTCCAACAGCCTTTTGTTTTTCCCCCCACTTTACATGACTAATCCTATCAGGAAGACAGGAAGGAAACATTCTGGTGTGCCTCTGTGTTGTTTCTAGCCTAATCCTTATCATTATTGCCCTGCTTACAGAAACTGCCTCTCTGGTTAAGCCTTGTTACATTGTAACGGCTAATGGTTCTTGGCAGTACACCCAGACTTTCTGTCGCCTGAGCTCTGGAGCGGCTTCACTTTCTTAAAGGGGAAGGGTTGTTTTAAGCTTTTTACACTGCTTTAGTGGTTCCTGGCACTGTCCTTTTGGGGTGTACTTCCAGGAGGCAGGATGTAAGCTTGGCACTGATTTTTTTACTGCCTTTCTGGGGGCATGTGATCTTTCCTTAAATCTGGATGATTTCCTTAGGATATCTTGTGAGGTGAGTGAGACCAGCTGGTATCTTTAAGTGGTGCAAATGGATCTAAGGATTGCTTCTCCTGGGTGGGAAAGGGTGCTTTGTCAGTTCACTGAGCACAGGAGTCTCTTGTCTATGGGGATTCTTCAGTCATCCAGGTCATGGTTGTCCCAAAAGTGCTTTTTTTAAGAGGCAACTGGACTTTCTTGGTTTCCAGAAAGTCCAGTTGCCTCTTGAAAAAGCACCTTTGGGATAGGAGTCTCTTGCATTGCTTTGGAGTGGCCAAGGCACATGATTGCTCACTGATAGTAAGATTTAAAAAAATAGGAGGTAGAGGTGTGGATCCTCCAATTCGTTTTAGTTTTCTCTCGTGATAAGGCTTAGTAACATGGCACCAGGCTTGAAGTTTATTTAGATATCTGTGGCATGTACTAATTTTATTATTTTCCTGACAGCTTGGGAGGCTTGAACCTGGGTTCCCTATATACTTTGTTAATTTGTCTCTGTAGCTCGGCATTTTGTAGCCCAAGTGTGCCCACCCACTTTCTGGAGAGCTTAAATGACCTCTCTGCTTAAAGGTTTTCATTTTATGAGCAAGAGTTGGCTGCTGATAGTTATCATTGCATTTTAGCTATTTTAATTCCTCAAGGTGTTCTGGTGCCCTGCCTGATTTGTAACTCCGGCTTGCAGGTATTGCTGATGAAAAGGAAGGTATTCAGACAGAATGGTTTAGGTTTCCATGATGGCTGTGGCTATCATTGATCTTCAGTGTGTATTCCCCCATTTCTAATCTAATGATTGATATTTAGGGCAGCTTTTTGCAAGCAAAGAAGCTTTTTGTATTTCTGTACAGGTAATCCTTGACTTACAACACTTCATTTAGTGACCATTCAAAGTTACAATGGCACTGAAAAAAGTGACTTATGACCGTTTTCACACTTACGACCATTGCAGCATCCCCACAGTCACGAGAAGCCGGGCGAGGCGAAGCACCCCTCGACGTGAGTGGCATCGAGTTGGCCACGCCTACCCAGTCACATGACCACCCAGCTACGCCTACCCAGCTGGTCATTAGGGCAGAGAACAGGCTGTTAAATTATTTGAATCCCACCACTGAGACAGTGTAATATAATGGTTAAGCAACTGGATTAGATGAGGGCAGGACTTATATTTCCACCTTTAAATATAGAACCTCCCTGGGTGACTTCAGGCCAGTCATAATGAAGTTATGAATTACAGTTAATAATTTCAATGAAGATGCCTTTATCCTTCAGTGGATTAATTTGAGTTTATAATATTTGTGGCTAGATGGAGAATTCATATTTTTATACACACACACATATGGACTGTTTCAAAACCATGGTCATCTTCTTCCAATCCAGCTTCATATATTGGCATACAGCCTTGTCTCATTCTTTTGCCAACCTGAAACCAATCTGTTTCAGTGTTTTCTATCCAGACAGTGATATTCCGACCTGGGTATAAATTTTTCAAGAGGGCAGTGAGATGTTCTGAGATTCCCATTTTCTGAGCACTTTCCATAGTTTGACATAGTTTGACATGATCAACACAAATATAGGATATTAATCTCTTCTAATTATGCTATCTCTGAAGTTTCTAAGAATTTGAATGAGGTAATCTATTCATAGGGAAATATGTTTTTCCATCCAGAATCATTTCAGAATGAGAACTTATCTACAGTTTAGAAATACAAACAAAAACGATTTTTTTCAATCCCTGTGACCCGACAATAAAGGGGAGGGAATTTTCAATCTAGTAAGAACACTATACACCTATGGGACTTCCTGCTTTTGTAATTGCTGTTTCATACCACCTTTGGTGTCCCCGAAATTGAGCTGGAGATTCTTACAAGAGCTTTTCACCTAACCTACACCAGAAAGTTCTTGAAGGTTTCCCTGTTGTCAAAGAACAGCTCCACAAGGGGTGACCCTAGGTGACAGTAATAAGTAAGAATATGTGGGGAGGTTTTGACAGTTTGACAATTTAAATGCATTGTTCAGCTTCAGCAAACTGACCCTGACCTGCAAGAACATTAGCCATATTATTCTACATTTTCCAGATGTCAGTTTTTTATTCCCAGTTCATTCCATTTCTACCTTACCTGATATGTTGGTAAGAGTCTGCCTTCCACCATCATTACTACCCTCCCCAAAAAACTAGTCATTATGCATGGACAAGTAATCAGAGGAGTCAATTAAGTAAGTCATGCTGAGACTTAAAAAAAAAAATGTGACCTTACATGCATTTCAGCATACCCAATTCCTGCAAGCCATTAAGAATACATTTTAAACCTTATATAGATTCCTTTTTTGTTAAACAAAAGAGCTATGTCTTGTAAAGTCACTGAAGGTGGCATAATGTGTATGGTGGAAAGTTGTCCCGTTTCTCTTTTTCTCTCCGACATCCTATCTAAATGAGTGTCAGATGTGGGCAACTACCATTGCTTTTTTATCAGCATACAGCCTGATGACTCCTACCTCTATTTACAGTGCCCTCCATTTCAGTTTGTAAGGCAGCAGTAGAAAAAAACCAAAAGCTTATAAAATGTATAGGGATATTGTGTGTTGCTACAGCGCTTCTCAGATATTCAAGAGGGGTGTAATGGAGGCAATCATTTTCTTTTATCCAATTGAAGATCCTGATGTAACCACCCATGAAATTATACAATAAAATTAACACCTTGTTACCCGGGACAGGAACAGGAAATGAATTGGCTGTTCAAGCCACTGATGGAAAATTGCATTTTTCTTGAAGCCAGAAGCTCTATATAGCACAACTGGGACATTATGCTACATTGGTCACTGAGCCTTAAGGCAGGGCACTTCTAGAGTATGTGAGATGACTACCTCACTTTCCAAAATGCAAGGTTTTTTTCCCCCTCACATAGGAGGAAAAAGCACAGAAGAACCATCTGTCTCAGCAATGCCATGAGGTTACACACGGCCTTAGGTCACAGACATACTCAGATATTTGTCCCTACTCCCTATGGCCACTAATTCCACCTTTCCCCAGACTACTTCATCTTTTGTTAGGACTGTCAAAAGGAAGGGAACAAGATGAAGGACAAGTATACTGGAAAACATGTTTCCTCAGGAATTAGGAATGGACAGGAGATTAATCTGAGGGGAGATTCAGGTCAAGGATTCAGTACACCTAATTTATCTGAATTTCAGATGGAACATAGTCCTTATGACAAAGCCATTTCGTATTATGTTATGTTGCTTTCATTTGCTTCGCATAAAACAACAGCACATAGGCTAATCTTTTCAGTCAGCATTAAAGTTTTAGAGTAGTGATAACCCTAAAAGACAGTCTTTGTTCAATAAACATAGTTCCTATTACTCCAAGGAAAGTTTACTCAGGGATATTTTTAAAAGTCTATTTGCCAGGGCAAATAAGCGTTTGCTATGTAATACTCCCTGGTTTACCGCAGTGTGTTCTTGTCACTTTGAAGTCTGGTCACATTGTGATATGAGAAA
Organism: Thermophis baileyi; assembly: GCA_003457575.1. NCBI lineage: Eukaryota > Metazoa > Chordata > Lepidosauria > Squamata > Dipsadidae > Thermophis > Thermophis baileyi. The sequence continues at coordinate 448,239 of QLTV01002542.1, read as the reverse complement.
GATACAAATGGCAGTAAAACAGAGCAAATGTTGTCATTATTGGCTTCATAATAATCTTCTCCATTCTAATAAATTAAGTTTGGCCTTGAGAGAAGGATTCCGATATTCATCCGGGAGTTGTAGATTTGCACAGAAGGTATAATTAAGAATATTGTATCTGCTTTAAAGAAATGTATATTAGGAATAAGTTTTAAGATCACATTTTGAAGCTGCATTATAGGTTTTTTTTAGTGTTAATTATTTTACTATGGAAATAGGAACACTGAAGTATATTCTATTTTAGACTTTTTGCCAAATATAAGAATAAGTGCTCCTATTTCCTATCTGATGCTTTAGCACTAACCCTAGAATTGAGAAAGTGTTCCCAAATAGAAAGATACAATGTAGTAGCAAGACATAATCTTATTGTGATATTGCTTACTCTGCAATTCTGCTAGGCTTGTCCTTTCCATCTGCCATGGAAATGCATCAGGGACATGAGTGGACCCACAACAAACAGAAATGCAAATGATAACTAGACACAATTTCTTCTCCAACTAAACATCTGTTGAAATTTTCAAAAAAAAAAATCCTTTGTGGTGTAAGAAGCTAAGCAATATTGTTTGGCTATTACTTGCTTAGAAATGTGACCTGCATATCTGTATCAGGGATGGGTTCTGGATCGTAAGTCGAGGACTGCCTGTACCAAGAGTGGGTTGTGGATCCTGGCGTGCACACAGCAATCAAAAAATAGGTTCTGCGCATGCGCAGAAGCAAAATCCAAGATGGCGGCGCCCACAGAGACACCGACAGAACCGGCTCTGTTACGTCATTGCCGGTTTACTAACGGTTCTACAGAACCGGATAGAACCAGTAGGAACCCACCTCTGAACTGTCTAGGTTAAATGGAATGATGTCAAAGTTAAGAACAAATGACCAGTGGTCTTATCACAAACCAAGCTGGCTAACTGAATTGCTTGCTTCAGTTTTCCCTCAGAACATATCTAATCCCACTCTCCCATTGCAAATTAAACTAAAAACTCCAAGATTCATATTTATTTGGATTTTAAATGCCTGCTGAAGTCAGCAAAATAGTGCAATTTCAGAGCACTGCCAAAAGCAAAGTGCCTTCTTCCTGTGTTTTTAAATTGTGGGTTACCTGATTCTGTGTGTAGTTTCTTTCTCTGGCCCTCCAGGCCTACTGCTCAAACATTGCAGAGATGAAGTAGCATAATTCCTCAGATCCAGACAGATGCAATTTTAAATTGTAAACAGCAAATGTTGGTCTGTCTTGACGCATGGAGCTACTAGGGCTTGAAGATTTTATTAGCACACATGACAAAATGAGACCACCAGTTCTACATTTCCCATTCCCATGTGTGAGCTGGCTGTAGGTTTTACACTGAAATTCTCATACAAGGAAATATAAAAGTGCTTGTAGTGTGGTATTCTATTTTATATAATAATTTCTATCTTGGTTGGGAGGAGTTGGTTTTGTTGTTGTTGTTTAATTTGCAAAGCCAACCAACTGCAAATTGCAACTCTGGACAACCTACACGGAGTTATTTTCTTTAAAAAAAAATAACCAGACAAATAAAGCAAAACAAAATGACAACCAATCATAATCTCATTATAGATGGGCTCATTTAACAACCATGTCCAATGTCTGGGGGTTTTCAAGGCTTTATGAAAATTCAGTAGGGGTGGACCCATTGTAATCTCTGGGGGTATGATGTTCCATGGGACAGGTGCTATGACAGAGAGAGGCCTGACTCCTGGGTCCTATCAGAAGATATTGTTTCATAGAGCAGATTTAAAACATGCCTACTGTGTCAGATCTTATGAAATGGGCAGCGACAATTGGAGATGGTGACTCTGGGTGATCAGAAGTTTTATGGGTGATAATCACTATTTTAAATCACAGCCAGAAAAGTACTAGAAGCTAATGCAAATCCTATGCAATAGGGATAGGGCACCCTAAACCCTAAACACAACACCCTAAATGGTTATCACTGGATGCAATGAACATGAACAAATATTGGCATTTCACACACACAGCCCTTATAGCCATGAATGAGCCAAGTATTTTACTTGGCTCACTTTGAGTCTTTCAATGTTGTTCCAAGAGACATGATCCTAGTTGTCTCTGGTTACTCCACTATTCTAGGCAGTGACTAGGGTCTTGGCAGAACTGCCTCCCTCTTGATGCCAGTGAGTCCCAGCACTGCCACCCCAGTCTTGGGGACCAAAAAGCAAAACAAAAAGGTGGCATTCCCCCCAACCCCTCATAGCACACCACCCATTCAAATGTTCAATTCAGGTATGGATATTTTATATCTTACTCTACAATTATGGAATTCAGACATACCTTCTGAATATAGTTTGTTTGTCATTGGAAAGAATTCTTCTTTTGACTCAACATCCTGTACTTTATCTTTGCTTTTCCATGCTCTTAACTCAGATCAATAAGTGGCAGCAGCATTCAAGCTTTCCTCTCCAACCCTCACAGAGATTTAGTATCTTGCTCCTGGAGTTTTCATTGGTGTAATGAGTACTATTATTTCTTCCTTCCCCTTTCCCATCAGTTTACTGACATGCTGTCAGAGTGACAACCATTGAAAGTGATGATGTTTCTAAATGCTAGATTTTTGTCATGCTTCATGCACAGTTTAGACTCTTGAAGATTTGAAATGTAGGCTTGCCAAAATGGCAACTGCTCAATGTCAAATAAGGTTCTCTGATGTTTAAATGCATCCGTTTACATTTTTACAAATATATATACATACATACATACACATACATACCCTCACTGCTAAAGATATACAGATAACATGTGATTTCATGAAACAATCTGTTTGAAGAACTTACAGTAGCTATCTTGTCTTATCACAGCAAATTATTTTGTTTCCTTTTCCTTGTGGAGAGTGTTTAATAGTGCTGAGGTCCATAGAATGAAAGGCTAAGGATCCCAAACTCCTCTTCCAGAAGCCCTCTTGATATTTACTCACTGATCCTCATTCTACCCCTGTTTCGGAATGGTGGTTTAGTGCTTCTATATACTATAACCCTGAAACGTGAGAGGTGGGCTTCTCACATGCTTTGTTGCATTTCTTATGAATAAAAAGTCAGAATGCAAAAGTTGAAATAATTTATGTAGAGCAACATTCTGGGTATGTAGTTTATATTGTAGGTGTGATGAATAGAGGATTCAGCTCTTCCTTCTGCCCTTGGGAAAGAAATCAATCTCATATGAGATAATAAAAATCAAGCTTTACAAAAAAGAAAAACCTGTGATAAAATATAACTCCCTGAGCCCTCTTTTAAATAAGTATTAAAATGCAGAAAGGGGGTGCGATGGCTCAGCGGTTAAGATACTGAGCTTGTTGACAGTCTGAGTTCAAGACCCGAGCATCATGTGACATGGTGAGCTTCCGTTACTTGCCCCAGCTCCTGCCAACCTAGCAGTTCAAAAGCATGAAAATGTGAGTAGATAAATAAGTACCACTTTGGCAGGAAGGTTACTGCATTCCATATTTTCATGCTGGCCACATGATGACAGAAATGTCTCTCGGACAATGGAGGCTCCTTTGGCTGAGAATCTGAAATGATCACTGCCCCCCCCCCGAATCCATCATGACTGGATAGGAGAAAACATTAAAACTTAAAATGCAGAGGTGGGGGAGGGATAAATATAGTACTTCCTAGATCGTACAACAGTTTACACATTAGGTAAGGAAAACATTTAAAATGCAGTTCAGGACTTACTATAAATGAAGAAATTTCTGCTGCCAAATTTCTGGTATATCTGACACACAAAAGAGGCGTCTGTCATTTCTAGACATATGGCTTTTGAGTCTGCATTCTACACTTTTACAATTGGCATTTTATGTAAGCTTTATACCAAGAATGTTATTTATTTCTATTTCTAAGAGCATTACACAATTTAATTCAGTTCTTCTAAATCAATTGTTAAATATTCCTTTTTTTTTCCAAAAATCAAATGCCTTATAAGCTCAGATTGAGAAAAGAACTCACATTCTCCAGCAGTAGACCCAGATTGTTCATCTTCACAGCCTGCTACCTGCACCCTTGTCAACAACCACCTTTGTGGTAATGATGCCTGTTGTGCGTGCTCATCTTGCTGCAATCCAGTTCATTGTTAGCAAGATCCAGGATGAATAGCCAAGAAGCCAGACAATTGGATGAGCAGAAATAGGCGCAGGGAAGAATGAGTAGTTTCCATTAGGAGTAATTTGTTGCCTAATATAGATAAACTCCTGCTCTAGGCTTCCCATGCCATAATTATACTGCAGTATCACTTAGAACTTTAACAAGGAAATATAACTCATGTATGTTTACTTTAATTTTAACTTACTTTATAAAAGCTTAAGAAGCAAAAGGAGCATGATGGCATGGAAAACCATAAGTTGCTATTTTAATTTCCACCTACATAGTGTCAAGTGGCAAGTTGGGGGGGGGCTTGATATCATTACCTGGATTCTTTAGATATGCGCATAACTTCTTTGGATATGTTTAACTTAATAATACTCTATTTAATTGGATTTATGTAACAGTCGAAGCTAAAATGAGATAATTTTTCAGTGTATATAAATATGTGTAGTTTCATAAGGCACACATGATTCTATAAAAAGCTATTTGTCCAGCTGCTGTGAGTATATCATTTTAAAGCACCAACCTATAAAAACATTAGGCAAGAAATTACATTCTGGACACTTGGACTGCGTCCATACTTAAACTCCTCTGCTAGCCTGCTTTCTTTCTTGCAGCCATTTACTTTGACTTGTAGATAGATTCAGGAAGTCAAGTGCAACTCCTTAAATCTCATAGAGAAATTTCTGAAAATTGATTCACTTTAACTTATCCAAATTCAAATTTTAAAAAAATCATGAGAGAAGATATACTGGTTTGGTTCTAGACTTAAAACTGAAAAGAACAAAGCCTTGACTATTCTAAATTCCATGTAGAAAATAAAAATATTGCTTGTCAGAAGTTAAATAAATCCCTTGCAGTAAAGGAATTCCATTCATAGTGTGTCAAAAATAAAATATCATGGGGTAATTTTCCAAGCCTCTGAAACCTCAAATCCTTATTGGGACTATGTATCCCAGCTATAGATCAGCATTAACTATACAAACTATTTTAATCAAGATGCATTTTTCCTTCTAGTTGCTGTTATTTACAGCTACGTTTAACATTTATTAATTGTATACAGGTAGTCCTTGATTTATTCCCAATCATTAGTGACCATTCAAATTATGACTGACCTGAAAAAGGGGGCTTACAACCTGGATTTGAAGTTCCCATAGTGGAACTTCCCTCTCCATGTCACGTTACTGAACATCAGGCCCTCAGCAATATGCCCACATTTTCAGCTGTTTTGTACTTATTTCCAGTTTTTGACAAAAGCACACCCTTAATAAACTATTGGTTTGCTTAATGACCTTGGTGTTTCCTTAATAACGACCACAAAAATGTCATAAAATTGACTGAGTCACATGACTGTTTTTATGGATTTTTTTTTCAGACATTCTTTTCCCAGTGGGTTTAGAACAAACCAACTTAATTTTAGAACAAGGAATATTAGGTCAGTTCAATTATGCAGCTTGTCCCCGTGATTTATAAAATACAATTTGCCTAGTTATCTGGATAAAATCACAATTTCATCATTCAGAAGTTTATATCCTTGGCTCATTTAACACTGTTCCATAGCAAGAATAGAAGGGAAATACAAAAAAATCCCCTTTGTTGCACAATGCTGCCAAAACCAATGTTTTATTATACTACCAGTTCTATAGAAACTCTTACTTGCAGTTAATCTCCCTACTCTTTTCTAAATTCCCAAGCGTTCTGACTTACTTTACCTAAATTACTGGTTATACAATAAAGATAATTCTGTCTCTAAACATTGCAAAGTTTTGTTATATTATATGCAAACTCTGCTCTGCTGTGAACCTTAAAGCTTACACAATGTTTTGCTATGGTGGTCTTTTCTGTTTTGGTCTATGATTATAATAAAGTTCATTCATTTTCAAAAAAGAGCTGGAATTTGATAAGGAATCCTCTTTACTACAGACAATATTCAGTATTCAAAGCTAATAATGGCACATTCTGATTTTCTCTTTAATTCTTTTAAAAATGGCTGTATCATTCCAGGTTCAGGATGAGGTGCGATCAATATGATACTCAGCAGTATCTTTTCAGATCAACCCAGGGTGCCAACATAGACTTGAATATCAAGAATCTATTGCTGATACTTCATCCTGAACCAACATATAACCTCTTCCAGTAGTTTCTTATAGAAGTTAAGTAATAACTTCAGTCTTTCGCAAGACTTTCTACTAGAACTTTCCAATCAGTTAAGAACAGAACCACAGTAAATTGGTATATCCAAACCACATCCCTCTCAGGTAGTCCAGAAAGATACCATGGCCGAAGTATGAAATTCCAGTGTGAGGTCTGACAAGTCCAGGATAGTACAATTCTCCAGCCATCTCCTTTACAGACCAAGAAACTAGGGTGGGTTCCTTTTAGGCCTCTTGCCCCATCCACTATCCAGTTGTGGACTCTGCAGTCTTTTATCTGACTATTGTCTAAGCAGCATCTCTGAGCCAGTTTTCCAAGATCATTTCCACATACCATTACAGCATAGATAAATGATAGAAATGATGAAGTTCTTCATTGTCACAAAATAGACTTCGGGTAAGTTTTGCACTAAATTCTAGTCAGCTTTGCAAGAATTTATAGAATGTAATTTTGAAAGTAAGAAACATATTTTAAATATTGCAATAGGGATTGGCCTATGACAAAATATGGAGTGATTCAATGATTAGGGTAGATGAGAACTGAAATCAGCAGATTCGATCATTCTTTGGGGTGGGGTGGGAGATTTTCTTGTCTGCAGACATATGTCTCATTCAGTCATGTTCTCCTTCTCATCCATTTGCAGCTTGTCGCATTTCACAACCTGTGTTTTTTCTGAGCAATGTAGTGCTTGTAGCAATATACTAAGCTTCCCATTTTTCCTTCTGTAATATTAACTTTGATGGATGACATGCTATTGAGGTGAAAAGGGGCAAGCATGAGATATGATAAAACCATAGTAGCAACCTCAGAAAGGTTAATGAATAGTAGCACTTAATCATAAGACAAGGCTGTGATAAAAGGATAAAAGCATAGGAAAGAGCAAAACAACCTAAATGTTTGTTTTACTCCATGAAGATAAAACATTTCAGTCAGAAAGCTACCAATAAAGAACTATTTACATGCTGTGGATTGGCAGACTCAGAGTTTCCTTTTACAAATATTCAAAATATTGTGATATGGAACATTTTGTTCTAAGTTAATAATGAACAACCACAAAGGGACAGATTATTTTATTTTTGAGAGCTCAGATGGAAGTATTTCTAGCTGGCATTGTGTCTTCACTCCATACATCCCATCTCTTATTACTGTAAGCTTGGGGTGGGGTGGGATTTGGTTTTAAAAGAAGTAGCACTGCATATTTTTAGAACAAGAAGCAGGCAGTGGTTCATAGTCTCTGACAAAACCAGAAAAATTAGTAAAATATAGACTGATTTTTCAGTCTAGCACTAAACCTAAATCTTGGTTTAGTGCTAGTTCCCTGGGTAGCCAAAGAGTATCATATCAGGCTTCTGGGAGTGGGCGGGGGTGGGGAGCCATCTCATCTGTAGAGCGTGCTTTGGCCTTTTTATGTGGTCAATATGAAAAGGGCTGCCTCTGAATGTGGGAGTGGTGTCCTGCTGTTTGACTCTTTGGGACTTCATTTAACATTTTTCAGAGGGAGATCTACAGCAGTCTTTTCAGAGTCTATGAACTAAAAGGCATTCTTGATTGGAGAGTCAATACGGTGCTCCAAAAAAACCGACAGTGACAGATCAGAAAGGCCTTTTTAGTGTAAGAAAGAATAGCAGAAGTCCCACCAGGACATGACAGGGAAGTATTAATAGATACTTTCTGGGACAGGTTGCTGAAACAATTAATCAAAGTAAGATGATGTGCAGTTGATGGAAGTCAGTATAAGTGGGTGGTACTCTGGAGACTGATCGATATCAATTCTGGGCTTAAAAATACTCGCAAATTGCTAAGTATTATTATTCTTGTTATTGATATTTTCCATGTGTGTCAGTGCAAGTGTATGTATATCAGTGCAATCATATCCCTGCAAGTATGTAGGACAAATCCTAGTGTGTATAGAATAGCATAAAGGAATCCCTGCAGATTTTACGCCATTAGTCTTTGACGACAATGGGAGATGGCACTCATCTCCGTGTCAAGGCCGGAGTCAGTGCAGTCATGTGGACAATATGACATCACAGAGTGCAGTTCGAAAGCATGCAAATGCAAGTAGATAAATAGGTACCACTTCGATGGGAAGGTAACAGTGCTCCGTGACATCATAGAATAGGATAAGCATACCAGAAATAAAAGTGGACTTCAATTGCATACTGTCCAATGCAATTGATCAAACTGTGATCAATCCTACCCTTAGCATTACAAGGAAATGTGCCTGCGAATAGAGTATGATACATACACACGGACTTCCTATAATGGTGTGAAGATGTCCAACTTACCATTGTCAAAGGACATATCTTCACAATGGAGTTTCCATATCACAGGCAGCCTGATGCTGATGTATACTGAAGCCAATACAAGTTGTTGTGGCATAACATGTCCTCCTGGAGAAAATGGCAGAAGACTTAGCATCTAAATAATCCATGACGGCTCTAGATGACCTGTTCAGTGGTTCAGGTATTTTTATCTAATTTACACAGCGGCCCATTCACCAAAAGTGATTCTGAGTGGCATAAAATAAGCTGAAACAATAAAGACATAAAATCATTTGTCAGTTAATTATAAAAACATTTAAAAATTACAAAAAAACAAACCCAAACAAACAAGAAATAACAGAGGGTGCTAATAAAAGAGACACTTCACAAGTTCATCCATCTCCTGCCAGGTTTGCTGGCATCATCCTAGCTTATTCTGTACTCGAGCTCTACTTTTTTCTCTGATATCTCATTTAAAATCTTCCTCTTTGTAAAAGGAAGCTATGATAGCTTTTAAAGAAGAATCTGACATCCTGCAAAGCTACCATTAAGAATCAACATTAAGATCCTTTATATTTAAATTAGAGATAATATTGGATGCAGCATGGGGAACTAGTCCTGGGTGTGGCTCTTGAAAAAAGCTGCAATTTCCCCAGCTATTGTCACTCTGTTGTCCCTGATTGTCACCAGCTACAAATTCCAGTGATTTACTGAGACACAGGGTATAATTTCCATCAAGTGTAAGGAGTTATAGCTCCACCAAACATCCCCTTGGAGGGGCTGCTGATTGGCTGTCAGCTGGGCATTGTTACATTCAGTTGTGAGCAATCTGCATTGATTTTTTCCTGCAATGTGAGATGGGCGAGGCAGCATAAAGGACAAACACGTTGAAATTAGCTTTACTACCCCATTGATAAAGAAAATCAAAGAAGGGACCCTCCAAGCACTTTAAACTATGCAATTACCTTCCTTTTTATAGTTTTTCTTTCCTTTTTTCTTTCTTCTGCAGATCACATGGCAATCACATTTTCTGAAATACTTGAAAGCAGGAAAGAGACATGGGCTAATAATTACCATTATATATTTTCTCATGCTTCCTGTAAGGAATTCACAGAGGCATTTTAACATTAAAGCAATACTTGTGAGGTGTCAAGCAGTGGTGGGTTGCTGCCGGTTCGGACTGGTTCTCCTGTACTGGTGGCGGAAATTTGCACCCGCTCGCTGAACCGGCAGTGATGGCTGGCTGTCCACACCCCCGAACCGGTTCCCCGGTCACCGCAGCTGGCAAAAAAACCTTCTGCGTATGCGCAGAGGCTTCTGCGTATGCGCAGATGGTCATTTCCCCGACGTGACGTGGGCGAAACGCGCACTTCTGTCATGATGCGAACCGGTAGGGAAGGTAAGTGGAACCCACCCCTGGTGTCAAGACTGTAACCTTCACTAAAAACTATTCTGTATGAGAATTTGACAGCTGACTCAGATTAGAATTCAGGACTAGTACCTGGAATAGTAGGTACTAATTGACTCTGATAAACAAACATATACTGGATGCATCTTATTTCCATGCTAGGTTTTGGGGAAAAACGGGGGTTCTTTCTTAACACAATCATCAGACTGACAGGTCATGATAGTGTAGCAATCTATTGCTAAGTAATTTTTTATTGTATTTGTTAATGTTTTATCCAGTTTTGTTTTAATTCTGTACAGTACCTATTTTATTTTATATATACTTTTATGTATTTTTTTATTTTATTTGTCAAGCATGTATAAGATAACAGATATAAGTATAAACATGTTTATGAACCTAGAATCATATTATATCAAAGGCAATATAGATATATAAGAGGTTCCAAGGCCAAATAATTCTTGTCATGCAATTTTTCTATTTCTAAATTTTGGCATGAGAATGTGAAACATGCCGTGTTGTTGCCATAACAGGCATCACAGAATCCATTGTCTCATGTCAGCTAAAGGTAGTTGTAATTAAATCTTCCTCAGTTACTGAAACATGGAATGGAGCAAACGAATTGTTCCACTGAAAGTGCACATGCACAAGATTGTTACTGCTAACTTGCCCCACTGGCTTCAGTAGAAATTGTAGAGCAATTTTATTAGCGTTTGTACAAATCTTGTCTGTGGCATGAACAAAGGACTTCAAATTATTAATGCAGATGGGCTATTTTCCAGGTTTGTGCGGCTGTTTTGGAAGCTACTCTCAGCTGTCTGTACGCATACACATATTTTCCCAGACAGCTGCACAAGGAAGGAAGGAGATGCATCTGCTTCTACAATTCAGAGAGCTGCTTCATTTCTGCACTCATGATTTGTAAAGCACTTCTTTTCAAAGGATTTGTATGAGCACAATTCTACACATTTTACTTCAAGAAAATCCCACTTTGTTTAATAATATTATGGGCTAATAGCCTTACACATGACTTATTCTTAGCCATTCTTAATTCTCAATAAGTTCACTTCTGTACATTCACTTACTGTACTCCAACCACTTTTCAGATGTTATATAAAAGTTGCATTATATATAAGCTCCCCATGAAAGAGCAGCCAGAAGTTTATAGGAATTGTGATATACATTTATTGACTTGCTTACTCAGACAGGATTTCTGATCATAACATTCATTTGCTGCTTTAAAATAGTGTCACAAATTAGAGATCTGTGAATGTTCAGGTGCACCGGAGCTTACAAGGATCACTTATACATTGGCTTCCTTATCTGTTTCAGTAGAGATCCATATGAATTTTCAAGTTTGGATTTGGTGTCTGGATATTAAAATTATTCTTAACCTGGAATTCATCATCACCCCAGGGATCCCATAATGCAAAAATGGGATTATTTGGAAGCAAAAATGTTCAGTAGGAAAATGGAACAGGTTTAAATATTCTAACACTGTTGTGTGTAGCTTGATGCATATGTGGCTATAAAATAAATTTTTATGATAGCTCATTTATTTTTGCTGTCATATTAGAGTGTGTGGAGTATATTTATGCTTATATGAACGCTTTGTGTCTGAAATGGGGAAGCACCAGAGGCTTTGTGTTAGTTAACCTTTGGCTGTTTTCTTTCTTGATTGTTTCATTAAAAAGTTTTATTAAAAGGAGAAATTCTGAAACTGAAAAGAAGGTGCATTCTCATTTGAAATCTTATTTTATATTATATTGGTCTCCAGTGACCCATTGTAGATGTATATATTAGAACAGTGGTTCTCAACCTTTTTAATGCCGCGACCCCCCGCGACCCCCTCCCTGCTGGCGTGACCCCCGCCCGCCCCCCCCCCCGGACGCCGCCATTTGAGTTCTTTTACCCTCTGTGCATGCGCAAAGCATTCTGTGCATGCGCAGAGGGTAAAAGAACTCAAATGGCGGTGTCCGGGCGGGTGGGCGAAGTCTCCCGCTTCTGTGGCTACCGGCTGTCCAGCGACCCACAGGCATGGCCGAACTGGGAGCATTTCCAAGATGGCGGGCTAGCGCGTGCGGCGACCCCTGTGAAAAGGTCGTTTGACCCCCAAAGGGGTCGCGACCCACAGGTTGAGAACCGCTGTATTAGAAGGAAGGATAATTGGCAGTCAAATATTACTAGTCAAAGTACAGATACTCCTTGACTTGCAACAATTCATTTAGTGATTGCTCAAAAAAATAGAATCTGTCCTAACTGTTATAAGTCACTGAAAAAAAAACTGCAACAGCAGTGACTTATGATAGTTTTTCACACTTACAACCATTGCAGCATGGTCACATGACCAAAATTCAGATGCTTGGCAACTGACTCATTTTTATGACAGTTGCAGTGTCTTGGAGTCATGTGATCACTTTTTTTGCAAGCAAAGTCAATGGGGAAGCCAGATTCACTTAATAACCGTGTTATTAATTCAACAACTGCAGTGATTCACTTAACAACTGTGGCAAGAAAAGTCATGAAATGGGGCAAAATTCACTTAAATGTCTTGTTTAGCAACAGAAATGTTGGACTCAGTTGTGGTTGTAAGTCAAGGACTGCATGTATTGCAAGCTTTCAAAAGCAAAAAGAAAAATTCTGAGAGAGCAAAAATCGCAGGAAGAAGTTAAGCTAATTCTATCAGAACCCATACTTTACAATCACATTCATATTTTCATAACCCTCTCCCCAAATGAGCAGTGAACTGAGCAGAGAATAACTACCTGTTATTTCAGTTATAAATATATACAAAACAATTTCTAATTTCTTCTCAGGACAGAGTCTGTAGCTGAGAAGATGCTGACTAACTGGTTTGCTTTCTTACTTCACAAATTCCTAAAGGTAAGGAGCCAGGGTTTTACCCTTGATTCCATTTTCTTTGTTCCATATTCTTTGTGTTTTGTTGATTATATTTAATTTTTGAAGGGGATGATGGAAATCCAATCCAGAGGCTGGAAATAATATGCAAAACAATACATAGTTAATTTTTAAAGCTGCCTTTTAGTTGGCTTACTATTAATACATTGAGTATACTACTAACAGTGTATTTGACTTGCTGTTCCTCAAGCACTTGCTCACTGAACTGAACAATAAGATAGGCTTAGTTACATAATACTATCTCATATAAATAAATGAGGAGTAGAATAAATGATAAGATTTTTTAAAAATCCATCCTTCCTTTCTCTTCCTTTCTCTTTTTTGGTAAATGCTACCAAAAAAAATAGCATATTATTTCTAAACCATATTGTATTTGGACCAACAAAAAAGTGAATTGTCTGAATGGCTTGATAAAAAAAACTAAAGTATAACAATGTTAACACTTAGCTTTTCTTGAATAAATTATTTCTTTATTGATGTGTAAATTCTCTTTTCTTCCTTACCAACCAGGAATGTGCTGGAGAACCACTCTTCATGTTGTACTGTGCCATCAAGCAACAGATGGAGAAAGGCCCAATTGATGCTATTACAGGGGAAGCACGTTATTCCCTCAGTGAGGACAAGCTGATCAGGCAGCAGATCGAGTACAAAACACTAGTGAGTGGGTGTCTTCTCTAAACAGCTTATGCTAGCATCACCTGCTGATCATCATGTGAAATATAGCAAGGGTTGATTCCCTGATATGTATTAAGCCAAGAATCTACATGATGCCTCCAAAATTCTCTGATAGTGGAGCTTTTTCGTGAGGAAATATATATGGCAATTGAAAAAAATCAAAACAGAGAGACTTCCTTAGAACAAGTGAGGAAGGGAATGTTTTACTGAGGATATCTATAAATAAAACCAAGTCTTATACTTTAAGGGCCCTTAATTTCAATAGTGAAACTCAACATTCCTAATTGTCAATGAGTTTTCATAATTTTATTTGCTGTTTCTATGTATAACTGAAAAGATGAAATTAACTTCCCAACATATTGTGTATTTCACTTCATATAAGCAAATTTTATCCTTATTTGGGAAAATATACAGACAACCCAATGGCATTCTATTTCTGTGTATATATTTCGCAAATTCAATGAAGTTTATATCCTCCTATTTCCACATCAAGTCTTTTTTTAATATGACATAAGCAATTATTTTCCCAATCTAAGTAACATTAATGTAACACTCTAGATTTTCTTGTTGGAGCTATATACAGCAAAATATTTTCAGCTTATTTCTAATCATTACTATGATTAAATGGTGATGGTTTCTCCCTAACTTTTCCAAGTTTAGTTTCCCATTTTAATTATTTTGCTTTTTTAGATCTTGAACTGTGTGAATCCTGATAATGAAAATAGTCCTGAGATTCCTGTGAAGGTGCTTAACTGTGATACTATCACACAAGTCAAGGAGAAGATTCTTGATGCAGTATATAAAAATGTTCCATATTCCCAAAGGCCTCGAGCTGTTGACATGGACTTGGGTAGGGATCTCTTTGTTTTGTTATAGCAGAGAGAAATATATGAGTTTGGGTTCTGTCTGTGAAGGGGTCATAATATTTAAGGAACCCATAGAAAATCATAAGAAATCGCCTGCATATAGAACTATGAATTTAGTTACAGTATTATTGCATTTATTTATATATAGGAAAAGTACTCTATATATGACAAGAAGTGTAGCCGTCCTTATTGGGGTAAGATTGCTGAAAGATGGTCCAGTGTAGATATACATATTGGTTACTGTGAAGGTGGTCTTCATTTCTTCTTCCTTCACTATTCACAAAATATATCAATTTTGGATTGATTCAGATTTAAGCTACATAAGAGGATAATTGCATAGGGTACAGCCGATCCTCATATTATTCTAAATTAAACATATAAGGTCTTAGTGTGGATTGGAAGCAATTGGAAAGGGCTAATCCCCAGCTTTGTCATCTGATCCATCTCATTTTATATATATATACAAAAATAAGCCTAGATAAAGAAGGGTTTTTACTTGGGGGGGGGAATAAATTGTAAAGTTTATTTATTTTGTAATTGAAATGTTCAGAGGTAAAGGTTTTCCCTCTCATGCCCATAATACATGATTTTGATTGTGTGTTTAATGTACAGTATGACAAGAGTAGAGTCAGCTGTAAGCAATGTAATTAATGTATATACATTCGACTACTCTGATGCTGCCTAATTCTCTAAGATCTCTCAGAAGGTTTTTAGTATAGATGGGAGAATACAACAGATTGTCTGCAATGAGCTCTGAAATATTGGGGTCAGTCTCCTCAGTCCCATCTGTTGAAACCAGCAAACATCAACTGAATTTGTGAAGGAGTAAACAGCTGTTGAATGTCATTTCTTATTTTTTATTTATTTATTTATGAAAGAGAAGCATTTTGAGATTTTCATTCCCACAATGAGATTTCTAGGCTTCTGATTTGATTCGCGAGTCTGTTGTTACTCTTCCTTTAGAATGGCGCCAAGGCCGAATAGCACGTGTGGTACTTCAGGATGAAGACATCACAACCAAAATTGAGGGTGACTGGAAGCGGTTAAACACATTGATTCATTATCAGGTAGGCAAACAAAACCTAGCATGCAGGCCACAGAAATCAGTTGAGTGGACAAAGGGGGAGGGGGAATACCTGAAACCTAATTTCTTAGCATCTTTTCTAATAAGACAGGCAGCGAGAGGCTTATTTAGATGATAAATCAGAATGGTTCAGCATGTTCACATATTAAAAAGGAAAACCGTCCTGATGCAAATCTCACCAAAACAAGCAGACCTGTAAATTGAATAAATTAAAAATGCCAGCTGTGTTCCTAAGACAGACAGTATATGCAGATGAGCTAAAAAGGCAGTGAGCGTGTAACACAATACTGATGTTTTATACCATATTTGCATTCCATTTCTCTGATCTCAACACCAGTATCCTGTCAGTGGACCTTCAGACACACTGGCTTTCAGCTCAGAGAATTTCTTCCATGGGCATGTGGAAGAATTTGTTCAGTATATATTGTAAACAGTTGCTCAGATTTTCTCAGAACTGGATACCAGCCTAGTTGCAGATCTGATAGAGAGGCCCGGAAGGAATCTTGCCCAGTAATCTAGGACTGGATTGAGCTTGCTGTGCCTAGGGAAGTGGCCAAAGTCCTTAGGATGTGATATCAGCCATCTGCTGAGGGTTCAGTACTCTTCTATTCAGCATCTACATGAGTCCACTGGGTGACTTCATCATTGCAATGGGGTGATCAGTATATTGATCAGGTCATCAGTATGCTTTTTTTTAAAATATTTCTATGCCCATGACAAAATTAAGCAATACTGTCTTACCCAGTCCCTGGAGGCTATGTGGTTCTGGATGGGGAGTCTCAGGTTTTAGCAGAACCCTGGCAAGACTGAGTGGCTTTGAGTTTGGGGATATTAGTTCTAGGACTATGCCATCTTTGGTGCTGGGTAGAGCTGCACTGCCCCAAATAGACTCCATGTGCAATGTGGGAGTCCTCCTATATTCACAAGCCATCATGGCTGCTGCAGTAATGTCTAGAAGGGCCCTTGAAAAGCTTTGGGTAGCATTCCAGTTGGGCTTGTGGCTAAATCAGGGGCTCTGATCACAGCCAGACATGTTCAAGTCATGTCCCACATGGACCTTCATTGCATGGGGCTGGATTATCTGAGGGACTTCTCCCTAATTAGATCTGCCTGTCCCATCATATCTGGCAGAGAAGATATATTGTGGGTCTCATCTGCTAGGGAACTACACTTGACAAGCCTTCCTTGCCCTAGTGACTGCTTTATGGAATATTCTTTTCCCTGAGGGGGGTAGCTCCATAAGAAAAAGCAACAGTCAAAATAAACATCTCAGGCTATCAAGCATGTGCATGTGCAAATGATTTTCCACAAAGCCACCTAGCAAGCTGCTTTTAGAAAGAGATGCTAGTTGTATATGACACTATCTCCATATTGTGAAAATTTGTGACTTTCACCTTTCATTTTGGATGTAGTCCAATATGCAATATAGCATACAAATTCTTACTTTCTGATTAAACAAGCAATAACTATGGCATCGAAAGGTGTTAGTGATGATAGGTTGCCAGTCTCCTATTTATTAACTCTTTTAAGGATAAAAATTATTCGGAGATTGATTGTTGCTCAACCACATGTTTAGAATTCAATATAAGGAGGATATGTGATTTTTGTCAAGTCTGGTTATATAGAATAGAATGGAATAGAATAGAATTCTTTATTGGCCAAGTGTGATTGGACACACAAGGAATTTATCTTTGGTGCATATGCTCTCAGTGTACGTAAAAAGACAAGATACATTCGTCAAGAATCATAAGGTACAACACATAATGATGGTCATAGGGTACAAATAAGCAATCAGGAAACAATCAGTATCAATATAAATCGTAAGGATACAAGCAACAAGTTACAGTCCTGCAGTCATAAGTGGGAGAAGATGGGTGATAGGAACAATGAGAAGACTGATAGTAATAGTAGTAATTATATTAGGAAAAAAACTGTTCTTGTGTCTAGTTGTTCTGGTGTGCAGTGCTCTATAGCGTCGTTTTGAGGGTAGGAGTCGAAACAGTTTGTGTCCAGGATGCGAGCGGTCTGTAAATATTTTCACAGCCCTCTTTTTGATTCGTGCAGTATACAGGTCCTCAATGGAAGGCAGGTTGGTAGCAACTGTTTTTTCTGCAGTTCTAATTATCCTCTGAAGTCTGTGTCTGTTTTGTTGGGTTGCAGAATCAAACCAGACAGTTATAGAGGTGCAGATGACAGACTCAATAATTCCTCTGTAGAACTGTATCAGCAGCTCCTTGGGCAGTTTGAGCTTCCTGAGTTGGCGCAGAAAGAACATTCTTTGTTGTGCTTTTTTGATGACACTTTTGATCTTAGGTGTCCATTTTAGGTCTTGAGATATGATAGAACCTAGAAATTTGAAGGTCTCTACTGTTGATACTGTGTTGTCTAGTATTGTAAGAGGTGGTAGTATGTGAAGGTTTCTCCTAAAGTCTACCACCATTTCACATAGATGAAAGCAAATACATTTCAATTGCCAGATAAATTAATTGGATTTGAACATCTGAAATGTTATTTGGCCACCTTTAACCTACAGCACAAATCCCCTTGACCTTTGCATGATCCAGCATGAAAGAATCTTAATAACATTATCAAAGAATAAAATTGTCCTCTTGACCCTCCTTCTGAAACTGTTTGCTTTTGATCCCAAGCACAATGATTATAGGTTAGTGTACAGAGTAAGAAAGATGACCTTGATAGAGATACACTGGATCTGTTAACTGGACAAAGGGGGCCTAAACATTATTTTTAAGCCCTTAGTATCTGTATAAAGTTTGGAAATATCTCAAGCAGATGCTTCCCTAATTCTCTCATCATAAGATGGTGGAGGAGGTATGGCAAAATCAGGTTTTCAAGATTCTGTTGTTATAGCCAGTCTCATTAAAGTACTTTCAACCTTCCTCTGGTGTTGATATCCTGGTCTGGTCTACCTAATGGGCCTGGCAGTTAGGCATGAATACATTTTTTAAAAAACTGAGATATAGACTTCTATATGTGTAGACTTTCTCTGATTTGGACCTTTGCACAGATCCTGAATATAGTCTTTCTTTCTGTTGACATCTATGCTCAATACAGTACATGGACATGGGGAAGGAAGCCACAATTCTCCTCTCCTATAAAGAACCTTGTCTGCATCTAGGACAAAAAATAGAATTAAAAAAAATCTAAAGCCATTGTGAAGTTAAATTTGTCCCAACTACAATATTCCTATTCATTCCCCAAAATATTTTATTCTACTTGTCCTAGTGCACTGGGCTTCTAAAATCCCTATTCCTCTCTTGGCATTCACCTAAGTATGGTACTATGTGGCACGAACGTTGCATTTTCAAGGTTAGCAAGTAAGTTGTCAACATTCCTCTTTAAATAGAAACACATATTATCCATGTCTACACAGCAGTTAAGTAATAGCCATGCTGATTTTAAATAAATAATGTGAAAAGCCAGGCAAGAGCATGGCATTCAATTATACATTTTTAAAATCAACATTGCCAAATCTGTCTCATTGAATAGAGTGAATGATTGCTGAATTCTTCTTATGCATTGTCAATTTTACCATAAATACAAGGAAGCAAATCACTCTGCTGTTATAAAAAAGCACTTATGAAAATCCAGTGCAATCTTTAACCATCTTTGTTAACAGTACATCCAATCAAGTTAAATAAGATTTAACCTCCACTGAAGATTTAAGCATCTTTCCTATTTCTTTCTTTCTTAGCTTTTTGTATGCCCATTTCAAGGATATGTGAGGGCCCAGAAATTCTTGATGTCACATCAAGTTTGTTTATACTCAGTCAACAAATAATTGAGTCAGATTCGTACTCGACTCCTAGTCACCTTTGCAATCCTAGAAATTCACTGTTTGATAAATTCATTTCCCCAAGGATTCAGTGTTTTTACATGTGCAAATAACATTGTGCAGGCAAGAATTGTATGGCAGAAGAATGTAATGAATTTTCAATTGCAGGTACTGATTAGGGTGAAGCAAAGAATACATAGAGCTCAGAAAGTAGATTTAACCCTTGCTGTAATAAGGTGAGCTCATCACTGAACTAACTGGAATATTTGAAGTTTTAGGAAAGAACTAGATGTTGGAGACAGCTGGTCATGCTACAACAAACTGAAAACCACCTAGTTAAGAAGATCTGCGCTAAAAACAGGAGGCCTGTTATGTAATATTGAGTTTTAAAATGAGTCCCAGGAAGTCTTGAGCTGGTTATTTCAATGTTTCTTCTTAAGTAAATTAGTAAAATTAATTTTTAAAAAAAGAGTAAAGAAAACTAGCGTTTAATAGAATATGCCTTGCTGAAGGAAAATTCACAAAATGTAATGTTTGCTTCACCAACGTTTCAAAGTTTTCTGAGAATGTCACCTGGCACATAGATGGCAGTAGCCCTGTTGATTTGTATACTAGAGCTTTCAAACAGTCTTTGACATGTTCCTCTTCCAAGGCTATGAATAAACTAAACTGATGTCACGGGATAAAAGGACCTGCCTGTCCTTTTATGGATTGATTGGTTGATTGATTGATTGATTGATTGATTGATTGTAGTTTGTTTGTTAATTGATTATACAAAAAGCAAAGAGTGTAATAAATGAACAATTTTCTTACATGGGAATCTCCTTTCATTTTACTTGTGATGTAGAACTGCACTAAGAGAGACTATCACTAGCCCAAAGTCAGCCAATGATTTTCTGTGGTGAGGATAATTAAACACCTTAATAGTTAATAGAGCTTTTAAAAGTGCAGAAGATGAAACCAAAATGATGGAAAACATTTTCCTTAAGGGAAAAGTCTTGAAGGAAAGGGATTGAGGCAAAATGACTTCAGGGGAACAGGGTTAAGAGGTATAAAACATGCTATGGAGAAAGTGGGCAGAGTGACATTTTCTCCCACTCAAATCAGTAGAACCAGAGGTCATCCAATAATACTGATTGATAGGAGATTAAGAACAGATAAAATAAAATCCCTCTTCACACACTGCATAATTAATTCTGGAATTTATGACTGCAATACGCGATGATGGCCACTAAACTCAGATGGCTTTACAGTAGGATTGGATAAATTTGTAGATTTCAGCTTCCTAAGACTGACTAATCTTGGAAAACCAAGGTTATCTTTAGACCAGGGACATCATGCCTCCAAATTCCACTTGCAGGCAAACAATGGCAGAAGATAGATATACCTTCATCTCCCATTTGAGAGCATCCCAGAAGAATATGGTTGGCTGCTGTGAGGAACAAAATGCTGGACTAAGACATGCTAACTTCTCTTTAGTACTACTAGTTGCCTAGAGCACGTATTGCAGAGTTGCTAGTATTTTCCTGTGCTCCTGGTTTGCCCTTTACATTAATCAGACAGTTGCCCCAGCTGACAGTAATAGCTGTTTCCATTTCATGAGAATGAAAAAGAAATAATTTGCTACTAAATGTGCACAATCTATTCTTAACATATCATTTATCAGCTCAACTCAAAGTTGTTTAAGCTGCAGGGAGCACCTAGTTTTTCTTGAATAGAAATTTTTATCAAAGTGACACTTTAACACATACTAGTTGCAAGTTATTAGTGATTTTTTTTAAAAAAAAAATGAGTTAGACTTCTGAGTAGAAATAATAAATAGTGATGTTTGTTATATAATCCTGAGCCAAGATAATCTATTTTACTGTAATTAACAGACACCCTAGAACTTCAGTATGGTGATTATTTGGAACCAAGAGATTTTTTTTTTCCCTAAGAAAGACCAAGTGTACAGTTTAAGACAGAACTGTGATTAAAAGTGTGTTGTATCCATTTTTGTTCTATTGCTAGCTGTAGCTCATTCTAAAAATACTATGATAACCAATAATGTCCAAAATAGATTCACACTTTGTGGGGCTTTTGGATCTTTAGTAGTGGGAGTTTATGAACCAATAGAAATATATTATATGCATGCTTAAACCAGAAAAGTCCATGCAACCCCACCAAGCTGCACAAAATATACAACTAGCAGATTTCTTCTTTTGCCCTATGACAGTCCAAGAGATAAACTGACTCCACCAGAAAATTAGAACTATATTTTATTTAGATAGTCAATAATAACAGTATACATGGAATTGCAATAATCTTACAAATCTCCTTCCTCAGGAGGAACCTGCCTGGGTGTTTTATTTATTTATAGCAATAGCACTTCGACTTATATACCGCTTCACAGTGCTTTACAGCCCTCTCTAAGCGGTTCACAGAGTCAGCCTATTGCCCCCAACAATCTGGGTCCTCATTTTACCCACCTCGGAAGGATGGAAGGCTGAGTCAACCTTGAGCCGGTGAGATTTGAACCGCCGAACTGCAGCTAGCAGTCAGCTGAAGTAGCCTGCAGTGCTGCACTCTAACCACTGCGCCACCTCGCTATTTATTTATTTGTTTAACACATTAAAGTGAACATGTGCATATATTTCAACATGCAATTTCTCTAAGTATTAAGTATATCATTTTATAGCACATCCATTCTCATATATAACTTTAGGGTATGTAAATTAGAATAACTCATTCCAACATGCAAACCTATCTGAAATTTCTCCCAAATCTAATTCTAGAAGGAAAGCTTGAAAAATGCCAATGTTGGTGTCAAACAATTAGTAATTAAATTCTACAAAATTAAAACATGATATATTTGTCCAATTCTGTTTCAATTGATAAAGTAATATATGTTTGGAATTAATTTATTTTGGATTATTCCAACTTTAAATCAACCATAACCACAACCATACAAACAAGGAGGTTTAGAAGTGACTTTTTTGTCTGTAAACAATAGCTAATAACTATTAGTCCTAATAGCAAAGGAACCCACAGGAAACCTACAAAACCTCACAGATTGATCTTTGTTGGGAACTAATATGTTACCTAAAAAGAGCGAGGATATAAAAAGATTTTGAAAGACCAAGGACAAGCAATCCAGTGCCCTTTGGATGTTTTGGCCTCCAATTCTACCACTTGAAGGTTAATTTTAATAGATGGTGAAGTTATAAACTAAATAAGTACAAAAACCAGCTACCATATCCATACAAATTACATGAAGATTCAAATCCTAAAAACCAATTTTCATCTCTAGTAGATATTCATATCACATTCAAATATATGTCATAAATATTTCTCATTAAAAATAACATCTTTTTTTTCATAAAAACTACTGTTCTTGTGCAAAAGGGAGCTTCCCCCCCCTGTGTTACTGACTTCAAGAAATGAACCTACAGAATTATTTGTATGTGTAAAATTACTAGATCAAACTGATAAATTGTGGTTTATTAATAACTTTGATGCCTAATGAATAGCTTGAATAAATAAGCACCCAATTGCAGCCAAACCTTTCCATTTTATTTTCTGTAACATATTTACACTGAGAGATTATTAATATATAATTCAGATAAATAAAGGTTTGTTAATGAAGATTAGTTAAACGCTTTCTGAGTCTTACACGTATAGAGTCGGTAAAATTAAACATTGCCATTTTGCTTTAACAAAATCTTATTATAAATATTAAAATGCATTTATAATTTGATTTCTCTAGATTTATCTCCAACCACCCTTTGGGGGGGGGTAGTTGTAGGAGTGGTCATTTAAGATCCTGAAAGATGATTTTATTACTTGTTCCTTTATAAATCAAACTTCTAAAGTTCATAAAAACTAAAAAAAATGATTTAATAGGAATTTTTTATGATCCATAACATTATTATAGCTACTTTATTCCCAGTATGTTATTGCTTTAATTGGGTTGCTACAATTCTTGGGAATCTCTGTTTTTATTGGATCAAACATAATCTTAAATCAAAATGACAGAGAATGCCTTCAATATGTCTTTTCATTTCTCAGTTCTTTTCTTCAGGGACAGAACAGGCCAGGAGGGAAATATACCCTTCATTTTCCTTAGTCTTCTGACACTTCATGGCATTCCATATGTTCCTGCCAACACTTCATTATGAGATTTATAACTTTCATCATTTTCAGCTCACAGTACAGTATGAATATGTTTTAGTACTGCATTTCCTTGCAATGTTCCATCTGCTTACATACCTTTTTCCCCTCTACCAGGTCTCTGATCGCTCTGTAGTTGCCCTTGTTCCTAAACAGACTTCGTCTTATAATATTCCTGCTTCTGCCAGCATATCACGGACCTCAATTAGCAGATATGGTAAGATTGAAAGTTGCATGATGTAAACATAAAGGTTCTAATTACATGACTCTCAAATTAATGGCCTAATCTGATCATTGCACCCAGTGTCAAGTGGCTAGCAGTTTTATTACAGTTTTTATTGGAGGCTTGTGAAGCATATCTTTATAAATATACAGGGGACCATTTTTTTAAGCACTGAGCTCAGTCTGAAACATTATGATAACAACAGTGCATATATGGAACTCTTCACAAATACTAGTTGCTTTTACCTCTTATCTGAATTATAAACTTGGCTGTATTAATAATGGGAATACCCCACTGACACCACCTGTGCATGTATCAGAATCACTGATCTGAAGCAATTTCTCCTGAAATTGTCATTATCAGACAAGCAACATATTAAGTACATAGAGATATTATTTTTCCTTATTCAAAAATAAGTGAGGAGGACTATTTCACAGCTCAAGTAGTCAGTCAGTTCCTCCTGATATCTAGCCTGAATCTTCTTATAGTTTCAACCATTTGGTCCTGATCCTGCCCTCTGTTATATTTCCTTCTATGTGACAACTCTTAAAATGTTTAAAATTGCTATTGCATTTCCCCTCAGTTATATAGGCTAAATATTTTCCTTTAGCAAGTCCTCATAGGAAGTAGTTTCCAGAACTCTCCAAATCTTGCTACTCTCCTCTGAAATTGTTCCAATTTGTTACTGTCCTTCAGAAAAATGGTGTTCAAAACTGGACACAGTATTCCAAATGTGATAGGACCAAGGCAGGTATGAGTGGAATAATTACAGGTAGTCCTTGTCTTACAACAATAGTGACCATTTGAAGTTACAGTGGCATTCAAAACAGTGACTTGTGGCCATTTTTCAAACTTACGACTGTTGCAGCATCCCGTGGTCACATGATCAAAATTCAGATGCTTGGCAACTGGTTCATATTTATGACAGTTGCAGTATTCTGGGGTCATGTGATCACCTTTTGCAACCTTCTGACAAACAAAGTCAATGGGGAATCCAGATCCGCTCAACAACCTTGTTACTGACTTAACAACTGCAGTGATTCACCTAACAACTCTGGCAAGAAAGGTTGTAAAATGGGGCAAAACTCAAACGCCTTGCTTAACAACAGAAATTTTGGGCTCTATTGTGGTCATAAGTCGAGGACTACCTGTAATTCCAATATCTGCATTTCCTGTTGATGCCTTCTCAAACAATATTTGACTTTTTAGTACCTAACTCAGACTAATGACTCATATTTGACATGTTCAGCAAGGACATCAGTTGTTGTTTTTCACATGTACGGAAGCCAGGCCAGTCTTCTGCCTTTGCACTTGTGCCCTGCTTTTTCCCCTCCCAAATGCAGAACTTTACATTTCTTCCTGTTAAATTCCATTTTATTCATTTTAGTCCACGGTTCTAGTCAATTTAGATCTTTTTGAATCTTTTTTTTCTTTTCTTACAGGGAAATATAATTACTGAAAAAGAATTGAAATTGATCTTAGTATGAAATTTGAGAATTTATATTTGGTCATTTTGTCCATTTGTATCTTTATATTTTTAGTAAAAGCAATTTTTGTTTTGTTTTTCTGGCTGGAAAAATTATGGCACCATATGGCTGGCAATTTTTGCAAGTGGAAAAAATGCCCTCCACTCTAATTTGTAAAGCATTTCTTCAAAGGCATCAAAGACAAAATTTTCTAAATTAGATGCCTATAATGTAAAATTAGCAGGCAAAGATTTTTCTTTTGAGGATACACATTAGTTGTAAAGCAAAATTTCTATTTGATTGTTCAAAGTCAAAGGTTAAAGAGTATTAGTGTGCAACATGTGTCTACCTAGTTGTTGTGAATGTTAATATTAACACTTCTGGTTGCACAAATGACATCAAGCAAAGGTGTGCATTTACTGTCTACATTTGCATCATTTTTTGGCACAGAGTTTCATTTTTAAATAGAATGATTCAGTGCTTTCACCTTTTAATTACATCCATAGGAATATTCATATTTTGAATCAGGAGTGAAACATTGGAGAAAAAAAGTAATAATTCATTCATTCTCCTATTAATGTAAGGGGATCCCCTTAATCTGACTGTCACCAAGTAGAAGAATAGAAAATTAAGAAACTAGATTAAGTTGGTCATAATGAAAGAAACATTTGCTTGAAAATGAAAAAAAAAATCAAACAGATGTAATGTGTATTTGATAGCCAAGATTTTTTTTCACATGGCAAGGTATTTCTGATAATATGCCTTGTATATTGAGTCATCTACTACATATTTTCAGTATAGAAGCCAAGATGATCATGGTTCAGAAAACTTTGGTTTTAGTTTTCTGTGTAAGGTAAGCTTTGTTTGATGAATCAAGAATGACTGCAATCAGCAGATTAAATACATAACAAAACATTGAAAAATATTTCAACCAAAAATGTTCTAAATATAGGATTGGCTTTTGGAAACATTGGAATTTTATAGTCATTTCTTTCCTTATAAACTGAAGTTGTATTCACTGATAGAGAGCTACACCAAACCCCAAAATATATCTATGCCTGTTTTCTTTTGTCCCTTCCCAACCTCTTTTTTCATTCTCCCCAGATTCCACATTTCGGTACACAGGTAGCCCAGATAGTCTTCGTTCAAGGGCACCCATGATTACTCCTGACCTAGAGAGTGGAGTGAAAGTCTGGCATTTAGTCAAAAACCATGACCATGGTGACCAGAAGGAAGGTGATCGGGGAAGTAAGATGGTATCAGAGATCTATTTGACACGGCTGCTAGCTACAAAGGTAATTCCAAATTTTAGATCCTGTATCTCCTTTTGGTAAACATTAGCCATATATTGTCATGCTGATTTTGTCTTATTGCATATTAATAATAAAAACAATGTTTAAATAAAACAATTATAATAATATACTACTTATATACATATAAGAATTATTATATGTAACAGTAATTATAATTATTATAATTATAAAACAGTTATAAACCCATCCAAGTGAATGTTTGGTAAAATCTAAATAATGCAGACAAACGTTTTTGTTGTTTTCCCTAAACTGTCTTCATTCCTAACATGATACTATCTCATCTTACATAGGCAATAATTCTCTCCCCCCCCCCCCCGCAATCACATACTGTAACATGTTAACTTGCTACATCTCACATCCAGGGATATAAATTAATGGGGGCAGCTTTGCACCAGCTGATGACTTATGATATAATACCCATACTTTGGTCTCTACTTCCATTAGGGTACACTGCAAAAGTTTGTGGATGACCTGTTCGAGACTTTGTTCAGTACTGTGCATCGAGGCAGCGCTCTCCCACTGGCTATCAAATATATGTTTGATTTCCTAGATGAGCAAGCAGATAAGCATGGCATCCATGACACTGATGTGAGGCATACCTGGAAGAGCAACTGGTAAGAGGGACACAGTTTTACTTACTTATGGTTTCTGTACTTTTATATCAAAATGATCCTTGAGCAGCATCATATCATATCTACATAAATAAGGGTAAATGTATGAAATCTAAAAGACACACTATAATATTGTGTGTGTGTGTGTGTGTGTGCATGTATCATCATCATCATTTTAACCATTGTCTATCCACTGCAAGATGAAGGCCTCTTCCACATGTTTCCAAACAATATGGTCCTGAGCTTTCTTTTGCCAATTGAGCCCACCATACTTGCTGATGTCATCAATTCATCTTGTTTTAGGTCTCTTTTGTGGATACTTTTTGTCAAGTGGGATCTATTCTATGACTGCCTTGGTCCACCTGCCATCAGGTCTTCTTGCTATGTGACCAGGCCATTTCCATTTCAATTTGTCTATGGAGATTCTTAGTCATCCAGGTCATGGTTATCCCAAAGGTGCTTTTTCAAGAGGCAACTGGAATTTCTGGTTTTTGTTTGAAGACATTTCGCTTCTCATTCAAGAAGCTTCTTCAGCTCTGACTGAATGGTGAGAAATGGAAGGATTTATACTCCTAGAAGACAGCTGGTCATTTGCATTCTTTTTAGAGAGTTGTTGAGGCACTACTCAGGTGACCCTGATGACACAGATAAACCTCCAGGTGGCCTCAATGACTCTCTAAAAGAATGCAAATGACCAGCTGTCTGCAAGGATATAAATTCTTCCATTCCGCACCATCCAGTCAGAGCTGAAGTAGCTTCTTGGATGAGAAGCGAAATGTCTTCAAAGAAAAACCAGAAAGTCCAGTTGCCGCTTGAAAAAGCACCTTTTGGACTTCCATTTCAATTCTTTTACTCTCTTGATGATATCATATACTTTTGTTTGTTCTATTAGATATATTATAAAAAAAAGTGCTTTAAAAATAAGTGGAAAAATACAGCAGAAAAATTAAGATATAGAGTACAAACTGGTATTAGAACAATAACTGGTTACAGTTCTATATATAATTACCTAATATTAACAGTAGTCAAGTATGTGGGTGTTTCTAATACATTCATATGGATATAATGTTGTTTTTAACTACCGTATTTTTCAGAGTATAAGACGTACCGGAGTATAAGATGCAGCTTAGTTTTTGGGGAGGAAAATAGAGGGGGGGGGGAAATAGGCCTACCAGGTATTCATCTGGCTAGCGTCCTTAGTCTGGTCAGCTTCAGCACATTAGTTTGCTGGTTTTGAGCACTTTTTATCCCCTGCTTGGGGATTAAAAAACAGCTTCTAAAGCACAACTGATCTTTGGAGAGAGAAGCAATGAGAAAAGCAGGCAAAGCACGGAGATCGCTTCACTCACTAGTGCCTTGTTAGGGCTGAAAAAAAGCTTCTAAAGCACAGCTGAGAGTTGGAGGGCGCAGGCAAAGCACAGAAGATCGCTCCTCGTTAGGGCTGAAAAAAAGCTTCGAAAAAGCTACATTCGGAGTATAAGACGCACCCAAATTTTCAGCCTCTTTTAAGGGGGGGGGTGCGTCTTATACTCCGAAAAATATGGTAATTGTACTTTGCATAAATTGTTCCCATATTCCCTTATATTTATCCGTACCAAGTCTATATTTATAGGTAATCCATTCATAAATACTAAGTGTAATCAGATCTTCAATCCATATATTTATTTTTCCAATGTTACAATAGCAGATAAAATAAGGGCATGGAGAATCTATTTACATTATTCAGTTGCCAAATTCCATGTACTAGATATGTAATTCAAGAGAATATTACGTTCATAGAATCATAGCTTAGACATTTTTCTGTTACAACATAGTTGGAAGTCATTCAGACAAATATTATCACAGATCTTCAGTGGTTCTCTCATGCAAAAATAAAAAGTTTCTTTATTGAGAAATCTTTATTCTATGTTTTATGTTCAATTACTTCTAGAAAAAGAAAGATTTTTATTGTACCCAGTTCCGTTTCCAGCCAGGCAGTTTCTGACACTTTTATTGTTCTTTTTTTCTTTGTTATTTTCTAGGTAGTCAGTATACAGTTTAGCACCATCTGCTTTCTCCAGACAATAACACAAATTTTATCTAGGCAGTCTTGTGCCAACTTTGAGTATAGCAAGTTTATTTTACATGGATGATCAATTTAAAAAGTCTGAAAACTATCTACTACATTTTATGTTACATTACATCTCATAATCCATGCTACTGAAGATATATAAAATACCTCTTGGATAATGGGTATATATTCCATTTTTGCTCTTTAATATGACCATAACCCACCATCCTAATGTCAAAATCTGCTTGACTTCTAGTGGTCTAAGACGATGATGGCTTGCTTCTTTACAACAGTGTAAAGAAGCAACAGTGGCAATTTTAGTCAGCAAGTAGTCTGGAAAGGGGATAATAACTCAATTATTAATGGCTTTTAAATACAAAGCAAACAGTATCAGCGTCTCAGTTCTGAGGTTCTCTGTATATTCCATAGGACACACATATTGTTCCTCTAAGGAGATGACCCTAACTAAGTGGCCTTCATGAATATTTTGTTCTTGACAGTGATAAATCTAAGGCTTCGGAGAATGCACAAGATTTGTAATAAGGAAGTATAGAATAATTTGACTCAAAGTCCCTTGCTGCATAACCATTTATTTTCAAACTGAGACTTGTGACTGATTTATACCAAGTTTCTCATTAATTATTCTGTACATATTAATTATTCCATTAAGTGAAAGTGTTATCACATCTAGACTTGATTGAATAATGTACTTTCAGAGTCATAAATGTAATCTTTATTACTTAAACAGTGGAATAGGTCAGAAGAGGGAAAAACTGTTTTTTCACTAACCTGATTAGTGAAAAGAGGCATTAGACAGGATAGGAATAGCTGGAAAAAAAAAAAAAACCAACCAGCATTTATGTGATTTACACATGTATTGTAAGTAGAATTCCACTAAATTTCTATGAATTTCATAAGCTATCCTTTTTACAAGCCTTCTGAGGTGCAAGCCGAAGAGACCAGATGAACAAATTGCTCCTGATTATCACAGGGCTTTCATTGTTTGCATCAAAGACAGCCAGTTTTCAGTCAGATGAGCCAAAAAGCTCTCCTTAGCTTGATCTTTGTGTTTCCAAATCCTCAAAGCCTTAAAAGTAATTGAGATAGCATATCTTCTTTTGTGTAATGCTTTGTTTCTAGCATTTGAGCAAAGTAGAATTTACAAGGTGCTATCAGAAATGCAATAACTAAAGAAGCAGAACCCAGATAGAGAGTTGTGGCTACTTGTATCAGCTTTCAATTGAATAGCTATATATACGTGATTATTTAGACTCTATTTCCCAAATGTTTTCTGAGGATATCCAGGCAAGATATTGTGTATAAATTTGAGCTCCAGCTAAATATAACTTTCAAGCGGCAATTTATATTCTGTATTTTTAAAATAATTGTTGCTTTTGCATCTTTATCCTGGCTTTTACTTTAGGATTTATAGTTCCCTGGGTTAGAAATTGACTGTGCATAGAGAAGAAACTCATAAAAATGGCAATATTTGCCTCTGTGTATAAACTACACATGCAAATCCCTTCTGGTTTCAAAACCCTCTAATCATCTGGTCTGCCAAAGCTAAATTCTCTGCTGCAAGGAACTAAAAACAATTTTGCAGAAGCTTTAGGGAATGCATTTTAAGATAAAATGTTGGAATCCTCAATAAAAGGACATTTAGAGTTAACAAGTGGTACTGATGAGCATAGATTTCCCCTCTATCTCCATGGCTGCCAGATTATAGAGGCCTTTAATATGGAGAACTTCCCAACCCTTGTCAGCTTCTATGTGTATCTGCTGAAAAATAATCTGGACTGGAAAAGAAGAGATGTTAGTTTCAACCAAGCATTTAAATCTTTTCTTTTGAATGGTGACTATATAGATTCATACAATTGCTGCACTATGAATCAGATAATTGGATAATTATCTTTGTCAGCAATTTAAACTAAGATGCTTTGAGTAGGATCCAAACCAAATTCATTAATTTTAAATCCTGTTGAAATACTGGACTTAAGATAAGTAATAACTCATTTTCAGTAGTCTTAATGTCAACTATTTATAAGTATAAGCTGTCCTTTAATTGGAAATGCCTGGGGTTAAACCTAAGGAATTAATACCTCTGTTTCCAAATTACTGATAATATATATCAAAAAGGAAGCAATATGCTCCCTCCCATATTTGGGTATACCAGGTGATTTAACAGAGAAAAAAACATATATATATCCTTGTCCCTGGAACAAGCAGATAGGGAGAAGAATCCTGTGGCTCAGAGATTTAAACACTTGCCTAACAAGGCAAGTGGCCCAGGTTCTAATCCCATAAGGGTGTGGCTAGCTGATGAGAGCTAAATAGCTTGAAATAGATCTATACTAGTCTCCCTTTATTTATGTAAAAATATGTAACACATAGAAACGGACTGTCATTTGTAAGTAACTGCCTGGATGGCCCCTGGAGGGGCCGAAAGGCAAAAAGGAAGCAGTATGCTTCCTCCCATATTTGGGTATACCAGGTGATTTAACAGAGAAAAAAAACATATATATATCCTTGTCCCTGGAACAAGCAGATAGGGAGAAGAATCCTGTGGCTCAGAGATTTAAACACTTGCCTAACAAGGCAAGTGGCCCAGGTTCTAATCCCATAAGGGTGTGGCTAGCTGATGAGAGCTAAATAGCTTGAAATAGATCTATACTAGTCTCCCTTTATTTATGTAAAAATATGTAACA
>QLTV01002542.1:399496-416332 GCA_003457575.1 Thermophis baileyi | reverse complement strand
TATATATATATATATATATATATTATCAGTAATTTGGAAACATATATATTGATTCATATTTTTCTGTTAACATGAAATTGTTATAAGTAATTGAAAATATATAGTTAAACACTACTTTAAGTTGCATTAACCCATATACAGCCATTCTGTATCTTATATTCAACTCCTCGTATTAATGAATTATCAATTTGATTGAGAAATTATCTGAGATTCACCAGTGAAAGTTGAGGCCTTTCTGCATACAAAGTACTTAAAGATAAATGTTACATTTGCTAGATTGGAAATCTGGTTAATCTAAAGCAGTTTTGTGAGGTGGGGACAAGAGTAGGCACATTTGTCCTTTTCAGCAGCCTTGAGCAAGTGGCGAATGAAAAAAATAATGTTCTGCCTGCATTTTTTTTCTATCAGCAACCGTTTGCCCCTGTACAACAGAATTTACTCTTTCCAAAAATAGCTTGTGTTCTCTCTTTTTTTTCCTGCAAAACATTTTTTTTTCTGTACTGCCACTGGATGGACAAAAAATAACAGATTGAAGTCCCATAGAGAATAAGGTGTTTTGCTAGCAACTGAAGGTCAGGCAGAGCTAATGTGGAATGAGAACAAGTGTAACAATTTGTTGGGAATTACACACTGCTGAAGAATGAAAAAATGCTCACTGGACACAACCAATAAGTTTGAATAGTGAAGAATCTAGCCAGCATTGGGTACACAACAGTTCATCTGACTAGAGTGTAGTTTATTATTTTATTGAGTTTAGATGCCTTGCCATATACTTGAGAGAAAGCAATAAGAAACAGCTTGTTTATTTTGTTACTCAAAAGGTGAATTGTGGTTCAGTTTTGATTGCCAATGCCTGGTTTTAAAAGACTAGTTTCTAACATCTCTTCAGAAAGTTGTTCTTTGCTGTTTGGATAGAAAAGCATGGCCAAACCCTAACAAAATAAGTAGCCTAAGACTTGCATTGTACAAACGGATAGGTGCCAATCTACCAGATGGATTATGAGAAAACTCTTCAAAGAATGTTATGATTTTTTTATTCAGTATTGCATCTGGCCATGCACACATTAAAAAGAATTCTGCCTCCAGTCAGTATTAGGATAATAGGATACTTTCCCATTAATAGTCTTAATGAAACACACCACATAGGACTCAAGTGATCAGCCAGATTTCTTCAAACATGTATGGTGTTATTACAGATTTTCTAACTCTCAGATTCATATAATCAATTGGCTCATTTCAATACAAAGGAAAGCCAGAACCAAAAATCCCTTTGTATAAACATAGAGTTTAGTCTGTTACATGTAGGAGAAGAGCAAGCAGAGCTGGGGGGTGGAATTAAATGTGTCATGTTAGAGTCATTATGTTCCCTCAAATGGTTCTAGTCCAACCCCTCCTGAATTTCATTGATCCTTATCTGGTATCAATTTAGAGTTGAACTAGTTTATAGTTCTTGTTTATAGTCTTGAATAAATCTTCTTTGCTGCAATTCAGATGATCCTGATTCTGTGCTCCTGACAGTATCTGGTCTAAACTATCTATTTAAAAAAGTAATTTATTTTGAAGTTTTTCAGGTTGTAAATACAACAACGTAATATGGGGATGAAAAACTGGACAACACCTCAACTCTCAAATTACACCCTAGGGAAAACATTAGGCTCCTATGCTTCTTTACCCTTGAGTTACTCATATTCTCTTACCTGCCAGCAGCTGATGTATCAGCAGAAAATAGAACCTCCATACTTAGCTGTGTCTTTGCCATTGAATGTTATTCTAGTTCATTAGTAAATAAAATGAGTTTAATAGACAATAATGAAGCATGTTTGGTACTTGAATCATTTATTTCATCAACAAAAACATCCAAAAGATGATATGCCAATGTGAACAAATAATTGCGGTCTTGTTCAGTAAATTCAATTAAAGAGCTACGTGGGGCCAGTTGTGGGAGTACTTCATTAAACAATCAACTCTGAGTTGAGTGATCTTCCCGTATGTACATGTCATAGGCATCACAGGGATGTTTTCATCATGCTGATTCTAAAGATACATCATGCCCTGTTCAAAATAAATTTCTGAAGACCTCTGTAAAAATGTCACGTATGCTTATCAAAGTGGAAAAGATCATCAAAGCATTTTCAAAGCTCTACTAAACCACAGTTAAGAAATCTCCTGAGACAACGGAGATTTGGAACAATGGAGAATCCTCCCAAGAGGGATTATTCTGTGACAAGCATTTCATTAAACTCATTTTTTTTAAAAGATCCAGAGATCTGCAGGCCTCTGCTGCCTCAGTGTTTATTCCAAAAAATGAGATTCATTGGAGAATAGTAAGGCAAAACCCATTGCTCCTTACAAACTTTGATGCTCATGTCAAATTTCCCCCAAAGAACAAAGAATCTCCTTCCAGACTTCCATAGGGATATTTTACAGGCAGATAACTGAAACTTTGGAACTAACAAGATACCTAATAAATCAAACAGTATGCTCCACAATACGTATTTCATATCAATTGTCAAGCATGGATATGGTGGTCCCCTAATTTGGGAAACCTTTCTTGTCTCAGCATTTGGACAATTGCTCATGTCCTAAGGCACAAAAACATCCCCAAATTAGAAACCTTCAGACCATTGTGATGTGAGAGATTTATCACAATTCAGAAAGTGCTTGTGCAGTTTCAGGTACTTCAACCAGTTACTGAATTTAATGGGGGGGAGTTCCTTTTTCACACTGGCAAATTAAAGATTGGATTACTGCACTTTGTTTTTGAAATAACACAAAGCATTGGTGTAGTTTGCTCATTCAGGCTTTCTTTATATATTAATATTAGTGGCATGAAGCTCTGATAACTATCAATGGTAAAGATACACAAAACCTCAGAAAATCAGAAAGAGAGAAAAGAAAGGTTTTTTTTAAATATAAGATCAGTCAGTTTGCTTATTTAGCCCCAGACTTTATATGCTGACTTGCAGCCGCTGTCCAGAGTATAAAGCAGAGATTTTTCACATCAGCTGCAACACAGTCTAATTGGAAATGCCAGCAATTGATTTTAGCACCTTTTGCATTTTCTTACTGACCTAGACTACCTCTTCTACAAGTCACGCCTAGAATGCTGCAAAAACAGCAATCAAGACATCAGCAGCCTCAGAAAATAGCATTTCCTCAATTTCCTGGTGCCTAGGTCTTCAGTGATGCAGGGTTTTAACTAGCAACAATAGAGGAATCAAAAGAAGAAACAGATATTTTTGGGTCTTTGCTGTTGATTATGATCAGTTAGAGTGTTTGTGTTTTTTGTTGTTGTTGTTGTTTGGGGCAGGTTACAGAGAAAATCAATGGTGTTCTATTTAGTTTTTTATTCATATTTCAAGCGAACTTTACAACACTCTATTCAATGGAGTTGGTATATTTGATAATGTTGGGTTCCCCCCCCCCCAACTCTGGAAAATGGAAATAAAAATGTGTTACCTTGTTCATATTATGGTTCTTTTTCTGTTGCTAGTTATTGTGGATTTTATATTACATAGAGATTTGGACTTTTTTCTACCCTCTGTGCATAATATTGGTATTTATGGGTAAAAGAGGCAAACAGTGGCATCTAGTGATAGATTACCTAGTAACTGAAGAATGTTTTCCATCTTAAGAATAAAAGGAAGAGGGGAAAAAGATCATTACAGATAATATTTAGGTTGGAATACACTACTGTAAATCCATGAGAAGAGAGTTTTAATGAATATACGTTGAAGATGCCCATTATTGCATTAATACTAAAAGAAATGGAGAGCAAGAATAGAATAAAACTTTTGAGGGGAAAATGGATTATCTCAATCAAAAGAAAGAATTCCCTCTTTGGCTAGATCTCCAACCCAAATAAGTCAAATAGCACAATACATTCAAATCCAATAGCTCCTTCATAATTCTGTATTTTGATTTTAACAGTGTTTATGAAGAAGATATCCATCTTGGCTGGAATATAATGCTAAATATGATTAATTCACCTTGGTTGCCAAATACCATTAATAATACAGTGCTACATTATTGGAATGTACAGTACTATATTCCTCATTTCTGCTGCTATTACTATTACCATTCTTATTTAACATTTTTGTGAAAAGAAAAAAAAGGAAAGCTGTGATTGTAGGAATATGTTGCTATTTTTTTTAAAAAAATTATAATGCATATTTATGTCACACAGTCTTCCTCTTCGCTTCTGGGTGAATGTAATTAAAAATCCACAGTTCGTCTTTGATATCCACAAGGGAAGTATCACCGATGCCTGCCTCTCAGTCGTAGCTCAGACTTTCATGGATTCATGTTCCACCTCAGAGCATCGACTGGGCAAGGATTCCCCCTCCAATAAGCTGCTGTATGCCAAGGATATACCCAGCTATAAAAGCTGGGTAGAAAGGTCAGTATTCAAATAGAGGGTATGTGCTGCATGGCAAGACTCTTTGTGCTTCCCCAAGCTTGCAGTTATTGAGTCCAGTATCATTTCACTCTGCATCTGGGTGGCATTCCAAGTGGCAGTTGTGTTTTCTTCCCTACTCATAAAGGTCAGTATTAAGGATCCATTTACAGATTCCAAAATACCTGCAGACTGGCAGTTTACATGCACAACCCAGCCCTGCGTCACAAAAAGCTTTATAGGTGGTAATAGTAGTTCATCCTGATTTGTACCTGGATGCACAGAAGAAGCCAGACTCTCATATCACCTCACCCAGTGGCTTAATGTACATGATAAATAGAAGTGGAAAGAGACACCTCTGTTTTGTGAAATTCTACAAAGCGGGGGCTTAGAGCTAGACCTTTCCCAGCCAATATTGAAGTCAACCCCAGAAAAAAGAAGAAAACCACAACAATGCCATGCCTCCCACTAGCAATGACTATGTTCATCCAGAAAAATTATACCATTATCAGAAGTTACCAGAGATCAAGGAGGGCAAGACTGGATGAACCACTGGCCATCCTGATCCAACCAGATGCCATGAGCCCTGGTGGCACAGTGATTAGAATGCAGTATTGCAGACTAAGCTCTGCCCACAGTCTGGAGTTTGATCCTGACGGGGCTCGAAGTGGACTCAGACTTCCATCCTTCCAGGGTAGGTAAAATGAGAACCTAGACTGTTGGGGGACAATATGCTGACATTGTAAACCTCCCAGAGAGTGCTGAAAAGCACTATGTAGCAGTATATAAGTGCTATTGCTACCAACAAGTGCCATCAAAATCAATCTCACTATCTGTTTCCAGATCTGAAACCTAACTGGAAGGAATCCAGATAATATTTACTGAAAAATATAATAGCATCAATGTTATGGTAAAAACAATACCAAAGAGGAAAATATAAACAAATATTGTTGTCATTATCAACTCCAGCTGTCATCTTTTACTTTCTTACATAAGTCTTTTTCTGTACATTTAACTAGAATTCAGAGGTGGGATTCACATAATTTCCCTACCGGTTCGCCCAGCACCAAAAATGTGAGCGCGCACGTGCACACGCTCGCTTCGGACACATGCGCGACTTCCATGCATGCACGCGTGCCTTCCATGCATGTGCTTTGCTCGCGTGCGCGGCTTGCATGCATGCACGCGACTTGAAAACGTGGCTAAATAGGACGGCATAGCGCTGGGGCGGGTGGGCAGATGGGCCACCCGCAGGTCGCTACTACCAGTTCGCCCGAACCGGTCCGAACCGGCTGAATACCACCTCTGAACTAGATGTAGTATTTAGCTTTATTACTGGGCTTCTTCTTATTCAACTACAGAAGTACTTAATAAGTAGAATTGTTATATTTATTTGTGATATTCATATATCACAACCAATTGTCACTATACAATATTGTATACACAATGCAACAATGTATTAAGCAATGCTAATAAATTCTGTTATTGTGCATTTATTATGGCATGAGAATAGTAGGAAAACACGTTTTTCACTTTAAGGTTCATCACATATCCTACAAAATCAACCTGATGCTTTGTTCATTTTGACCTGTACATAGTTTTCCTGCAGAAATGACTTGTGGCTTCAACTCAATTCATTCTTGATTGCTGCTTCTTTTTTCTCTCAAACATTTGTGCTTTAAGTAGTCAGTTCTGTTTCTGAAACATTCTCTCCATTACTTTGCAGGTATTATGCAGATATTGCCAAACTCCCAGCCATCAGTGACCAAGACATGAATGCCTACCTCGCAGAACAGTCACGCCTGCACTATGTTGATTTCAACATGCTTAGTGCACTCAATGAGATATACTCCTATGTCAGTAAATACAGTGAGGAGGTGAGAAACATCTTTCTTCGGAGGGTTTTGGGGTGTTGTTTTTTTTTTGTTTTGTTTTTTTGAGAAACATATTTGTTGATTAAACCCTTCACTGCATAATTGTCATAAACAATCGAACTTTAAGCAGCTGACATTCCACAATCCAGTAACAAGATTAAAACAATAAAACAACATAGTAACATTATATCAACGCCCAAGGAACAACACCTAACAACAACCAGACATTCTCACAGTAGGACAGAATAAACTCAAACCAAACTCAAAGGTAGTCTAGATGCTAAACAAACCAGAGAAATAATGCACCTATTTTTCTTAATTTATCACCAAAAATTGTTAGAAAATTAAGCCGCCATTATTTGCACTATTGAGGTCTGGCAGCAAATTGCTTACCTTGCTAGGTTTGGAAAACCACAAAAGAAGTATTCAGTACTACACACAACACACAATTCAATAATCCCCCCTCTCCAATGCAAACTAACTTTGCACTAGTTCCTGCTTCCATGCTATTTCCATGCATGACTCAAACTGCTAGCTAGGGCTAAGAACAATGCAGCTCTGCCAATATAGCACACAGTATCATAAGATACTTTTGCAAGTACCCTTCTTTTCAAATATAGCTGAATCTTATAATGCCATTTGGGATGCAGACAGTTAGGAAAATAATTCCAATTTATTTTCAGAGCAATTTGTAACCATAAAATGACTGCATGACACAAAGATATGCTACATAATGCACAACACAAAGTATGCAACAAAATATAAAGGACCAATGTTCATCACAATTAGTTTTTATTTCTCACAGCATGAGCATATTAAATAGCTTTAGTAAAAGTAAAATAAAAGTAATAACAGATGAGTCTGCCTGAGGAACAATTGTCTGAATTGTGAATTCACAATAAATGAGACCTTTGGTTTATTATGGACATTATTATTATGTGAATACCTAGTCTGTTATCCTAAAAATAGGCTTCTGAATCTTGACATTGTTTATTAAAAAATAAGCAAAATTTTGTTTAATAAGCAAAAAAAATGACTTATATTTACTTATTTTTGTGTTGTGTTGCTTCATTTCCAATTATATTATTATCTTGGCAAGTGTCCAATTTTTTTTCAAATAGAATGAAATTGCTAATGGCTAGGGATGGAAAAGAAATACTAAAATGCAAACCAAATCAATTAACTAATTTAATTCACATGTTCCAAACTAAGACGCAAGCCAAAATTCAATTTATTTCATTCTTTACACTTCTCCAAATTTTGCTACATTGCTCTCTGTTCAAAATTTATATATAAAAAGGATGGATATCATGAAATCATGTATATAAAAGTCATATCTTAAGGGAATTTGCTTGCAAAATATGTGTAGTAATAATTTTCATTATAAAGTGATTAGGGCAATCTTTAGATAAAGCAGAAGGTGGAACTATTTTAGTTGTTGTTATTGAAAATTTGTATTATTCTCTGAATGCCTGCAAAATTATCTGGTTGTTTGACCATATGCTATTTTCCCAGAGACAAGTCGCATGGCACAACCAAATCCTATATATATATTACAAAATATTACTATCAGTACATACTCTTTTCTGATGGATACATTACTTAATGTCTAAGTCCCCACTATCTGGTCAGCCCTTTAATTTGCAGTGCTAAGTAATGCCTATTTTGCAGTTACAAGTATTAAAGGCAAGGCTTTTGTCTTTTAAGTGCATGTATAAAAAACATGGTATAGTGCAGCAGCCATTTGCTAAATAATAGAGGAAATGTAGTCTCCAGAATATAATTGTGCTTTTTGCTGGCAGTGTGAGGCAACATGGTAACTCAAAAATAAGGAGGGGTTTATGAACACAATGAAATTCTGTGCTTTCCATTCATTTCTTACATTTTCTCTAGAAAGTAGAGCAAAGGACTGAGTGCTAGCTAACAGTTCTATAGTATATTTCAACTTCTTATGTAAACATTTAGAGACCCCAGGTATTCTCATTCACAGACTTACCATAAGGCTAACATTTCAAAGCATCATGCACTGTGTTCTTATCAATGTACAAAGAAATTGTCATGAATTTCTAAGACCATTTATTTGTATGTGTTGTTCTTCCTTTTCCTTTTAATCTACTTAAATCCAATTCATTCTTATTATTTTCTGTCCTTTCTTGTTTGTATTGATTTTGGTTCCAGATCATTGGGGCTCTGGAGCAGGATGAGCAGGCGCGCCGGCAGCGCTTAGCATACAAAGTAGAGCAACTTATTGGTGCCATGTCTATGGAAAGCTGAAGAAAGGAGCAGGAACTCCTGGGAAAAAACATAAGGAGTGATTGCAAAGACTTTGGGCAATTAAGGAAATTGGCAAGGAGGCCACAAAGAATATATTGGGAATACTGTGAGAACCTTCTACAAGAAGCAAAAGTTGCCCCAGATTCTTAGCTCAAAACTCACAAAATTCCAGTTGAAAGAATGAAGGAAAACAACAGCATCTGTGCATCTCAAACATCAGTTGGATTTATCAAATAGTTCAGCTATTCAAGGTGTAACCTTGAAGGTCTTTGGAAGCTTAGACTTCTCCATGACTGCTGCTTTGCATGAAAATTGTTTGGTGTATATTAAGAGATAACAAAAACAATATTTAAAGGGGTTTTTTTTTTAAGAAAAAGAAAAGAGAAGAAAAAAGGTAACAAAAATGCAGTGGCTACGTCTTCTTGAAGATTCCACTGTACATGGCCCCTCACATCATACGAGAACCTCGTTGTTCATGGCTCAGATGGATGGTTTGCAAGTAGATTCTCCTACCTTAGGGAATGTTTGAAAAAACTCCATTATTCCTCTGCCTGGGAACTTTAAAAAAATATCCCCAGGAGCACAAATTTGCACCAAGCCTTTTAAATAGTGCAGTTGGAAAGGAAAATCCAGCATTCAGTATCTTCAAGAGTCTTTTAGCGGGAAACTATGTGAGTGGAAAAGCCATCTGGTCACGCAACTCATCTGTGCTGAAATCCAGCTTCAACTATGTATTTATAGAGTACTGATATTTTTTTAATACTCCTTATTTACCATTGAAGGGACACTATGATTTTATGAAAGTCCTTCATTCCTCTTCTACTTTGACACAAGACTTCCCTCATTGAAATGATTCCTTCCTGTTTTTATGTATCTGCAGTTGTGTTCCTAAGGAATGTCTGGTCCTTTTGAAACTAAGGAAGTTGTGATGGTTTAAAATGAAACTGGTGCATTATGCACTTTTGTAGGTGCAATTCATATAAAAACTGATTGGCTTTCTTAGTTGCTTAGAGTGTTGATTGATCAGTTAGCTTTTGAGTTGTTTGTTTTCCTAGTCACTACGTGATTTCTTGCTTTTTTTTAAAAAGTGTTTACAGCAAGCAGTACTTGAACAGTGTAGACCTAGTGAGTTGACATATTTATTGCTTTCCTGCTTTGAATTCACTTATGCAGTCAGAACAAATGGCATTTGCATTTTTCTCACACCATATGAAAGGTCATGCAGAGGTCAAGCATAAGACTTCAATGTCTCCTGGGAGAGGGAAATGGGGGCACCTTCTCTCTGGACAAAAGGAAATGGCACACTCTACATGCTGGCTAATTACTGTAGTCTTGTCTGTGTCCGTGTGTCTCAACTCAGATTAGGTTTTTTAATTGACCCTAGAAGTCCATTTCTAAGTGATCAGTAAAAGGCTGATAATGTCTGTGAGTTGTCATTGCTCTTTACAAATGACTTTTAAAAAAAAAAAAACCAAAGTCCCTTCAAGAGTGCTAATAGCAGGTGGGATGCTGTAAACATTTCTGTCTGAAATGAATATTGACGTTTGGACGGGCTACAGTTAAAAGGGGTGAGAAGAAGGGCAAGGTGATTAGAACTAATGGAAGGCAGAATATTGGGCCCATGAGTGCAGTTTCCACGAATGAAGTCAGACTTGAAGAAAACAAAATGGCTTTTCTTGGTGTGTCTGTGGACAGGCACCTTGGATTGCATCATGATTCTACCAAATTTTGTCACATTTTCAGTATAAGGAAAAAAATGTGGTGACAGGTGTTTTGAATGGAATTAGAGGATATTATCACTTGTCAGGTATTACCGGTACCTCAGTTCTAAAATCCTAAGGGTCTTTGGAAGTGGAGGTTTTCAGAAATAATCCTTAGCTAGTTTTTTGTACAAAGTTCGATGTAGGGAAATCTCAATAGTCAGGGGAACCCAAGCTTTTGCTGCTGTTCCATGTCTACAATACTTCATGTCCATCCTGTATCCAGGACCTTTGTCATGCTGGTCCTAAACAGGAGTTAACCTATTATCTCCTGCTATAAACAGCTATCATCACACTCTTCATTCATGAAGGAGATTCCAGAACAATTAACATGAGGGAGGTTGAACTGTTGACCCCATCCTGTAAAATTGCTCCCTGGACATCTGCAGAGAGGAAGCCTCTAATACTATTGCTCTATACACTTAGAACAAGGGGATGCATACGGAAATCTATTTCAAAGGTGAATAGCCTGAAAATGATTGAATATATTGCTTTATTAGCATAGCTCAGCTTCTAATTAATTGTGAGGAATTCTTTTATAATGGGCTTCATCTACTAGTGTGCTCTGCTTAGCCACCACATCAGAAAGGAGGAAACCGGTCCTGACAAATAAGCCCATTTTGCCCAGTGATATGTAGATGTGTCTTAAAAAAAACACCACTATGATTCCCTTCCCTCACCAAGCAATGGAGAGATTGTTTCCACAAAAGGCTGAGTGAGTTTGCTACCACACGCTTTAACTGAATTGCATATTTTGTGAGAATCTCTCATTCTTCTAATCATTATCCTGAATTCTGCCAGCAAAGGGGTAAACTAAAGGACCAACTTACTGTTTTAATTATAATTCATTAAAGCGGTGTCAACCCCTTTTTTCCCCTTGATAATTTACTTTCATAAGTTTCCTTGGGCCCTATTAATAGCCTGAAAGAAATACTAATGACTGACCTTGTACAATAAGCCAAAGCCTTTGACATTCTCAGCAGTCAAAGATTTGCAGCCAAAAAAATCTGATTTACACTGACTTGGCAAGAGCAGAGAGTAGCAGCTAAATGCATGAAATGTCTCAGAAGGACAGCATATTTTCAGAAGCATTACTTCCATGTCCTTTAGCAGGCAGGGGAATTTGATTACAAAGGAAGAATTGACTCTTTTAGTCCTAAACTTAATTGACAAAGGTAGTATGTTTAGCAGCTTATTTTTATCAATGGATTTTCTACTTTCCCAATTACAAGCATTTCACAGTGAATTCTCCTTGGGCTTCTTTTATGCATTTGTATTAGTTTTTACTGCTGTGTTAGATGAACTATATATTTGAAATGTCAATATTCCAAACTAAAGCTGTATCTAGATGGTAGTTTCTTACATCTTTAGTCAGAAGTGAAAAAACAGATAACTCACCAGGATTTATCATCTAAAAACAGTGAGTTGTTACTATAGATACCTTGATTTAGACTGTAATATCAGTGGTGGACCTGCTGGTCCCTATAAATTAATAATGAACAGGTTAGTGATTGGAAGAACCCTCACAGAGCTGGCAAGAATCAAATGTGTTGATTCGAATATATTTGCATAGGTCCTTTCACAGCAACTACTGCATTCT
Organism: Thermophis baileyi; assembly: GCA_003457575.1. Taxonomy (NCBI): domain Eukaryota; kingdom Metazoa; phylum Chordata; class Lepidosauria; order Squamata; family Dipsadidae; genus Thermophis; species Thermophis baileyi. Next base: position 404,428 of record QLTV01002542.1, on the reverse strand, counting down.
ACAATCATAGTTTTCCATTGCAGATGTGTAACATCTATTTCTAAGGCTGGATGAGATTTTCTAGGCAATCATACTTTATCTAATAGTTTTTGCATGCTACTTTGATACAACTTATCCTAAAGCAAATTTGGAATTAAACGCATGTCTTTCATTTCATGGTCAATTTACATGGCTATAAAGAGTATAAACTGCTGCTGCAGGACCTCAGTCTTCCCAGCCTGAACCATCACCATCCCCAATGCCTTTGGCCATGTTCAAGAGTTGGTAAAGACTGGCCAAATCCACAGGCATTTACCTAATATTGTGAGGTTAGTTTAAAGTGCAAATTTCTTTGGAAAACAATAAGGCTTGAGCATTTAGAACCATGATTGTTTTAGGTAATATTCCCTATCCTGCTATCTTACCCTGATGTGTCAGTTCTAGCTTATCTCATTTCAGATGTTTTTACATCAAAGCCAGAGATTACATTCCTGGAATTTATTTATTTTTTGCCTAACACTTTTTTTTTTAATAATTCCATTTTAGCTTTCACTGATGAGTGCTATCCAAAGCCATCAAAGAGCTCAAAGCAAGGAGGCAGTGATGTGCTAATCAGATGTTTCTTTCCTTTTGAAGACCTTTATTGTATAAAGCTCCATCATGTTAGCAGACATGCCTGCCTCTCCTGTTTTTTTGTCCTAGTACTAAAATTCTGTAGCCACTTCACCTGCCGGACCAATCAGCAGGTCTTTTTAACCTGTATACATTTTTGTGTAATAGATTCCATTTAAAGGGGAACAAAAAGGGTAAGCAGCTGAATGTGCTGTAGATCCACTCAGAATAAATGAACAATGGAAATGGTAAAATAGGCTGGAAATTAAACAGTTTCTCTCTTCCTTATAGATGATATCTTAAAAGTAATTAGAAATCCTCTATCTTATTCAGGATGGTGGCAATCTTAACCTTATTTAGGAAAAATATAGTGAGAAGGACTAGCAAATGCTCACTGCATCCCTGTCACAATGGATTACCTTTTATTTCCTATCAGAAAATCTAGGATAACTTCTAGATCTTTTTCATCAAAGTATCCTCCCCTTCCATGCTGCTGGTATTGCTTACATCACAGGTTAAGAAAAGTGACACTGTGATACCTTGTTTTTAGTTGTAGGGATTCCAAGTCATTTTTCAAAAAAATATTTTCAGAAGTAACTATTTCTCTAAAGAACTTATAAATAATGTGTTTATAAGCTCCTTTCCTGTGCTTATAATACTGTAGCTGAGATATCTCTATCTAGATCAGTGGTTCCCAACCTTTTTTTGGCCACGCCCCACCTAAGCATCTCTAAAATCCTGATGCCCCCCCCCCGTGACATATAATTCTTACTATTCAAAAAGTGAACTCCGACTCACGCGGAGGAAGCCTAAAAGGCCATTAACTTGATTTAAACAAGGTTCCAATTGCCCCCATTAAAAATCAAATTTCCCCCCTGTGGGGCGTGGGCCCCACGTTGGGAACCACTGATCTAGATTTTGAGACACTTCTCCAGTGCTTGCAAAGGATTCAATTGTATACTACGCAGCCTCCTAATGGACAATTCTGCTGATTGCCTATGGCAGGGGTGTCAAACTCATGGTGTCACGTTGTCGTCACGTGACATATCGTGACTTTTATCCCCTTCGCTAAACTGGGGGTGGGCATGGCCAGCGTGTGACGCATCCGTCCCGCAGGCCACAAGTTTGACACCCCTGGTCTATGGAGATTCTCAGTCATCCAGGTCATGGTTGTCCCAAAGGTGCTTTTTCAAAAGGCAACCAGACTTTGTTTTTGTTTGTTTGGAAAAACAAAGTCTAGTTGCCTTTTGAAAAAGCACCATTGGGACAATTCTGCTGATGTTTTGCCATCCAAACATATCATTCCAGGAAAGCAATTGTCTTCCTTCCTAAGGGCAGAATTTTCTTAAAATATATATTTGCGTGTTTATACACAATATATCTATACAAAATTAAATTTATATGACAAAGAAATAGCATTATTTCTTTGTGCCATGGTGGCTCAGTGGTTAGAATGCAGTACTGCAGGTTACTTCTGCTGACTGCTGCTTGCCTGCAGTTTGGCAGTTCGATTCTCACCAGCTCAAGGTTGACTCAGCCTTCTATCCTTCCGAGGTCGGTAAAATGAGGACCCAGATTGTTGGGGGCAACATGCTGACTCTGTAAACTGCTTAGAGAGGGCTGTAAAGCACTATGAAGCAATATATAAGTCTAAGTGCTATTACTATTAAAATGTACATATATGTAGGCACAACCAGCTTCAAGCAAAAAATTCCTTTCCTGCATTTGGGAGAATAAAGTCTACTTCAGCTTCTGAAAAACAGGAATCTCAGTAGCATGTGGTTATATCACTTGCCTGATATGTATAATGTCACTAGTTCAAAACTTGGCAGATTTTTTTTAATTATTGTTTTGATTTCCTTAACTATGAAAGGAGAGGTTCACAATGGTTAGCGCAAGTCCTTCTTCCCTTTTTCTTTTCTCTCCCTCCAGAACTTTGAAACAGCTGAATTAACTGGAAGACATCTGAACCTCCAACTATAAAAGGAGAATGTCTTCTCAGGAACTGTGTTCATGTGTTAGGAAGAGGGGAAAAGAAATGTTACAGGAAAGGAAAGAGGAAGAAAGCAGGAAATACCAGGACAAAGTTGGCTTGCTGCCATATGCGGCAGTCAATTGACAATGTGGGGGGGGGGGGAGAGCCATGGATTGAAATATGTAAGCAGCTAAAAGCTGAGTGGAGCAATAGAGTTCTATAGCTATGCCAAATCCTGAAGTGCCAACAACCAGCTGGCAGTTCATAACAAAATTTTCACCTCCCAGGCAAGGGACTGAGAGATGTTAAAGTCCCTGCAGCAGCTCAGGACAGAGGCTCCTGTTCTTGGCAGAAAATCCCCAAAACCATATCCAGCAAAATCAAACTGAGGAGTTCCTCCCAGTTTCCAGTTGGGAGATCATCCAAAGGTAGAGCTAACTGAGCCTGGCATTTACACAAGTGTAGGCAATTCAAACTGGAAGGAAGGAAAGGACTTAATAGAAACTCACCAAAATTATAGATAAGAATCCTTAGGCGAGTAGAAAATATAGAAATGATCAATATAGCATAGTGGTAAGGATTAGAAATAAATTGCTATCAGTTTTGATTAATGAATATTTTTGTGTAATATACCCTGAAGAAAGGGAGAAAAATTCTGTCTCTAAAAAGATTCGGCACACACCAAACTTACTACTTTTCCTCTGGGCCAATGTACATATCAGGCAAATGTTTTAACCGCTAGGCTATTATAACCACTATGCTGATAAAAAAAAAATGAAATATAACAAACATAAGAAGCACTTTTTGTGATGTTTCTCAAGAGTAATTAGAGTGGCATGGGGCAACAGCTATCAAATCAAGTTGAGGAGAGCATTCCTTCCTCTGCCAACTGCAGTGCAGGTGTTTGCCTAAAAAAAAAAGTCAAACTAGAAAATAATACCTGGATCAGCACCAGCCTGGAAACATTATTTTCAACTTGGAACAGAAAACATGAGCAGATTTATGCTAGACTACAGGTACAGTAAGTAGAAGGTGACATCCATTCCTTCCATCTAGAAATTGTTGATGGCCCTTTAGTGAAGACTGAACAAATCAGAAATATACCAGTAAAGGAAAATATTTGTAGCTCAGGGTTGAAATGAGGGGTCCTTGGTGCTTTCTGAACTTTTTCTTTTCTTTTCTTGCAGATGTTTCATTACCCAAACTAGGTAACATCATCAGTGCTAGTAAGGAGTGGGATTTGCTCTCAGTTTATATTCTAGTGGCTTGCCCTGTCAGTGGGGTGGGTTGTTTACTTGATTGTTGGTCTGGTGTTAACCTTGGAATATCTATTCTCATCTGGGTGCTGATTGCTCATCTGGGTGCTGATTGCTGATGGGGAGCAGTCAGCCCCAATAGCCCAAATAAGGAACTGCCAAACAAGCCAACAGTAAACAGCTCAACCAAAGAACCTCTAAGACCACACCAACACTGACAGGGCATGTCAGTGAAAACCAAAAAACCCAACCAAGCTCAGAGAGCACCAAGGACCCCTGAAATCAGAACTGTGGACATGTCCTTGCTCAAAATTATATCTTAGGTATGAATAGTCTTGAATTTGTTTTCAGGTAAATGAAGGAGGTAAGGTTTTGACTTGATAGTATGCTTTACACAGTTTAAGTGGATACTGTTTTCACTGGAAAGTTAGGGTCTAAGCAAACTTTAGAGAAGGATATATCTAATCATAAGAGCAAGTCCAGTGCTACCTATACAATTTTTGATCAAGCATACAGTATCTGAATAGATGAAATATTAACAACTGCATTCACTGGTTCAGGAAATATTAGTATTTAAACCCAGCTAAGTATGCCTTAAGAACATTAAAAGATCTCTAATACATCAAGCTAAAAGCATTTGGTTCCCAAAATGGCCAATCACATGGCTGTACAAAGCCAAAAAGTAGAACAAGAGTGAAAATCCTAGATCTGCAACTAGTACACAGAAGCATCTTGCCTTCTATTATATAGCCATTATGTGCCCTGTCATTTTTTCTGATCCTCTTATACTCGATAGACATCAGATTCTTTTGTAACAGAGAAGTACAACTCTGTGTGTGTGTGTGTGTGTGTGTGTGTGTGTGTGTTCTTCTCTGTTAACTCACCTGGTATACCCAAATATGGGAGAAAGCATACTGCTTCCTTTTTGTCTTTTGGCCCCTCCAGGGGCCATCCAGACAATTACAAAAGACAGTCCGTTTCTATATGTTATATTTTTTTACATAAATAAAGGGAGACTAGTATAGATCTATTTCAAGCTATTTAGCTCTCATCAGCTAGCCACACCCTTATGGGATTAGAACCCGGGCACCTTGCCCAACAAGGCAATTT